>AP028426.1:17369408-17678105 GCA_036509395.1 Antheraea yamamai | reverse complement strand
CTCTATCGTATGTTCCGTAAAATAGGGTCTTGTGAATTTCTTCTTTAAAATCGGAAATTAGTTGCTGCATGTTATTCATTGCTGTAATTCTTTGTTTGAATGTTGTTTACATTTTAAGTACAGATTGTGACGCATATATTCAAGGTACAATGTAACAAAGAATCGGCAAAAGCTTCGCAATTATGATCACGCTTTGATTTCGTTTTCGCGTCTTTGTAATAATGTTCGCATATTCATTAATTTAATTTGCCTTTGTGAACACATATTTAAATGTTACTCCCAGAGTATTGTCATAATTTTTTTTGATTTTAAAGCTTATGCTTAAATTGTTATTAAATTCAAGTTAAATTTGCAAATTATTAATATACTTGCGGGCCCGGCAGACGCTGTACAGGCCCTGATTATGAAAAACCTCCTTTGACAAATTATATACTAAAACGTTCCTCATCAATCACTCTATCTGCCGGTGAAAACCGCATGAAAATCCGTTCGCTAGTTTTTGAGTTTATCGCGAACAGACAGACAGACAGACGCGGTAGAGGACTTTGTTTTATACTATGCAATGATATAAAATGAATAAATGATCTATAGCTACTCATATAATAAGAATGTAAATCTAACATGTCTGTACATTTTATATTTTTTGTAAATAAGATTGTTGCAAGTGTATTGGAGTAAGTAATAAAATACATTTCAATCATTTTTAAACATGTCTGTCGGTTTGTTCTATCACGCATCACTGCTGAAGTACTGCCTCCACGATAAAACCTCACCAAACCATAAAGCATATCTTAGAATAACATTTAGACATCTTGGTTAGAAAATAGGTTCACTTATCAAAGTATTGTAATTTTAATACACCGACTTAAGTAGAGAGAAAAGTCATTAAAATCGGTTCACTCTATCAAAGCTATTGTAATTTTAATACACCGACTTAAGTACAGAAAGTAGAGAAATAAATGGACCAAATACATTGAGATGATTTTATTAGTCACTGTCTTTTACATCAGGTTTCACGCGGACAGAGTCGCGGGAACAGCCAGTATACAATAAAGTCGCAGTTTACGTCTGTCTATTCTCTTAGTTGTTCTACACTACGTAACGGATTTTGATATTGACTTCACTACCATTTTGAGTTTTTTCTTGACTTATGTCTATCTATTATACTTAAATGTATAATATACTAAAACTAACTGTTGCCCGCGGCTTCGTACGCGCTTTTTACATTGTATTAAAGAAATATAAAATTGTGAGAAGCCGTAGAATTACAGAAATGCTTCTTTAAAAATATAGATATGACACGACGGCCACCTACAGTAACACGTAATGTGTACATTAGATATGTAAATACTAACAGTATGTCGTATGGGATTTACCATCAGCAACATATTTGGAATTTTAACCCATTATATAATGCCCTCAGTACTTACTTACATTATATAAGATATTAATGAAAATTTGAGGCTATACATCATCTTACAATATATTCTAAAGACGTTAGTATATAGATATTGCCTATATTGTCAATATAAATAAGTTTTTGCGACCGTATGAAAGGTAATAATCGCTTATCTGTCCCGCATGAAATTATATTATAGAACTCTTAACGTATTATACGTTTCTGATCTAATATCTTGTTAGAAATACGTCTTTAATCTTCAAAATTACTATTAACTCTAATGCTGAATTGTAAATAATTATTTTTCTAATTAAAATACAGAAATAATTAAAGCATTAAATTTTTGCATTAATATAAATGAAGATATAAAACTCTTATCTATCTATAAGAAATGTTTAATATTTCACAATTATAATGGTGCAGGACAACGTCCGCCAGGCTCAGTAGTATATCTTATATATAAATCCGGAAGAATCTACAGATAACAGTGAAGGAAGAAAACTGCAATATTATTCTTATACTGTTTATTGATAATAACAAAACATATGAGTAGAAGTAATGAAAAAACTAAGTTGTCGATATTGTGTATTGTTCGACCTCAAAACTCGTAACAATCTGTTCTAACTCCGTCCACACTTAGATTACGCGACATGTTCCGGTATTTATGAAGCCGACATGTCATTCAGACGGTCCGTTATTAATTTCTGATGTTTTGTCTCTTCTCTTTTGTCTATATTCATGGGTCAACGATATTTGATAGGATATTTAGATTTCCGTTCAATTTATTGAGTTTAATAACTGGCTGTCCGGCCTGGCTTCACACGGATATACTAACGAATAAAATGAAACCAGATCTTCCCCGGATATACTAACGAACGACTGAACCAATTTCGAAGATGCTCTTATTAGTAGATAGATGACTTTTCAGAGCATTTTCTTATTAGCATATCATTATATTAAAGTGAAACTTTTATTACATCGTCTCAAACTTTTTCGTCTGTGTGTTGCATGTCGCGTGATGGTCGGCCGCGGAGTAGGGATAAAGTGAAAGGCGCTCGTCAGAGCAGCCAGGGCCAATATGGCGGCGCCTATAGTTCGCAGCAGCTGACCGTGTAGTGTATAGACTATTATTAGTTAAATGTCTATAGCGTGAAAAAAAAAGTTTCACTTTTACCGTGGTTTCATAAAACCACACAATCCTTTTTTTGCCATAAGAGTAAATCAGTAATGATAAAAATTAGCAGAGGTAGATTAAAATTTATTAAAAAGTTATTTAATCACGGTAATTAAGCTTTATCATAACGTTATAAATATGAATGTGAGTTTGTTTGTTTGATCCGCTTCCACGCCTCAACTATTTAATTGATTATCGTGAAATTTTGCATACACGTTAATCTTTCATTGAAAAAAAATACGCTGAAAAGAATGCCAACAGAGCCGCGAGCAGTAGTTAGTGTTACAATAAATAATACATTCCACAGTTAATATAGATCTATACATATAATAGGAATGTAAATGTCTGTACATTTAGATTTATGTGAAAAAAAATGTTGGAGGTGTCTTGGAATAAGTAATAAAATACATTTCAATCATCTTTAGAAATATCTGTTTGTCTGTCGGTCGGTCTGTTTGTATGAACACGCATAACTGCTAAAGTACTATGTTCATGATGAAAACATTTTCAAGGAAATCATAAAGCATATCTTCGAGTAACATTTAGTCTTTACTTCATTAAAATCGGTTCAGTCTATCAAAAAATATTGCAATTTTATTGACGACACGACTTAAGTACCAGAGAAAGGGGTGGTAGGGTGTCTGTACCCGACTGGATCGCGACCACCGTACACCAGGTGGAACACCCTCCATAGTGGCACGTTTGGGCGTGTCGCGTTCCGGGATCAGCCGGTGTATATCCAGCAACCTTGGGCTGTCCCTGACTGGGTCGCTTTCAGGCCGGCATGACATCGGCGACCGGCGATGGATAGTATGTCTTTCGGTGGTCGCCATTGTTTTTGGATTGTACTGTGCTTACCATCAGGCACAGTACAATCACTTTGCCAAGCTACAATAAAAAAAAAAGAGAAAAGTAAATAGTAATTAGACTTAATACATTCAGATAATTCTATTAGTCACTATTTTGAACATAAGGTTCCTCGCGAATGAAGTCGCGGTCACAGATAGTAAAACATATATGTATGAACCAACAAAGCGTTCAGTTAACAAATGGTTAGGAAAAAGTAAAGAAAATATAATCAAACTTCGTAACACGTCTCGTCATATTTCCAACAGCTCAAAGTTTACTCATTCGCCGTGTTATCGACCGCACCAAGTTTATACAACATCAGACGTTTCAGACCATAATATTGCGTTATTAGAATTCTTACGTGTTGTCTGATTATATCTAATACCGTGTGATAAATTGGGTTATATACAAGTACAGGTGTAGCCTTCGCAACCTACCGAAACAACTGATAGCCTGGCTTATCTAGGTATATAACGTTACAATATTTTGTAGTCAGTACAGCGTTGACAGACGTCCCGATTTTGGCGGGATGACCCGATTTTTTAATCAAAATTAAATGTCCCGCGCGAGACAGGCTCAGCCACACATTTGGGGATAACTCGATCGTGTGTGCATTTTGATTTCTGTTGTTTTTTTATTCAGAATACGAATAAGACTCAACTATTTAACGATAGGGTGATCTTTTAGTTCGGTCTGGCAAAGAAAAGCTAGCAATGGTAGGAAAAGTTGGAAACAGCTGGAAGAGGCCTAAGTGTCAAGTGGCACGCTGACTATTACAACAGATAAATCAGTGTTAGGCTTAAGTAAAAAAAATGTATATATTTAATATAGTTTTAGCAATAAATACTATAATAATAAATCAGCTTTAAAATATCATATTTTTATTACAATAAATTTTCAATACCTAATTTTTGGTATCTATTGTCGCGTAAACGTAATGTGAATTCAAATAATAAGATAAATATTCAAAAACTTTTGATTATGTACGTTTTTTTTTACGATGTCCCACTTTCGACGATAATATACATGTAAAACCTTCAGGAAGAAATTCTCTAGCCGATAGTGAAACCGTTACAAAGTTTAGAGGACACAAGGGAACACATAGACAGACGCTGAGATTGATTTATAAGTATAGTCAGATAAAGTGAGTCGCTTTTAACGAATTTTCAGTTATAAGAGAGTTTATTACGAGCTATATATTTCTATATTTACAATTTTTGTTCAACATTACTACATATAAAATACGCTATGTCAATATTAATGTTGAATTAATAACCAAAATCCCTTTCGTTTAACATTACTTGATATAACTTATTAGCTGAAATGTCGAAATTTGTTGGCAAAATTCGACTGTAACGTATTTAGTTTTAAGTATGAACGTTATTGAAGTTCATTTCTTAAAGAATATAACATTATTTTTATTTTGTCCTTTTAGCTATATCAGTTGCGTGTACAAATTTGTATTACTGTATTTGTTACGCAAACTATACATCGATTTTATCGTTCTATACTACTTCATATAAACTTTAAGCATGTTGAATCTCACAAATATCGCACGCGCAAAGAGCATAAAAGAAGGTACAAAGTTTTATTCTTCATATATAGGTTATTCATAAACAAGGAAGTCTTAAATCTTATATTCTCTTTAACAAAGTAATATCAATATGGGCAAGGCCCTCCCTTGCAGGCCCTCCCCAGGAATGAAGAAAAACTAAAATCTCACGTCGGCTGACCTCTATAATATCACTGGACGATCTGTTACATATAAATGACATTTTTTGCGCAGATCAGAAACTGGAGCGCGCGTAACGGAAATGAATTTTGACATTTCATTAAACATGGCGACCGCGACACATTGTTTCTAGACTATCCGTTTTTATCTCTTTATTTCTATCTAATTTTAAAGTATTGTTAATTATGAATATATTATGTATCTTAATAATATTATATTTTTTGAGTTTTTGGTGGAATCTTAGTCTTAAATTTTATTCATAATCTCTATATTTTGTCATATTTGTGGCATTTTACGTAATATATAATAGTACGGTTATTGTTTATAGATGAACTGGATGGAAAGTAATGCTACGGAGCATGGATTTTGAGATACCACAAAAACTCTCCGGAAAGTTCTAGCGAAGTGTATCAAGATACCATTCTTGAGAAGGTAGTGAAGCCCCTTAACAACACCATGTCCAATAACCAAGAATTGTCCTTCCAGTAGGACTCGGCGCCGGGTCATATAGCTCGTTCTACGCAGTCTTGGTTGGAAACGAACGTTTCGGACTACATCTGAGCTGAAGACAGGCCGTCGTCTAGTCCCGATCTTAATCCGCTGGATTATGATTTATGGTCAGTTTTAGAGAGTTTGTCTTGCTTTAAACGCCATGATAATTTGGATTCCCTAAAACAATCCGTACGATTGGCAGTGAAGAATTTTCCCATAGGAGAGTGCGTGCTTTTATTGATAACTGACCTCAACGTTTAAAAAACTGTATTGCAGCCAATGGAGACCACTTCGAATAAACTTTTTATATTTTAAATTGTTTTATATTTATGTTTTAAACTAACACACTGTAAAAGTAATAAATGTTATTTGCAATAGAAAATATTTTTTTCCTTTGTTTCAGTATTTATGGCAAGACTAGATAAAGCTTCTTTTAGTATGAACTATATATCGCAAAAAAAAATAAAGACCTAATTAGCATCAAGGAATAGGTAAATTAATTTTTTTTATCACGCCGATTTCTGAAAGTACCAACCTGATTTAAAAAACTCTTTT
Source organism: Antheraea yamamai (assembly GCA_036509395.1). Taxonomy (NCBI): domain Eukaryota; kingdom Metazoa; phylum Arthropoda; class Insecta; order Lepidoptera; family Saturniidae; genus Antheraea; species Antheraea yamamai. The sequence continues at coordinate 17,671,904 of AP028426.1, read as the reverse complement.
TCTATTTTATAACTTATTTATTTAGGAATACTATATGGTATCTAACGTTACGCTACGACGGTTAGGAGCGGAGCATTTATTGTACAAACTGTAGATCAGAAAGTACGTTTAGCGAGAGTGAGCTAATCAATAGTGCAGATGGTCCGTGATGCGAATGGCATGTAATATTTTTTCATCTTCTTTCAGTTGGTTCATATGAATTTACTTTCAGCTATATAGTGGCAGTGACTATAACTATGTGTACATAAAGCCCGCGAGTCTGGATATAGATGATATCAAAGCTAACTCTAGGAAGTTATGTGGAGTGTGCACTTACCTGGGTGTAGGTCATCCAGCAGCAAGGCTCCACCTGGTTGGCATCTAAGCCCCAGAACTCAAGTTCCTCCTCGAACAGCGGGCCACAAACATCTGTCGGGTAGTGAAGTTTCCCGGTTCTGTTGAAATATTTAAAACCATTAAAATATTATCACGCCTTCACTCAATAAAGAGACGATAACAGGCAACGTCTTTCTGTTTTTCTGTTTCTCATACGTCAGAATAAATAGGCAGTAAAAACATTACTTTATCTGGCCAAAGTAAATGTCAAGTTAATTCGAAAAAAAATGTGTCGTCACGGAACTCCTGGCAGATGTGGAATATCGAAATTGTTTTGTATAAGTTATATGCCTAAAAGAACAGATTACGATAGGAATCAGCTATGTCATAATGAAAAGATAAAGTATTACAATTTTTTTCCATAAAATAATGACTGTTTATTGATTTTATTACATAAATATTAACTTTTATTAAATACAAAATACAAAAATTCAACTAGGCGCAGGCGCGTTGTGTTTGGCGGCGTTTATCAAAGACACACTCAAAACACCATTGTTTTGTAACTGTGTTCTGTTTCGAATTTTTAAATTAATTATAGTGTGAATTATTTAAATTTCATAATTTGTATACTTTTTTTTAATTAACATTTTTAGAAATGGCTGTGTGTCTTTCTGTCTGAACAAGCATCACTGTTCATCCGCATTATTACCTCGTTTTCATTTAGCGTACTTACTGAACTACAATTTTTAAACCAATTGGCTCGTACCATGATCGCTAGTATCTTAAGACCTTTAAAAATATACTATATATCGGTAAAATTATTGTTCAAATCTGAACAGTACTGCAAAAGAACAAAAATATATTATTTTATTGTTCTATTTTTCTGCTCTGGTTATTAAATGTTATACATCAATCAATCTTCTAAATTATTACTGCTATAGTTTCAATGTTCTAACAAAATGGTAAGGTCCCCTTGTTAGAAGTTTCCAGGGAGTTTTTGTGGCATCTCAGTATTCATGCTCCGTGGTATTACTTCCCATCCAAAAACTCCACAATCTTATTATGTGCTAGTTGTGCCCGAGCCTTCGTCCGCGTGGAACCTGATATACAAAACAGTGACTAACAAAGTCATCTGAATGTATTAGTAGTGTAAATCTAATTACTATCTACTTTAATTGCCATTGATAGACCAACCGATTTTAATGAAATCAAGACTTCTTACTCGAAGATATGCTTTAGGATTTCTTGAAAAGGTTTTATCATGAACGCAGTACTTTAGCAGTGATGCGTGTTCATACAAACAAACAGACACAAATACAGATAGACAGACAGAGATTTCACAAATGAATGAAATATATTTTAGACACCAGCAACAATTTTTTTCACGAAAATCGAAAAAGTACAGACACGTTAGACTTACATTGTTATTATATGTATAGATGTAGCTATTAAGACAATTTTCCATTACAAAATAGTTTTAATTAAACTAGTGGGTGCCCAGTGGTCGACATTCGACCATAGTTCATTGATTTTCTAAGTTTGAACTTTATTAGGGTTTTTTTGTCAAAGGGTATAACTTCTATAATCAAAGTTTTTCATCATGGCTACTCAGTTATTTGTCACTTTTTTTTAAATTATATAAACATAAAAAAATCTATGTCCAAATGAAAATTGAGCTTGAATTTGAATTGCTTTACTCTTATGACAACATGAAGCAAAGTGACATGAAGTGAAAGCAGTCCTGTCACCTAAAAAATTTGACATTCAATAAGACCAATGAGAATAATAGACAATTATTTCAATGTTTCCATAAATTTACTAAAGATAAATTATTTATCAAAGAAGTATTAATGTATATTATGAATTTACATATTATATTATTATAAAATTAACCTACAATTTTACCAGTTGATTTCAAAGGGCATGTGAGGCATGCAACGTCAGCCATGTTAAAAATATTGAAAAGGTAATAGGAACATAACAGTAAAATGACGGATGTCAAATTTTTTTTTAGTTTATATGTGTGTATATGTTGTGTAAAATTCAAGCAGTCGTGTGAGTAATGTATATTTTAATTAATTTATTATGCTTGTAATGCATTTTATATAAAAAAATAGTTTTCTGTACTTCTTCTCCATATAAACTTTAACTATGCCAAATTTCACGTTCATCCGTTCACGCAATTCCCTTAAAAAGGGGTACAAAGTTTTGGCTTCACGTATTAATATATATGATAATATGTACAATTTTTATGAATAAGATAATCTGTATAAAGCGGTCGATATACCGACTACGTGATTACTTTAACAAATTGACATAAATGTTTACCATCGTAACCGCACCGCCTTCGAACTTTAGTCCCAAACTAACCGAAAGTAATCAATCAAGGTATTATTTAACGAGTTGTCCCCGAGCGTCGCCGAAGTTTACCGAGACGCCTCGAAGTATTTGGCCCTTATCAATAGAATTAATTTGGCCGGTTCTCTCTTCAAGGGCCTGTTGAATAGAATGCTAGGGGAGCGACTGCCCTTTGATTAATCTATGCCAGTGTTTTTCAACCTGTGGGTTGTGAACCCTGGCTCTATAAGGGGGTCTCAGGAGATTGAGAAGCCTTAGTAATAAAAAAAAAAATTGCGTGTATCAGTGTGGCTTATATGTATTAAATTATATATGCCATGAGAATGCTGATAAGCTATATACTATATAAAGTCCCGTACAGTATTTATCCTACTTAACTATACATTTACTCATTTTTGTATACTACTTGACGCAGACGGATACTTTTACATACTCACAAATACATACCTACTTCACGATTAATGTGGAACGAAAATTTTTCCCTTTCATACAGGAAGGAATACAAATGATCAATAAAAATAAAAACTAAAACAACTCTGAGCTATATTGACTTTTTACTTGATTTTATTATGAATGTAATCGATACCTAATTAAGAAAGTAAATAAAGATGTTGCATGGATTTAGTATTTGTAAAATAAAAGATACAACAGGTCACAAAAAGCAGAAGGTAGGTCGCTCAATAATTTTACATACTAAGTGGGTCGTAACATGAAAAAGTTTGAAAAACACTGATCTATGCGATATAAGAATTCGTAACTTTATTGCGTTTAATAATTTATAAAGGGCTTAAAATCATTTAAATTCGGTTACAATATTCGTATATACTGGAAGCAATATTTATAATCTAAAGGGCAAAATATTGTCATTAAGAATCATTATTTTTTTTACAGCCATTGTTATGTTACTTGCATAGTAGAACCATACGTTTGTGAACATCAATTTTATTTTTATTTTTACTCAATAATCCATTAAAATTTTACGGTACAACAAAGTTAAAACTCAATATCTTGAGAAACGTTGATATTAGAAGGTTGGTTTCAAAGACTTTTATGTGGAAAATTGAACTTCATTAAATATTCTACAAATGTCTCATTGACAACAACAACAACAAACAATATTACAAGATATAGAGTCAAATAACACAAGATAATCTATACATATAATAAGAAAGTAAATCTCTGTACTTTTTAGACTTTTGCGAAAAAATTGTTGCAAGTGTCTTGGATTAAGTAATAAAATACATTTCAATCATTTTTAGAAATGTCTATCTGTTTGTTTGAACACGCATCACTGCTAAAGTAGTACGTTCAGGATAAAACCTCACCAAGAAAACCATAAACTATATCTTCGAGTAACATTTAGTCTCTGTTTCTTTAAAATCTGTTCACTTCTATCAATAGTTATTGTAATTTTAATGACGACGTGACTTAAGCACGAGAGAAAAGTAGATAAGTTATATTCAGATGATTTTATTACTCATGGTTTTTTTACATTAGGTTCCACGCGGACGGAGTCGTGGGTACAGTTAGTTATGAATTAAATACAAAAGCCACTACTACATGACATACTAAGATCCTGCCAATAACGCCTAATTTTATAAATCTCAAGGGGTAGTTCATTGTTTTGTTCGTTTCAACGCAATTATCTCTAAAACTGATAATCACATTTGAAAATAACTTATTATGTTGATACAAGGTTATTATTAAGGAAGGTTATAGATGCTATACCATCACGGAGCAATTGCCATACAACTTCAGTACAGTGAGTACAATTGGTCCAGGCGGACCCCCAGGGGTCCACAGGAGATTCGACGGGGATCTATGTTGGCGTGACAAAAAATGGGGGTTCACGAAAAGTTATCTCCTTTTGATTGTGAAGAACTAAAATGTTGGTTTGACTTCACCTCTCAATGTAGGCAGATAATATTTTAAGAAGCTCTGGGACTGTTACTTGTAAAAACTTGCATATATTCAGTACAACGTGTCAAGACTTGCAAATTTATATAGTTAGATCTGATCTTCACATTTGTTGTTAAGTTTTGGGAATATGTTACAAATGTAGCTTCAAGGGGTCCACTGGAACCAGCTACATTTTGAAAGTGGTCTATGAGAAAAAAGTCTGGGAACCTCTGATCTAAGCTTACCCGTGTTTATAATAATTAAAACTTTTAAAAGTTAATTCCATGTTTCAGGCCCATTAAGACCAGTAACAGTTTTTTAGGTATTAGTGATAGATTTTATAACAAAATCCCAGAGCACAGTACCGATTTGCCGGATAGTAAGTTCAAACACCATGTCAAGCGGGTTTTAATGTCTAAAGGCTATTATTATAGGGTGGATCAATATGTAAACGATGGTGACGACCAATAATGACACCTTTCTCTGTGCATCCACTAAAAATGAATATAACTATCAGGCACGTATCCAAACTTTTGGTTCGGGGGTAATGGCAACTATCCCCCCTCTGTATACGTGCCTGATAACTACCTATATTTGTAAAAATATCACTACATATTATAAAATAAAGTCCTCTGCCACGTCTGTCTGTCTAGTTTTGTCAACGTTTTTTTTTTTGACTATCAGGGCGGGATCACGTCCGCCGGGCCTGCTAGTGTATCATAAAAAGATAAACCACGTCGAGTTTCTTGCCTGTTCTTTTCAATGATTGGGTTGTTTTCGGAACCGGTGAAAGCTTTGACGCTCTTAAGTGCCTTCTCAGGGCCTGAACCGAATAAAGTATTTTTGATTTTGAAAGAATCAAACATAAGTAAAACAGCACCGTACTGTGAGTCTGTAATGTGAAACACAACACATACTTAAAGTGTTGATAACAATTCAAATTTAAAAAATAAAATAATATATCTTTTCAATAGAAACAGGTGTAATAAAAAAAATTGTAACAATAAATATTAATCGCAAAATCATAAAGTCATTGTGAAAACAAATCTAATTTAATTCCAATAAAGTTTTCACAAATTTGCCGAACCTTTGAATGAGTCGTTTGATTAATTAAGATCGATTATTATGCGTAGAAACCGTCGTCCACAAAAACGGGTCTAGTAATTTTATTACAGTGTTGCCGGTTTATTCTATATATCTACAATTAAGAGAATTCTTGCTAATATCTGAGGCTTCATTATTATTCTTCATGTAAACTCGGTGAAATGATTGTATTTAAATTAATAGTGAGTACAATATAATTGGAGAACGATGTCAACTATAAGTCGTAATATTTTTTAAATCAATCATTGCAATCTCTATAAAGGTCTAAGTATTATGAGATACACGATACAAGCGAGTATTCTCATACTTTTTATGTAGAACCCCAATTGTTATATAATATTATATGGTTTCGATGTAGTATATTAAGTCAATTTTAATAATACGCTTCTTGTTGTACTCCATTTTATGAAGTTTTTTTAGAAACAAGTATACAGTCCACACTGCAGTTTTACACTTTTAAAATAAATTTCAATAGGATCGCGATCCTGTATTCTTTTATATACTTTATAGGAATTACAATTTGACTACAATCTCACTTGATGTTAAATAATAATGCGGTCCAAGATGGTAAATACGCTAAACTTAGAGGAAGACTGGTTCTGAAGTACAGCTATCTACATACATATATAGAGGCTTGGTGACATATTTTCAAACTTGAGAGAGATAACTAGCTGGGCGGGTTTAGAAATAGCTCAACCATGTTTTCTTCATTGAATAAGTTATTAGATACTACGTTATTTGACGCCGTGTCCGAAATGCCACCATCATCGCTTAAAAGTCATAATACTTTGTTACTTCTGAGACATGAGTTTAGATGCGTCATTTACTAGTTTTTTTTCGACTACACCCTTCGAATCATATCCCATCGGCTGTAACACTGCTTTATAATAGAAATAGGTATTGCGGTGATATACAATGCACAAGCTCTATACATTATTCTCATTTAGAACAACCATTCACAAATATGTACTAAAAAGATTCGCGTTACAATCAAACTTAGGGTCTTTTTGTATACTATAGAATCATTTGGGTATGATTATATTATATATTACTTGACTCTCATGGTAGATTTTTATTTGACAGTGTACACGTCCACCTACAGCAATATTATAATTCCATTTTTTTAAATTAATTATTTTATCTGTTACTAATTTTCTTACCTACAAAAATTCATATTCTATACAAGAAAAGTAAGATTTTAATTTATTACACCATTATAATATTTCGTAAAATACAACTTCCGTCCAGTAAAACAAGAAAACAACATTAAAAAAGAAAAGAAAAAAGAAATCTTTCATAAAATCGTAAGCATAATTATATTATTGAGTTTTTTGCCGAATCTTGAAATGTTATGTAGTGGATCTATATTTTATTCATAATCTTGTGGATGGAAAATAATACCGCGGAGCATGGATTTTGACATGCCACAAAACTCCCTGGAAAGTTCTAACAAGAGGGCCACCATCTCGTTAGATCCTTGAAATGATAGCAAAAAACTTTTAATATTACTTACTCGATAATAGCAGTAATAATCTACTAGAAGATTGGTTGCTAATAATAAAACTAAGAAAATTATATTGTTAATGTATACTTAATGTCACATCTTATATAGCCCGAAAATCCATTGTCAAATTAGACTTCTATAGCATTAACAAGCAAATTTTGTCCCCTGTTGGAACATTTTAAATAATAAAGCTGGCAACACGATCCCAGAACCTTGCAGAGGCCGTTACCCGGCTCAATTACGTCGGCAAACAAAGCTCCGTAACGTCGATAGAAATGGCGACAATCGACGTTATCAGTGTTACCGCCGGCTTACAGGCGTGAATAAGCAAACGACTATTGTTGTTTCGAATGTATTGGTGTTTGGACCCTTTGTTGTTATAGATAATAATGCCTGCGCCATTTAAAATGGTTGTCGTCGCGCTCCGTCCCCTATTGTTTAGGAACTGAAATTATTGAGACCTGTCACTGTATTATGGATTTTCATCAGTCTTTTATTTTAAACTAGGTGTGCCCGCGACTCCATCCGTGTGGAACCTAGTGTAAAGAAACAGTGACTAATAAAATCATCTGAATATATTTAGTCTATTTACTTTTCTATCGTACTTAAGACGCGTTGTCATTAAAATATTAAAATTACAATAACTTTTGATAGAGTGGACCGATTTTAATGAAACATAGACTAAATGTTACTTGAGGATATGCTTTACGATTTTCTTGATGAGATTTTATTGTGAACGCGGTACTTTAGCAGTGATGTGTTTTAAAAAACCGACCGACAGACAGATAGACAGACGAAAATTTCTAAATAGATTGAAATGTATTTCATTACTTATTCCAAGGCACCTGCAACAATTTTTTCACGAAAATCGAAAAAATACAGACACGTTATGTTTACTTTTTTTATGTCATAGCAGGCAAGCGAACAGGTGGAACACAAACACAAACACTAGGAGAGTCGAAAGTGCGTTGCCAGCCTGTGTTTGGGGGAGAATGCGGGATCGAGGGGGAAGAGGAGAGGGGTGGCGAGGAGAAGTGGGCCTCCGGCACTCTCACTGACCGAACGAAACGCAACAATGCAAGCACTGTTACTTCACGTCGGTTTTCTGTGAGAGGGTGCTAGCTAGTATCGCGGGCGAGCCGACCCATTCATGCTGAAATCAGTAATATCTTCAGCGTGGCTCTACCACCTACAAAAACACATTAGATTCTTATTATATGTATAGAAGATATATAGGTTTTATACATTTTCATGGCATAATGTTCAAAGCCATCCGATCATCATTATTAACAAACGGTATAAGACAATAATGCTGTTGCGTCTGTCTATGCGTTCTCTTAGTACCCCGAAACCGTTTAACGGATTATGATACGGTTTTTACTATCACTTAGAGAATTTCTTCCGTTAGATTGATATGTTTAAGAGACGTATATTATACTATAGAAAGTAGTGAAAGGGTGATGTGTTGTCATCAAGACACGAAATACATTTGAGGCGCTTATACTTCTAACGCTGACTAAAGCTTATAAGATACATCAAAATAATGTTCTATGCAATTTGATATCTTAGAAAGGCTTACATAAGAGTTCGAGATGGCATAATATGTTTGTTTTTAAGGATAACCCACAGTAACTATTGTTATATTCTACATATTATAAAAAAACGTGTTATTTCGCTCAATATTTTGTAATATTGGTATTGTTTTACGTAATATAGTTTAGTTGTTCTCCACTTTATAATACCGCTTTATGACTTCACAAAAATCATTACATTGCATTTTTGTGAAGCCGAGGCTGGTCGTTAGTAAAAATCTTAAGGCACCTATTTTATAATATTTCTTATAACTGTAATTGTATAAATATACCTCATTTATATTTTAAAAGTCAAATACAAACTCTCAGGATATAAAAAATATTGAAAGAAGTTGAATGTATTGCCAATTGACGGACTGGAAATACTCAGGAATTCTTTAGATATTTTTTATTTGATCATATGGGTAATTAGAGTGTCCATCTTTTATCTTTTGTCATCGGTTGAAAACTCTATTTGTCGCTGCGAGGTTCAATTTATGTGGAACAGTGCAGAGGACAAAAATTTGTTAGTCTTAAGCACTACCCGGGGAGCACGTGCAGGGGAATGAGAGGTACATTTCCTGTGGACGGAAGTAACATAATATAAGATTAATATATGTAGGATGTTATTTTTCCAAATGTACGTAATGATTGCTTTCACCTGAGAGCTAAACCACAGGGTGTTCATAAATTCCAGCAGAACCGACCATGTTAACCGGGTGTACCCGCGTTCAACGGGGAATTTCACGTCCCTACTGACCGCGGTATGGATTAAAACCGCAACGTTATTATGTACGGAGTAAAAAGGGGTCGAAATGAAGAACTCTATATTCTTTTTTAATTCTAAAAGCCGGGTACCTTTCAAAACCGTTATAACTCATTTTAAATTGTACATTTATTGTGTGAAGTTACTTTTAAAATAGACTTTGCAGTCGGCCGAACGGACTAGATCTCCATTCAAATGCCTCTATTGTTTCATTGTAAGTCAGATAAAGAGAAAACAATTGAGTACATTTTTCTCCTCTGTTTTTCAGGGTCTTTAGTGTTATTAATAAGAAAATTTGGACAATTTGTTTTATTTCCTTATTACCGGCGAGTCAAAGCTTCTACTTATAAGTCTCTATTCATCATACTTCACACTTCGTACGTCTATAGTCTATAATATTTGTACTATCCTTGGCAAAAAGGTGATAGTATTTAAAATTGAGAAACTTATGAGCTATGGTCAAATTTCTACCACTGGATGAGTACTAGTATAAATTTAATAAAGCTATGCCATACTCTTTATACATATAGGTTTTAGCTTTTAACCAGAGAGGGACGTCCTCAAGTGCAGCTGCCGGAACTCTTTTTTGTTGTGCTTCTAATTATCACGACAAGACTTGAATGAAAGAATACGTTTGAAAAATTCTACAGAAAAGTGGGAAAATTGGGTTAAAAAATAAAAAAAAATGAGTGAGTCAAAGGACTGTAAGGGATCTTAAAAAACATTAACAGAATTCACAGACAGACGTAGAGTTGTTCAGTAATCATTTTATTTAATCACAAGGGAAGATTTGGACTCATAGTCTTCGTTAGTGTTAGCTGTGTGAAGCCAGGGTCGGTAGCTAGTTATATATATTTACCTGTAGTAGTTGAGAACTTGTGCGAAGACTCCCGGATGCCGGTCAAAGAAGTACTCATTTAGTACGGGATCGTAGTTGGCGAGAGCCTCCGTCAACCTCGAGAGGCGCGTTGCTGGTATCTTCTTCAGCGTCGCTTTGTACGTCTCGTGGCGGATACCACCGACGTTTAATACCACGCGGTTCTCCGCGTCCATATTTAGAAGATTCATTTCTGTTGGAGCAATTTCTTTCTTAACCCTTCTTTGTAATTTTCAAAACACGATCCTGCAGTTTAGTGTCAAATTACGTACTAACATTTCTCGGAATTTTTAGCGTGATCTCAATTTGCTATGGATATTATATTTTATTCATAATCTTGTGTTATTTGACTCTATATCTTGTAATATTGATTATGCTTTTAGAATACTGAAATTATTACAAGACACTAGTAATATTGTTATCTATTCGACAATGGAAATAATAATATCGTGGTTGACAAAAATGAAATTAAAAAATAAAAACTTATCTCTTTCAGCGCTGTCACAGTGTTTTGGATTTTAAATTTCAACATCTGATCCAATTATCATCATCATCAGCGTATGAGACCCACTGCAAGGCAAAGACCTCTCCCGAAGGAAAGTATTGGCATAATCACCACGCCAGCCCACGACGTATTGACGATTTCAAATCCATAGTTCTATATTTTGCCACATATGGTGGTATTACAAGAACATTTCGCAGATTCAGGTTTACTCACAATGGTTTCTTTCACCGTCAGCCGGTAGTGTTACCAATTTCAAATTAGTAAATGTAAGCGAATTCTAAACAATTCGTTGGTACATTCCGGGGTTCAATCCTGCGGATATCGGATTGATATTCCTTTGGTTAAACTGCTCAACTACCAGGACTTATCCAGTAATATGATCACTAAACATTCTAACAATATTGCGGTGTCATGTCGTAGTTACTGAAATGATTACGATGAAATTTTTCATATGACGTCTCAGGGATACATAAAAGGACACAGTGAACCTTTTATTTAGAAATAAAAGATTGTTGCCAAGAGATAAGCCAAAAGTGCATTACCAAGAGCGAATCCGCGGGTAAAAACTAGTGTGAAATAACTGATTAGTTAAAAAAATGATTGTTGTTTAGTATTTATTATCCACATATATTTTTTGAGAAGAAAACCTAGTGGACTACACAAAGTTCTTTTTTTGTTTCCTCTAATACCATGTAAGAATTATTTATTTTACCGGAGTTATGATATAAGTCTCTTAAAAAATGGATTGAAGCACGCTCTCTAAGGTCGGCAACATAGCAGTGATGCCCTTGATATTGCAGTTGTCCATAAGTGATGGTAACCGTTTAACATCAGAGGGGCCGTCTGCTTGGTTGCTTTGGCATAAAAAATATATTTGAAAGTTTGGTGTTCCTAATTTTAGGTGATAAATTATGAACTCACTCGCAATATCTCCTCTTTTCTTCAAACGGAACAGGCGGGCAAGGCTATGGCGACCGGCTTTGTCCTCTTCGCGACATCACCGCTATGTACTCGTCCTCAAGAATGCTGAACTGTCCACGCGGTGACATTTCTGTTGAGGGCGGTAATCCTGTATAGAATAAATCATCGTTAACGGTAATTCTGATAACTTTAATGTCATAATATGTCGAGGCGAGGATAAAATGGTGTCTGTGTACAAATATGACGTCACGGTTATAATTTGATCGATCAATCCACCAAGAACAATCGAATAAGATGTTAGCTTATACATAAATACTGCACTGAATATAGCTACGATGAATTATCCGTAGATGTGACTAGCCCAATTGTCTGAGCGAGAATGCCCAGTCTTCGTTGGTTGCATTTTAAGGCATTCAACCAAAGCTGATAGTCAATAGTAATCAATGTCCATGAACAGCCGATACCTCCAACGCATGGTGTTTCAGAACGGGGAAAAATAGATACCAGTCAATTGTAACTACCACGCTGTAGTCAATAGTACTGACGCAGATCAATAGTAACTCCCTCGCTATAAATGTTTTAGCTTTTGACCACAGTCTCTTTATTAGAATGCCGCTGTGGTCTAAGATGGTAAACACGCTAAACCTGGAGGAAACTGGCACTCAAATACAGCTGCCGGAACACATCAACAGATACAGCAGAGAATCAGCACTATTAGCATAGTACCTGAAGTGCTTTGATAAGCACTTATATCTTAAGTCTTAAATTTTCTATTTTTATGTCATAGCAGGCAAACTAACGAACCAAACGATGGGTCACCTGAAGTTAAGTGATCACCACTGTCCATAGACACTAATAACATTAGGGGGGTCGAAAGTGCGTTGCCAGCCTATGTTTGGAAGAAAGGGAGGGGAGGAGAGGTGAGCCTCCGGCGCTCTCACTGACCGATCAAAACGCAACAATGCTTGCACTGTTACTTCACATCGTTTTTCTATGAGAGGATGGTACTACCCCGAGTGAGCCGACCTATTCATGCTGAAATCAGTAATAGCTTTAGCGTGGCTCTACCACCTAGTACAAACTTTTAAATTTGTGCTATGCATCAGTACTTTCATTCTGCTTTGACTTATTCCATCAGTAACCGTTGAATGCATATTTTTTCTATGTTTGTACATTCTAATTCATCTTTATTTTACACTAAAACCTGAGTATGTGTGTCTCCGAAAGCATGCAAAAATATTACGCTATGTAATACTTTACGCGTGAAAGAAAAAGTTGTCATTACTTTTGACGGGTAAGTAATTTTTTTTTGTTATAAAATTAGTTTAAAAATTCAAAACAAAATATTATGCATTTAAGAGTTAAGTGACGTATGTCGTCCATTTTTCGAGGTGCATAAATTAAGAGATTTCGTTTCTCATAAGAATCTGTAATATCTAAAACAAAGTATTTGATGTAAAAGAATTTTTTTAATTTACGTTTCGGAATGTTTTATCAAGTGCACTAATTGGTATTCTTTCGGATAAGGTTCAATTAACTATTTGTGTAAAGACTTTGGACTTTGAATTTGCGATAATATTTCAATCGTCACCTAAAAGTATTGATCATGTTATTTGAAGACTTGTTAACTAACATCTTTTGAAATTTATTTACCATTGTGTATAGTGTGGAAATGTTGTTGAGCCATTTTGAAATATTGGTCACAGAAGACGCAACTAATGTAAACAAGTAATCAAATCCCGGAAACCAAAGCGTATTTGTAAATACATAGGTAAAACTCGCTTCAACAATGAATTGATTATGCCGTGTAGGAATTACGAACGTAAATAGAAAGTCACATTAACAAATGTGTGGGCATTCATAACGTATTATTCAATGGCATTGCTTCTAGTATAGGAATGAGTAAAAGATTATACACTGATTAATTGAGTGATCCTCTCAGCTTGGGTGCTATGTGAACTCGTGGAAAGTTATATGATAATAGAGTAATAGAAGCAATTACTTCATCTAAAGTGTCAGCTGTTCGTCATATATTTTTTCCGTTGTTACATTACGGGTTAGCATCTTATCAGATATCACAAGCTCACCTAATCATTATCAGCTTTTAAGAGACCCACTGCAGGATCATAAGCTTCTTCCCGATGGAAGGTATGGGCATATTCAACACGCCAGCCCATGACGTAATGGCGATGTTAAACTCACAGAAATCCACAGTTCTATGTTTTCCCACAAGCGGCGTAACTGCAAAAATATTTCTCAGGTTCATGTTTCCTCAAGATGTTTTCCTTCACCGTCAGCCGATAGTGTTACCAATTTAAATTAGTGAATGTACGTATAATCCGAAATATATGGAATAGGTCAAACCCATAGGTCAAATCCCATAGGTCAAACCGCTCGACCACCACGACTCATAAGCTCAGCTAATGTTTAATGAGAATGTAGTAAAAATTAGTAACAAGTCTAGAAAAAGGGCTGATTCTATTTTCTGTACTCCAATAGATTCTTGACGAAACATCTTCGTAGCATCGTGAATTCGTAAAGCGTACAAAGTGAATTTGGAATAGTTTTGGCTTATCGTATATTGTTTATATTGATACAATCAACATCGATGAGTAATTAATTTTCTATGAGAATTAAAGATTATCTTTCATTATCTTAGAGAGGAAAAAATATCACTGGACCAAAAATACCATATCCTTATGGAAATCGAATCTATTGCCGTTATGATTTTAAAAATCTTACTAGCTTTCGAATAGCACAATCGAAATGATAGCGCTAGTTTGACAACCTGCTATCGAATCCGATTCTAATGATATCAAAAATTCATTAGTCAAGGCTGACATTAACAATATAATACGATTAAAAAGGCGAAAATAGAAGTTAACAGTTTGAAAAGCCACGGCATGTTAAATCGAAATACGACCATGACATGAGTTAAATGGGTCAATTTTATTTCAAGCATTCACAGAAGTACACTTCTATTGATTATTCAGTTGTATAATATGCATTACTTCCATACTGCTTACTTCTGTAGTTTAATGTATTATGGCATTTTATTGTGGGGGGCAGTAGCTGAGGTGGACAAGATAATTTGGGGCCTCGCGAATCATTAAGAACTAAGTTTCATGAATTCGGTATTTTATCTCTGCCCTCCCAATATATTTTGTATATACATATCCCAATATATATATATGTACGTCCGCAAAAACTTAGATAATCTGGATTTAGTAAAAGACCGACATAATGTAAATACTAGAAACAGTAACAAACTTGTCACTCCATGTTTCAGGCTTACTAAGACCAGTAGTAGCAGTTTTTTAGGTAATAATAGTGTTAGATTTTATAAGAAAGTCCCAAAACACATTACCGATTTGCCAGATAGTAAGTTCAAGTGTTATGTCAAGCGGGTCTTAATTCATAAAGGCTATTACAGGGTGGATCAATATGTGAACGATGGCGACGTTTGCAAGTGACGCCTCTCTTTGTGAATCCACCAAAAACGAATGTAAATTTATATGTCGTTATTAATAATAAAAAAATATGTTATGTATTATGAAAAGATAAACCAGATCGAGTTTCTTGCCGGTTCTTCTTGATGACTGGGTTGTTTTCCGAACCGGTGATAGTTTTGACGTTCATAAGTTCCTTCTCAGAGCCTAAATTGAATAAAGAGTATTTTGATTTTGATCAAAGACAACATAATATTAATATTTTGTGTACTGGTGGTATAAAATGATATTATGTTTGAAATACTATTATTGTAGATAATGCTAAAGAATTTATAAATGACCTCTCTTAAGTAAATCTTTAATATACTGCAAACTAAATGTAGTGGATATTTTACTGTAAAATGTAAACAAATCTATTGGGTTATTAGTGGTACAGGCATAAATATAACGCAAGGGAAAAGGTCTGGTGCGTATTTCATTCAACATTTGGCCGCTAACTTAAGGGAAAACAATATAATAAAAATGAAACAAAACTTACCTGTGATTCCATGCGTGAACATGAACTGTTGTACAACTTTCTAAATATATACCTTCGTAATATACAAACTACGGAGAAATTGACTGCTTTATTAACAGTGCCTTACAAAGCAGCTCCTGTTTTAAGTGAAAATGTTTGAACAACACGGTAGTTCATTCCGTGTTCTACCCATGATAACTAAATTAGCGCTACCTCTTTACTTATTAAAATATCATGCCTGTCTAATAGAGTTTATGTTTTTATATGATATGTTAATACATATTATGTGGGTAAAATATATCTTGGAACGTATTATTAAAGGCATAGTAAATGTTGTTTCTAAAAATGACTATATTTCAGCCAAAAAAGTGGCAGTAATATTTGGGATAAGAGAACATTTTTCAGAGATAATGTCCAAAGTTTTGTGTTAAAATTCTTAATTCTTAAGACTTAAGACTTAATTCTTCGATGAGAATAAACTAAGTTACCGAGATTCGTTGATCTCTGATTGGATGTTGTTGATAAAGTTTATATTTTAATTAAAATCTGCTTAACAGATTTTCATGGTATACAATTATTGGTATACTATATCAGATTATATATTTATTATATAATCAATCTTTCAATAATGATAAATGAGGAACCATATCACAACAGGACTTTGACGGGGTTAAAGCTATATTAACAAATTTATTTGAGATTCCTTCTCATTATGAACATGGATTACTTAGGTTAAGTGACCAAAGTGTAGAATTCTATAAATGAAAAAGACAGTATACACAATGTGATTAAATGAATGTATTGGATGCATGTCAGCAATAACCAGCCTTATTTAATAAATATTATCTTTTTGAATATACGCACTTTCAAACTCCACAGGTTTCATAAAATCTACATGTACTCGAAGGTTAAAATATGCATGCGCTATTCATGTATTACAAGATTAATTATAAGATTAAACGGTACTTTTCTGTGTTGGTTCTTTTTCATTTACATTCTTTTTCTTATATATTTCCATCGCCTATTCTTGTAGGGAACAGCACTTGAGGTGGGCCCCAAATTCCTACTATAAAAACGGCCAGTTTGAGCAATTTATAATATGGGACCTCGCGATCATTAGAGACTAAGTTTCAGGAATTCGGTATCAACACTGCCCTCCCAATATATTTTTGATAATTGAATTGATGTTCAGAAGGACTTAGATAATCTGGATTTAGTAAAAGATCGACATAATCTAAATATTAGAAACAACATCAAACTGGTCACTCCATGTTTCAGGTTCACTAAGACCAGTAACAGTTTTTTAGATAATAGTGATAGATTTTATAGCAAAGTCCCATTGTCCCATGACCGATTTGTCAGATAGTAAGTGCGAGTACCATGTTCTCGATGACTGGGTTGTTTTCCAAACCGCAGGTAGTTTTTACGTTCATAAGTGCCTTCTCTGAGCCTAAATTCAATAAAGAATTTTTGATTTCATTTTGATTATTTTCTTATCTTGTTGTAAGAGTTGCCAGGGTGACGAACATGCCCGTGTTCAACGCCGGTGTGATAGTGATACCTTAGCCGCACCTTGCATAGCTTAATGCTACATATTAACACATGGTTAATATAAATCGTACACGTGTACCTCTGCACTCTAGAAAGCTTGCAAAGGCGAGTACATTATATAGATTGTAAATAATTAATACAGAAGACAACTCTCCAAATGACGACCAAACAATTAATAGGAGAGAAAGTAATACAAAGAAATCAATATTGAAACAAATTTGTATTGCGAAACTCGAAGCGAGTCTCAGACGAACAATATAGATTTTACAAAACAATTTTTTCTCCATTCAACATCAAATAAAAACCTTTCAATATATCATGATTAACGAGCGTACTAATTCCAAATTTATTGGAGTGTACGACGACCCTTTGAGGGCGGTCTATCAATCAATACTCGTATTTATCGCCACTGAATGTAATTCATTTATTGTAAGGCATTTGGGCATCGATTTAACTGACGTCAAACAAATCTACGTAGCTATGTTGTAATTGTTAGACATGGAGGCGCTTTGAAGAATTGATCAGTAAAGTATAGGAGGTAGCATTATAAAGACATTACCTAGGGCTTTGATTGAGTGCTGTGGTAACATTTTCCACAATAGTAAAAAAATAGTGTTCGCAACAAAACTTACTTTTGCGTTACATTTGATCACAGAGGACTTACATGTGAGAATGAGTGCTAAAATATATTGTATATTACATTATGGTAAAAAAAGAAAATATATATAAAAAATCCGAACGACGTAATAAAAGACGTTTATTAGATTTAATGATACCTGTGTGAGGATAAAGCATTGATAGTTACTACTTTCTATATATCTGCCAGTAATATTTTCTCCGTTTCATCATAATCTAAGGTTTTGGAGCCAAGATTTAATTTTCGTTTTGCATTTGTGCTTGTTTATGTGTGTAATATCTAACAATCTGTCAAATTTGTTAATCAAATGAAATTTCAGCGCAAGTTTCTCGGTGTAATGGGACTAAAGATACAGTTTTATGTCTGTGATTTACATCGTTATCAGAATCTAAAGTCAGATCTAATTACTCAGGTGTTCCAAATAACAATTGTTCTCTTCTTTGTCCGTTGCCCGAGTCATTGTCTTGTTGTCTTTTGGATCGTCTTGGTCGTGTTGGTCAAAACTAGGAGGTTTGGTCGACAAAATTTCGGTAAACATGTAATATTTTATATATATTAAGAACGAAAATCTCTTTGCAAAATTTTAATGCGATTGTTACAGAGGTTTAGATGTGAAAAGTTACTAAGCTGACAGAAACTTTTATTTTTGCATTTATAATAAGTCTGAATATCACAAATAATAATGAAACGACTAAAATTATAAGAGTATATATCTTTTGTATAGTATCTTATATATTAACTAGCGGGCCCTGCAGACGCTGTCGCGCCCTGATTATAAAAAAAATCTTGACATATTATATACTAAAATCTTCCCCATGAATCACTGTATCCACTGGTGAAAACCGTATGAAAATCCGTTCAGTAGTTTTTGAGTTTATCGCTAACAGACAGACGCGGTGGGGGACTTTGTTTTATACTATGTGATGATACGTGAAGCCAAAACTTTGTATCCCTTTTTAAGCGAATTGCGCGAACGGATGAACGTGAAATTTGTCATAGTTAAAATTTATATTGAGGAGAAGTGCAGAAAACTATTTTTTTATATAAAATGAATTAGAAATGCATGAAATTAATTAAAATATGCATTACTCACACTACTGCTTGAATTTTACGCAACATATACACACATGTAAATAAAAGACTTACTGACATCCGTCATTTTAGTTTTACGTTCCAATTACTTTTTCAATATTTTTAACATGACTGATGTTGCATGCCTTACATGGCTTTTGAAATCAACTGGTCAAACTGTAGGTTAATTTTATATAATATGTAAACTCATAATATACATTAATAATTAATTGATAAATAAATTATCTTTAGTAAATTTATGGAAACACTGAAATAATTATTTATTCTCTTTGATCTTATTGAATGTCAAAATTTTTAAGTGGCAGGACTGTTTTCACTTCATGTTGTCATAAGAGTAAAGCAATATTACCAAAGTCAATGTCAATATTTTAATGTTTACTATTTTTATATGGTGAACTCATTTCAAATGATAATTCAATAAAAATGAGCCAAAAAATACTATGTAAAATCAAAATAAGAAAATTTGTGCCATGAAAGTAATCTATGACTTGAATCTCCGCGGTTACATGTTGCAGTTCAACCTGATGTAGCAATTATATTTAGTACAGTTGATAATGAATTTTGAACAAAAATGAATTCATTTTCAAAAGTTAATGGTAGTATTAAAAGATCTTTGTTTTGGATTCATCATTTGATTCTATTGTGTATCCATTACTTTTCCAAACGATGATACTGGGCATATCACTATTCCTCATAATCTACAGACTACATTTAATTCAATATCATTCAGAAATACCACCCACCCATCCATGGTGTCGTGTAAAATTAATTGCAAACTATATCGAAAGTTGCGATAAAATTCTTTATTTTCGTAAAGTTATATTTACTTAGAATTTGAGAGCCTTACCACCTTATGTAAACGCCTGTTTTTGTATTTCAAATTTATAATTAATTTCAATTTTCATTTAGTTTAATATTTATATGATTAAAAAAGAAAAGTGGCAAATAACTGAGTAGCCATGATGAAAACCTTTCATTATAGATTATTGACAAAAGAACCCCAATAAAGTTCAAACTAAAAAAAAATCAATGAGTTATGGTCGAATGTCGACCACTGGGCGTCCACTAGTTAAGATAAAATATTGACGTACGTCAGAGATGATAAAAAACAAGTATGACCATCGTTAACTACATATTTCATAATGGCGATGGACGCAAGTTATTTTCGTTAAGCTAATGTTAATATATAATCACGTAAAGATGTAATTTCATAAGAAAGTACGATCTTGCTGAAAGACAGTTCCGCTGATTAATATTGCGACAAAATATAATTATGAAGTTTTTGTAATTTTAAGATTGAAAATGACGTCCGCGTTCTGAAAAAGTTAATAGTGTATGTTCTTTACTTCTGTGTTGTACTTTATTATATAGTCTCTCTAAAAGCAGTATAACATTTATAAAGATAAAGTTACAGATTTTCCTTTAACTACGTGGAACGAACGTCCCGGCGTCATGTAAAAGAGTAAACGGAGTGAATACTAAAAATAGCTAATGATGCTCACCTACAAGTATCTTAGAAGGTACATTGCTAGATATATACGGGTCGACCTCGGAATGTATCACTATTAAGTATACCTTAATTGCATCTAGCTTTGTGTGTGGTAGCCAAAATCCATTCAGATACCAATTTCGAATGTACACCTGGCAAAAGTTAAAATACTTCAATAATATTGTTCAAGATATTTTTATCCTATAACTTATGATATGATATGATATGTGTGTCAAGCTTTAATGTACTACCGCATTAAATTTTATTCACAACGCTATTCAAATTTAATCCATTCAAACTTTAACAAATATTTCAGATAATTAGTTAGCTTTCAAGCTGAAAATTAACTTCGCTTAATTCCTCGACGCGCTGTACCGCGGGTTTTCGGTTCGTAAGACGAACTCGAGAACGGCGTCTTTCGCCCGGATATCTAAATCGCTAAAAGCGCTGTAACTCTTATTACGTTTCAAATAATCTACGTAATCTTTTATATTTGTTAATTAATATTAAATACTGGTGAGGAATTATTAAACATTTGTAAAATATATATTAAAATAACTTAAAATGAAGCAGTTCATCTTATTATATTTATTTATTCTGAAGGAATTTTATCAGTCCCAGTAAAAGGGAAACATGGGGAGCATGGTATCAATTGTTCTGAATTCTTCATCACTATGCTATCTACACAATTCTGGTTATTATAAAAATGTAGAGAGTTCTTTACGTTTTTTTTCATATTAAAGGTATTTTTTGTTACTGCCTTTAATCTAATTTTAAGCTTATACAAAAGTATTAAATTTAATCTAGTTAGAAACTTTCTCTCTCGTAAACGAAACCCTTATATTGAAAAATTTTGTTTTGTAATCCACTCTGTCATAGAAAAGTGTAAATTTAGTTCATTATCTTGGAATCTGATAACGTAATTGAATTTCAATCAGAAACACTTATGTTGATAGACAATAGATTTGATGATATTAAAATTTATAGTGAAACTGTAACACCTGGTGTTTGTTATAAATTACAAAGTGATTTGAATTGTTTCGGTAATTACTGTAGAAATAACAAGCTACATCTTAACCTAACTAAATGTAAATCAATTACCTTTACTAAGAAAATCAATTACCTAATCTTCAATTACACTTTAGAAGAAACGACATTAGAAAAAGTTAAGATGATAAGAGACATGGGAATACTAATGGATTCAAAACTACACTTTGATATTCATATTAAACTTATAGTAAGTGAAGCTTTTATGATGTATAGTTTCGTGATGCGAAATTGTGTTTCTTTTAAGAGCCCTGAATCATATACTCTACTCTATACTTCATTAATTTGATTTCAAATAGAATACGCTACTTCTATTTGGAACCCGTTATATAATAAATATGAAAATCAATTAAAAAATATTCAAAGAAAGTTTCTTCGCTCTATGAACTATCGTTGTTTTCGTTCCAAGACTTCTTACGATGTCCTTCTAAACAAATTTTCCTTACCGATTCTTATGACTACAAGCATGTTTCGTGATCAAATGTTACTATTTACTATATGCCATAATAAATTTGATTGTAATAAACTCACTAATCAAATATACCCAACCGTTTACAATTGTATAAGATAAAGTTCTAAACGTTACCCCTTTGCGTCTATTTCTCATAAGACAAATGCCGGCGAGCGAACACCATTATAAAGAATCACTAAATTACATAATAATCATTTTATAGAAATAGATATTTTTGTTAACTTACCAGCTTTCTTTGAAAAAGCCATAAAACGGAGTAGTGTATCTTGAACTAAAGTTATATCTTATTTTGTTATTGAGTTCTTTAACTGTAGTTTGATTTGAATGCTTGAATTGTCTGTTGCTGTTTAACTCGTTTTTTTTTATTTCTTTTTATTTTAACTTCGTACTGTATTTTAAGTTTAATCTTTACTGCCTAAAAATTACAAAAATGTATACTTAATCTGTGGGCGGCGGAGTGGATTGTTCTCTAAGAACTATTGTTGTTTTTTATATAATACTAGCTGACCCGTGCAACTTCGTCTGCACCCAATCGGTTATCACTGGTGCCAATTGTGTTTTTAAACGCGAAAAATTTTAATATAGGTAATTAAAACCTTATTGCAGCCACACCATCGGTTTCCAATTGTGAATGCAAACTATCAAGGGACTCAATCAAACATATACCCAGATGGTATATGAGAAATCTTTTAAAATAAGCCTACAACCCGTTCGTAGCAACCAACATATATTGGTGGTAATGTGAAAAAAAGGTTTAAAGGTCTATGGACCCCCCAGTTTCTAACGAAGTTCCTTTCCCTTTTTTGTAGACGTTTACTATACAGTCAGTAGAGTTTATATTATAAAATATCAAGTTGATAGAGTTAAATTGTAAATTAAACGATAAAATGTATTCATAAAATAAAATAATGATAAATGAAACACTGAATAAAATCATAACTATTTTCAACTTGTATTAAAACTTTTTCACACTCCATTGTATTGAAGAAAAATATAAATTATAAAAAGATATGAGCACGACGCGTCAAATGTCACTTGCCTGTAACTATTTGTCTAAGAGCTAGCAACGGTTTCGAAAAAGAAAATAAGCCAGTTTTTATATATCTTTATGTTCTTCTGAACAGAGTGCGGGCTACTTGGCTGCCGGTAAATGTTGCGTTTATTAGTGCATATCGCACCTTTACAGGCAAAAATATTGATTTTTATATAATTTTTGAATGTTATGTTTTTTACTAACTTTGAAACACTACTAAAACATGAAATTATCATTGCCAGACATTTTTGTTATTAACAATAATGTGCCCGATGCTATTTTTTTGTAAATAAAATAAAGTATGTCCAAACCATGTTAAGATAGCTGTAATTTTAATATTATTATTTTTTATTTTTTAATGAAGGCTTAGTAGCCTTCTCGGCTATATTGCCTAAGTGACATACAACTATATAACAATAAGAATGACAATACACTTAACAATAGCTTATATTAATTTTGTACAATTCTTTAGCATCTTTCGAAGTGGGGTCAGACAATAACGAATTATAAAAACCAGTGTGGAACAAACCAGAAGCATTAAGCCGAGATCTAATATCTTCGTTTCGAACACATTCTGCCAGGATGTGGTGCACATCATCGATGAGCTCACAACTCTGGCAGAGTGGTGATAGTACTTTACGCATCAGGTAGGCGAACTTTTTACATGGGATGTGTTCTGAGCGTAATCTTATTCCTGTGATTGCTTCCCGACGGCAAATCGTACTGTCATCAACCCATGGTGACCTTAAGGGGCGTGGCTGAATCGTTCTGTACCATATTCGTTTTGTTTTAGAACGCTCATCAAAGTATTCCTTCCAATGCGAGTAACAGCTATTTTTAAATACTGAGCATACATCCAAGTAAGTTGGTAAAATATTAATAGAAGCACCTTCGGAGGATCCTTCTCTAGCTAAAAGATCAGCTCTTCCATTCCCAGTTATACCTACATGAGAAGGGATCCATTGTAAAACAATTACTTTGTTCTTTGCTTTGAAATCTAGTAATGGCTTCAAAATAGTGTATTTAAGCTATCGGTATTCCTCGAAAAGTCGAGGTACATCGCGCTACGTGTTGAAGAACACTTTTTGAATCGGATAACATAACAATCTCAATGGACTCAGTTAATTGTGCGAATGATAAGGCCTCTGCAGTTGCTATTAATTCAATGAGCATAATTGAAATATTTTCATCAATTTGAAATTTCATAAAAGTTTTGGAATTTGACTCAAAAAATGCGGCTCCTAAATAATTACCAGCTTTAGATCCGTCAGTGTATATTTTAACAAAATTTTGATAATATTTATTTATATATTGAAGACAAATATCTTTTATTTTAACAATATCATATTGACGCTTTGGCTTCCAAATACCATCTACATTTATTTTAAATATATTTTGCAAATCAGTGTAAAGTGAACATTTCATGTTTTATACTTGTTTGACTTGGAGTATTTTTATATTGAGAAAAAATAGTGGTCTTTTTCTTTTACGCCAATAGAGTGATTGGAAAGAGGTGGACAGTTCTTCTGATACATTAGTTAGTTCGTTCTTTTCGAATGACATAAATTTAAATAGAATTTTGCCAGTTTAATATTGTCTCCTAAGATGTAACGGACATATGCTCAATTCGCTTTCCATAACATGGATTGGAGTACTTCTAATGAAACCCCCGATAATTCTCATGGCCTGGTTTTGGATTTTTCAAGTTTATAGAGGTTAACCTGAGCACTACTATCATAAAGAAAGCTGGTGAAAGCTGGCATAGTTAATTCGACTGCGTGTAATATTGAAGTATAAACGAACTAAATGTTATGGATGAACACCCCAATTAAAACCGGCTAATGCTTTGAAAACGTTTAGAAACTTAGAGCTAGATACTGCAACTGCATTGATATGTTTACCCCATTCTATGTATGATAAAGATAGCGATAATTGTGGAAGCGCCTGTTATAGACGCATGTATTCAAGATGACGACAGTCTCAAGTAATATGTCTACGTTTATCGTTGTTTTTCGTTTACGGTGTTTACGGTGAAATCTCAATATCATAATGGTTAATAAAATGAAATATGTTCTTTGCAATGGAAAAAATAAAATGGTTTGAAATTAATTATTTTATTTATAAAGAATATCATCGAGCACATTATTATCAATAACAAAATTGTCTGGCAGTGATAAATTCGTGTTTTTAATAGCGTTTAAAAGTTACTGAAAAAAACGTTCCATAAATTATTTATAACCCAAAATTTTAACCTGTAAAAGTGTGATGCGCATTAAAAAACACAACGTTAACCGGCTACCAGGTATCCTGAATTCTGTTTGGAAGGGCATAATATATCTTCATTTTAAAGAACCAGCTTTTCTAAAATTCTCGTTCTTCCAACATTGCTGGCTCTTGTACTAAGGTGTCGCAAAAAAGTCTAGTTACATTAACTACAATTTTTTGTCTTTCGTTATCCTGGAGAACCCCTTGCGTTTTATGGGACAATAAGTATTCTAAATGTAACCTTGGAATATTAGTTATTATTGTGTCAAGTTTCGTTAAAATCGGATCAGTACTTTCAGCGTGATGCGTGTTCACAGAGACAGAAAGACAGACAGACAGACAGACAAAAATTGTAAAAAGATTATTTTTGGCTTCTATATCGATAACAAAGTCTACCCCGATCAAAATTTAAAAAAAATATTTAATGTACAGATTTGACCTTGCTACAGTTTTATTATAGTATAGATTGCTTACATGTATTTCTGAGTACAATTGTTTGTTGCCCTGAATAAATAAAAAAAATAGCATTTGTTGCCCAACCATATTATACGTATCAATACATCATCTATACTATCTATACTAATATTATAAAGAGGTAAAATTTGTGAGTTTGTGACGTTGTGACTATGTAGGGGGTAATCTCAGAAACTACTAAACCGATTTTGAAAATTCTTTTACCAATAGAAAGCCACGTTATTTGTGAGTGTCATAGACTATATATCATCACGCTAAAGCCAATAGGAACGGAGGAACAATGAAAAATGTTTTAAAATCGGGGTTTTTTTTCCTTTTAAGAGCTTCCGCTGCGTCTTAGCCCAAAATAACTCTGCCACGCGTACGAAGTCGCGGACAGAAGCTATTAACTAATTATCTATACTAATATTATAAAGAGGTAAAGTTTGTGAGGTTCTAGGGGGTAATATCTGAGGAGTCGGAGAAAAAATAGTCGAACGAAAACGTTTCTTACGAACGCTGCCTTAACTATGAGAGATATATGATTGAGTTCTAGAGAAAAGTTGTATCTTGATAATGCCTATTACCGCCCAACGAAGTGGGCACGGGTCGGCTAGTACTTTAATATTACAAGTCGTACGCATCCATACCATCTATACTAATAATATAAAGCTAGAGAGTTTGTTTGCTTGAACGCATTAATCTCAGGAACTACTAGGCCGATTCGAAAAATTCTTTCAGTGTTAGATACCTCATTTATCGAGGAAGGCTTATACCATAGCCATAGGTTATACCATATTATTAATTTTATATTTGCAACTAATCTTTTAGATTATTACTGCTATTATCATTTTAGGTAATAATACTACAAGTGTCTTGTGATCATTTAAGAGTTCTAACAAAACGGTGGCTCCTTTATTAGAACTTTCCATGAAAGTTTAGTGGCATCTTAGAATTCATGCTCCGTAGTATTGTACTTAACTTGTTTTTTTTTTATATCATAGGAGGCAAACGAGCAGGTGGGTCACCTGATGTTAGGTGCTCACCACCGTCTATAGACACTTGCAACACCAGGGGAGTTGCAAGTGCGTTGTCAGCCTGTGTTTGGGTGGAATAGAGGGAAGGAGGAAAGGAGGAAGGGACGAGAGGTGGGCCTCCGGCGCTCTCACTGACCGAACGAAACGCAACAATGCAGCACTGTTACTTCACGTGGGTGTTTCTGTGGGTCGGGTGGTAGTACCCCGGGCGAGCCGACACATTCATGTTGAAATCAGTAATAGCTTCAGCGTGGCTGTACCACCTACAATAACAATGCACAATAACCGAAGTATATTACGTAAAACACCACCTATATTATAAAATATACAGTCAAATAACACAAGATTATGAATAAAATATAAAGTCCACTACATGACAAACTAAGATGCCACCAAACACTCCTAACCTTAAGTAAGTAACTTAACTAATGAAATGCTT
Source organism: Antheraea yamamai (assembly GCA_036509395.1). Taxonomy (NCBI): domain Eukaryota; kingdom Metazoa; phylum Arthropoda; class Insecta; order Lepidoptera; family Saturniidae; genus Antheraea; species Antheraea yamamai. The sequence goes on along the minus strand of AP028426.1, from coordinate 17,644,603 downwards.
AATGATGCCGTTCGAGATATTAATTTTATTATGTAGTCATCGGTTCTTAAGTAGGGGGTGTACGATAATTCGAATTAACGTATTATTAGATAGCGAATAGGTCCGAATAATGCGATACGAAAACCGAATCGAACATTCTAGCTATTCGAATAATTTTAAAATAAGGAAGAATTATTAAACTAATAGGTATTGGATAAGATACAAATACAAGGAATTTTAGTTAGACTAGTTTGTAAATTTATAATAAATAACAAAGTTCACTGTTTATCTTACAAATATATTAAGTTTTTATGCAAAAAAAAAAATTGGAAACTACTGTATTATTTCCTATATCCATTGGTTTAATAATCGTTTTTTATGTTCTTCGCTATCATTATTCGATTCGAGCATTACTCGCAGACCCCTATTCTTAAGTCGTGTACAGAGTTTCGAACTATCCAGGTATATGCAAGTGTCATACATATACTCGTATAAGGTAACAAATGCGTGTTAAAAATAAACCAAGTCGCGGGATAAGTTAAGAATGAATATTAAAATGGCAAAGTCAAAGAAAAAGTATAGCGACGCGAACAACTGTGCATAATTTATAAATAATAAAGTTTATAAATATATAAAAGACACGACCGACCTATGAAAAATAGTATTCCACGGATGTCGGGGGAGATATATTATTTTTCGTTTTGCTTAGTTCACGTTCCCTCGAGCCCGGTGGGTCGGATTCAGGAGGTGATAGTTTTGGGGACATATTAAAGTTCGGAGTATCACACCTTTTTCAAGTGAAAACTTCTTTACCCGCATTGAGCGGTATTTTTGGCAGGAGATAAACTTATGCCTTCGCATCAGCGACATGCTAGTAAAGCGTGATTAACTGTATTGCGCTTGCGTCAGACTAGCGATGCGTAGTATAGCGGTCTGAGTACATGTAATATTGATATTTTGTATTGAGATTCTGCAAGCTATTGCATGTTTGATTAAGTTTTATAAGAATGTATATAATTATTGCTCCGTGTGCCAGCAGATGTGAAATGCAGAATAATGTTAATAATTTCAATTTATAACTTATGAAATTTAAATAATTCACATTGTAATTAATTTCAAAATTCAAAAGAGAACACAATTATTCTACTGTTTTGAGTTTTCACTTCTATCGGAAGTTTTATGACTGCCTCGTCATTTTTTTAACTGTAACACGATAAAGGGACTGCAAATAATGCATACCGAAAATAATCGTCATTTTATTGTACTTAGCACCAGGTTTAGAGGCGTCATTAATTTGCACTACTATAAAAACTGGAGAAAAAATAAGATAGTTGTCACATAATGAATGTTTTTCTTTTACGTCATAGGGTGTGGCAGGTTCAGGCAGGCATTTTTAAAATCTACTTCTTCATCAGTATCAAATAGTCAGTTTAAGTAAATCAACATTATTATGCGGGCCCTAAAAATTAAATAAATCAAAATAAAAAATAATTTAACCACTGAGAAGTCGCTTATGAACGTCAAAACTACTACTGGTTCGGAAATTAATCCACTCATGGAGAAGAACCGGGAAGAAACTCTATTGGGTTTATTTTATCATTTATAACTGTTATTAGCGGATGCACAAAGGGGGTGTTATTTCCAGACATCAGACATTCATTCGTTCACATATTGATATACCCTGTAACAGGCTTTTGGGATCAAAATCTGATTAACCCGGTGCTTGAACCCACTATCCGGCCAATTGTTAATATACACACATCAAAAAAGTCTAAGCAACATGCGTGATATTACAAATTTTACTATTTATATTAATTAATTTCAAAGTATTTACCAACAAAGGCGAGAAGCTTTTTACCGCGTCCCCTACCCCCCCAACGCCCCCCGCACAATAAAACCCTTTCTTTTTTTCTTCTTTTTCTCCCTTTTCTCCCTTTTCCCTTTCTTTACCGAATACCCCCCCCTTTTTCGCCCCGTTTTCTTCCTTCCATTTTTCTTTCCCCCCCCCTTTTTTATTTTTTTTTAATTTTTTCTTTTTCTTTTTCTCTTTTTCTTATTTTCATTTCTTAACCCCACCAACCACCCATTTTCTTTTCTTTTTTTATGGTGTCTTTGGCTTTGTTGTAGTACCTAACACTATTACTTAAAAACCATTGTCGATCTTATTAAACCTGAAGCATTGGACAGCCAAAATATGGTTGTTTCTGGTATTAAAATAATGCCGGTATTTTATTGAGTTAAGCTTTTTTTATTTTTTGCGGGTATACATTAAATACGAACTTTGCATCTTTTACCGCATTAACTTATATAAAACTTACTTCTTTCCCACAGAAATGAACACAGTTTTGGGAGATTTAACCGCGATTCTTAAAAGTCAAGTCCGGCCCTGTAAACGCCTCGGCAAAGAAAAAAGGTCTCGGCAGATGTTCAAATGGTATAAGAAAAGGAATGAGTCCCCAGCGAGGCGGGGACGTCATATTTTTGTTTCTAGATTTTTACTTTAAAATATATATTTTATACTAGCTGTGCCCGCGACTTCGGCTGCGTGGAAGCTTATCTGAATGTAATAAGGTGTCTACTTTTCTCTCGTACTAACACCGTGTATTCATTAAAACTACAATAACTTTTGATAGAGTGAACCGATTTTAATAAAACAAATACTAAGATACTCCCGAAGATATGCATTATGATTTGAGATTTTATTACAGACAGACAGACATTTTCAAAAATGATTGATATGTATTCTATTACTTATTCCTAGTCACCTAGAATAATTTTTTCACTAAAATCGAAAAAGTACAACCACGTTACATTTATATTCTTATTATATGTATAGATCTTGAAACATAATTTTATACGCAACCAACTGGCGCCTACGACCTGGTTTCCACGAAAATGTGCATAGGAACTATGTGTTTTATATTTATTACTAGTTGTACCCGCAGCTCCGCACGCGTTTTTTTTATTCGTATTAAAGAATTATAAAATTATGAGACTATGCCAAATTATAGAGATGCTCTTTAAATACAATTATAAGTACGACACGCACCTCCCTTAGAGTAGTAACATGTAACGTATACATTAGATATATAAATACTAACAGTGTGTCAAATGAGGTTTATCATCAGCAACATATTTGGAACCTTAACCCACCATATAACTACCTCAGTGCTCACTTTCACAGCATAAGGAACTAATGAAACAATGACTTAAAGATATTATTATAATTATATAATATGCCCATATTGTCAATAAATAAGTAGAGTAAGTCATATATGGTCTAATGTCTTATTAGAAAGACCCCTTCTATCTTCAAATTAACTATGAATAATTATAATGTTGAATTAATAACAACGAATGAGCTGACGTGTTGAAATCTTGTATAAATATAAATCAAGATATGATACTTGATATCTGTCAAAACAATTTTTAATATTCAACAATTTAAATAGTGCTCTTTGAATCGATACAATAGTCTTATATTATGTTACTATGTTTATTGAGTTATGAATAAGAAAGCGCGGTAATTAAAAAAAAATGGCAGCCAAAATGTCCAAACAGACAATATAATTCAAATTACATATATGAATTTCAATTATATTGATTCTTGGAGTCCAGTGCAACGCACTTCTTACGTACATGTTTACAGTCAACAACATATTTTTTGCTAAATTTCATGCGGACGAAGTCGCAGGTTACAGCTACTCTAAAATAGAATAACCTAAATCACTAGCCTATAAGATCAGCTATCTGCCGGTGAAAGCCCCGTAAAAATCGGTCGAACCATTTCGGAGATACCACTGTGGGCGAAGCCACGGTTAACAGCTAGTCTAAATTAAAATAGGCTAAATCACTTCCTATAAGATCAGCTATCTGCCGGTGGAACTCCCGTAAAAATTAGTCGAACCCTTTCGGAGATAGCACTGTGGGCGAAACCACGATTAACAGCTAGTCTTAATTTAAAAAAAGACTAAATTACTTGTTGTGATGTCTTCTATCTGTCGGTGAAAGTTTTGGAGTTGTCATTACGGACGAATTCGCGGTTAATAGCTAGTGTAATTTAAAGTAGGCTAAGTAACCCGCTGTAATTTCAGCTCTCTGGCAGTGAAATTTCTGTCAAAATCGGTTCAGCGGTTTCGGAGATTAACCAGAACAAACAGACAGACAGACCGACAAAAATTTTAAAAATTGCATTTTTGTTATCAGTAGCGTGTATACTTTTTTACCCAATCAGTTTTTTTATTTTGATATTACATACAGACACTTCATTTTTATTATATGTATAGATTTGACGTGTTTAACCTTTCTATAGTTCTTAGTTACAGTGCACATTGCGCGGTAATATGACTGAGATTTGATTAACGTAACGTTCATAATTTGGAGGATGCAATAAAAAGTATGATATGTGTTACAATTATTAAAATATAATAGAGAACAGTATAGTAGATAATAGAGAGGGAATAGAGATTAGAATAAAAATAATAACTTAAGAAGTTGCGTATATAAAAATTGATGTAATAAGATATTATATATAATTATTATATATATATGTATATACAATGACTATAGAGGTACACACTGAAGATAAAAACAGTTACTGCCAAATTTCGACTATCGAACGAATACTACTGCGTTTCAATTTCATATATTTTTTCATTATAGGAATAAAATCTATTTACATAAAAATCAATTGCCGATCGTATGTAAGCCCATCATTTTAAAATGGTTGGTCCTATTCAGTTAATTCTTGTTTGTTGAGCATTTAATTTTCAGGGCTTGTATGGAAGAACATGTAAGAAAAATTGTATAGGTAAGTGAACATCTTGGCATTAAAAATGTCCAGTATGAATGAGTGACACAGGGAAACTGTCAGATTGACATTTAGTTGTCACTTTATTTCAAAACAAGTCTGTACAGTAATATGAACATTGGTAACACTTTCTCCCTTATTTTTCTTTATTTTTAACTAGCTATGCCCGCGACTTTGTCTCCGTGGAACCTGATGTATAAAACAGTGACTAATAAAGCCGTCTGAATGTATTACGTTAAATTATTTACTATTTTTCTGTCGTACTTAAGTCGCGACGTCATTAGAATTACAATAACTTTTGATAGAGTGAACCGATTTTAATGAAACAATTACTAAATGTTACTCGAAGATATGATTTATGATTTGATTATCATGAACACAGCATATTAGCAGTGACGCGAGTTCAAACAGACAGACAAACAAACAGACATTTCTAAATGTCTGAAATGTACTTCATAACTTATTCCTAAATACCTGCAATATATATTTTTTTTTAATCTAAAAAGTACATACACGTTAGATTTACATTCTTATTATATGTATAGACGTGTAGAAGATATCTGTGTGCTGTGATGTGAACATTGTCTCCGGTAGATGTTGGTGTTTTTTTTATCACGCTTTTATTAGCTTCACCTGTATGTATGTATGTAACCGACCCCTTTGAGCTCGATTTTGTCCTACTTTGAACGATCAGATTTAATTCAAACTTTGCACACCTGTCAACGGTCGATGACAATGCAATAATCCGAAAAAAAAAGTTAAAAAAATTTAACAAAAAAATTATAAAAATACTGATATCTGGAGGTGCTGATATTAACAGTGACGCATCGCATGTTAATATCAGCACCTCCAGATATCAGTATTTTTATCATTTTTTTGTCACTTTTTACAAACATACATTTGTTTCTAATTTACACTATTCTTAATCCAAATTTATTGAATTTTATTTCCTGTTTTTTAGTTGGATTTTTTATGAAAGCGTGTTTTTTTTAGTTTTTTTAAACTATTATTTTTTTTGTGATATTTTCTGGTTCAGTAATAACATATTACAACAGTCCACGAATATTATTACTGAAATCTTTGCCGTGAATTAATATAATTTAGTAAAATAATAATATTAAGATGAATATATCGTGTATATGTCTTAGTTAGTTTCCATGACAAACACATATAAGCGGACTGCGCAGAATGCTCCATTATGTAGGGGTCCGTGCAGTAAAAGACCTTTTCTGAAAGGCTAAAGTATTACTTACGTGTTTATTTGTGACCCTCGCAGGGCTGCTCCACGAGATATCTGAAATATAAAACTGAATTTAGAATGTTTTTTGTTATTTGTCACGTTGAAGAGGTGAATTACGAAAACTAATTATTGATAAGCCAAAATGAATTACATATTATTGAAAGATAATGTAATTTATTTATATATTTTTCATGGCTCATCATAAATATACTAATAGTATCTATATATTTTGTAACTAAATAAAAATGCAGTCATATTCATATATATATCATTACATAGTATAAAACAAAGTCCCCTATCGCGTCTGTCTGTCTGTCTGTTCGCGATAAACTCAAAAACTATTGAACGGATTTTCAAGCGGTTTTCACCAGTGGATAAAGTGATTCATGAAGGACGTTAGTATATAATTTGTCAAGGATTTTTTTTTATAATAAAGGCAGGACACCGTCTGCGGGGCTCGCTAGTTTGTGTATTATAACAATTATAATTGTGATTATGCCCATACCTTCCTTCAGGAAGATACCTATGGCCCCTGCACTAGATCTCTTACAGGCTTATGATGAATGTAATGATGATATTAGCGACAAGAGTGTATAGTACAAGTTCAGGAAGCCTGCATTAATCGGTTCCAAAGAAAATTGTCATTCACTTATTAGCTTCTATATAAAACACCGACGAAATAAAAAATATGGGTAAATTTATATAGTACTTCATAGACGTGAACTAATACCTATTGAAAAAATGTAAATCAAACAATTAATGGCATGACCGAAAAAGGTCTGTGTATAGAGCAAGAGCGACAATGGCTCCATAGCTTTTTTTTTCTCGAACTGACTACACTATTGACCTAGCAAGGCCTTAACAGCTTCACCGGATTACCAAGGCGAGCGCTTAAGGCACTCAGCCGATTTTATTTGACAACTAGCTCAAGGGTGCGCAGCACACCTCAGCTTGGGCTGTTGCCTGATTCATGTAATTCGCGACCTATATATATATATTTTTTTAATTTACGTAGTGTTCGATTCTATACTGGTCTTTACAAATATCCAGTCCAGTTAATGTTACTTCTTCTATAATATATCTTCTTAACAAATTAATCTAACAATTGTATAGTTTTATAACCTATTTATCTGTGGTACAACTTGAATTTATTCAATTGGCCTAATTTTACTTTCACACCCTTGTTACCATTTCGGCTGAGTGCTTTCTCCGCTCAACACCAAGCCTAGTAAAGCTTTAAAACCCTTACAATCAACAGCGGAAGTTTGAGAAATAGAGAATCTATGCAAATTTTGACTGCGGAAGCACCACTGTCACAATTATTTCTAGCGCAAAGTAGTAGTGCCCGTGCTGTAATTGTGGCGCTGTGAATTCTACAAATAATAAATGAAAAATTAATTAATATTATTTATATTGATAAAATTATAGAAGTCTGCCATTGTGATCGAATCATTGAAAAGATACTGAATAGATTTCGTTACATTTCTTTTTTGCTTTTTAGACACCAGATTTTTATCTATAAATATATTATTATGAGAGCTTCATTTAATATGAAGTTATTAACGTTTCAAGAAACCACGATTTTTTAAGGACTTCACAATCATCGAAGTTCTTTCTGAAAGAGTTCACACGACAAAACGAATACTAGCATTTATTTTGGCAACCAATGTTCTTGTAGTTTATTACTGCCATTGTCGAGTAGGTAATGATATTACGAGTTTCTTGCAATCATTTCAATGAACTAACAAGATGGTGGCCCCCGTACTAGAATTTTCCAGTGAGTTTTTGTGACATCTCAGAATTCATGTTCCGTGGCATTATTGCCTATCCACTTCATTTGTGCACAATAACCAAACGTTATTAAATAAACACCACCAATATTACAAAATACACAGCCAAGTAAGACAAAATTATAAATACGAGTGGGCGCCCAGTGGTCGACATTCGACCATAGTTCATTGATTTTTTTAAAGTTTGAACTTTATTGGGGTTCTTTTGTCAATAATCTATAATCAAAGGTTTTCATCATGGCTACTTATTTGCCACTTCTTTTAATTATATAAATATTAAACTCAATGAAAATTGAAATTAATTATAAATTTGAAATAAAAAACAGGCGTTCACATAAGATGGTAAGGCTCTCAAATTCTAAGTAAATATAACTTTACGAAAATAAAGAATTTTATCGCAACCTACGACACACTTTTCAATTAATTTTACACGACACCATGGAAAAGTAATGGATACACAATAGAATCAAATGATGAATCCAAAACAAAGATGTTTTAATACTACCATTAACTTTTGAAAATGAATTCATTTTTGTTCAAAATTCATCATCAACTGTATCGCGGAGATTTAAGTCATAGATTACTTTCATGAGCAAACAATTTTTTTTTATTTTGATTTTACATAGTATTTTTTGGCACAATTTTTATTGAATCATCATTTGAAGTGAGTTCACCATATAAAAAAACTCAACATTAAAATATTGACATTGACTTTGGTAATATTGCTTTACTCTTATGACATCATGAAGTGAAAGCAGTCATGTCACCTAAAAATTTTGACATTCAATAAGACCAAAGAGAATAATAATTGTTTCAGTAGTTCTATAAATTTACTAAAGATAAATTATTTATCAATTAATTATTAATGTATATTATGAATTTACATATTATATTATTATTAAATTTACCTACAGTTTGTTTCAAAGGCCATGTAAGGCATGCAACGTCAGCCATGTTAAAAATATTGAAAAGGTAATTGGAACGTAAAATTAAAATAACCTCCTCCTTTTTCAAAGTCGGTTAATGACGGATGTCTATAAGTTTTTCATTTACATGTGTGTATATGTTGTGTAAAATTCAAGCAGTAGTGTGAGTAATGCATATTTTAATTAATATAATGTATTTCTAATTCATTTTATATAAAAAAATAGTTTTCTGCACTTCTCCTCCATATAAACTTTAACTATGCCAAATTTCACGTTCATCAGTTCGCGCAATTCGCTTAAAAAGGTGTACAAAGTTTTGGCTTCACGTATTAATATATAAGATAAAAATAACTACATAACCAACTAAGATTCAGCCTAAAATCTACACTAACATTTTATGTATAAGACATGACATTTGCGTTTAGTTACAACAAAGCTATCAAACAGATCACAGTATATATTAAGATGAACAACGTAACACAGATGGGAGAACAGAGAGAAAAGATAAAAGTAATATTTATCAATCGTCGAGCAGTTAACGCCACTTTCAGAGAAGTTAATAAGCCCAAGTCAACAAGTGGTACATAACATATTCCAAGCAAATTTCAATCTTGGTTTATTTTTCTACGAACATTCTTATTATCTAAATGTTGTTCGGGATAATGTATTCCATTTGAATTTAATAAATGTAATCGTATATTTGTTTTTTGGATGGTCACTATTTATTTGTTTTATATTTTACTAGTTATTGCCTTCGACTTCCTACGCGTTTTGTTGTTTTAATGCCGCGAACTGCCGCTAATCTGTATGGATTATACTGAATTGTAGAAAAAACGAACTAAACTATATAAAATACTAACGGCCGCAGGTGACTTCGTCTGCGTTTTTATCCTCATGAATGATGGCATAATACATTATATTTCGTGTAACTCTGATGATTTATTCATTGCATATCGAGATATCGCTCAGATGGCAAACTAGTTTTCAAACTAACTGGCCACTTATATCTATATTTTGGAAAGTTTGAATAATTATTTATAATCGATGTGATATTTTGTTGCATAATTTATATTATTTTGAATTGCCATTAAAGTCAGTTAAGTTTTTGCATGAAAGAATAACAAATATTCATCCGTCCTTATAAACTTTTACGCTAATAATATTAATAGTATAGTTGAAACGACTTACGTACCATCTGTTATACGATAATCGAGAATCGTCGATAGCGTTAGCTTAATATATAACTTTAAAAAAAGTACGCGAGATAAACATAGAATAAATATTTGCTCTCACGACTGCACTCGTATAAGATACAAAATTATTATGAATGTATTATTTGTGCGTTTACTACACAATAAATTATTTCCGTATTCTAATAAAATTTTATATTTTACGAATAATAAAAACAAAACCAATAATAAAACCGAAAATAATAAAATATCAATTTTAGAAAATAAGTGAAAATAAATCTTACAGTTATTATACAAATTTTTACAGTTATAGTTATCGGGACGATATATACTTCTCACGAACAAAATCTTATCAAAATCTGTTAAGAATCTATACATATAATAAGAATGTAAATTTGAGATGTCTGTACTTTTTAGATTTTTATGAAAAAAATTGTTGCATTTGTCTTGGAATAAATAATAAAATATATTTAAATTATTTTTAGACATGTCTCTCTGTCTGTTTGTATGAACGATTCACGATAAATCTCAGTAAGAGAATCATAAAACATATCCTCGAGTAATATTTAGTCTTCCTTTCATTAAAATCGGTTCACTCTATCAAAAGTTATTGTAATTTTAATAACGTCGTGACTTAAGTACGAGAGAAAAGTAGATAAGTAATTGGACTTAATACATTCAGATGATTGTATTAGTAACAGTTTTTTTACATTAGGTTCCACGAAGACGGAGTGGCGGACACATCTGGTAATTAATAAAAAACATATTTTCCAAATTATAATTCACAATTATCATATCCTTTTTAATTGATATATCACATATACTTCTCATGTACACAATTTAATATAATATTTCTTAACCCGTTTTTGAGTTAAATCTTCATAACACATTAAAGCCGAACAAACAGCAGATTTATAAATATACGTAGATTCATCAGTTAATGAAACCCAAATGATTTCCAAACACTACACCCTTGTGACGTAAAGGGTACAAAATTAATTCTGCGCTAGGCAACAGTGACGTCACCGCAATAAACCACATAGGAGAGGCAGGCAGCTCAAACGAGTTGAGTAAACATCGTGTGTCAGGGCTTTCACTGTGTAATTCAGTTCATCTGACATGTTCTTTATACAAACTAAGCGTCCGAATATATACAAGAAAATATCCGCGAACCGAATACGATTTCGAAAATATAAACTTAAACATTATTCTAATTGATATGATGTATGAAATATAATTGTTATGCATGTATTTTTTAAATTTTCGTAAGCAATTCTCTAGATCAGTGGTCTCCAAACTTTTTTGTCTCGTAGACCCGTTACCAATTTTCACTGCATTGATTAGACCCCCCTATCTTTTGAATAGATTTGAATCCTACCACTAAGCCAATAGTGTAATGAAATCTAATATGTAATTACGTATTATAAATTAATATTTTTTTTACTATGGAATGGCTTTTATTCTAATTCAACTTCAACAGAGGTAAAAATAAATTCATTCCAACATCGATCAGGAATTTTCTCCTAAATGACAGATGTATGTAATCGTAAATTTGTCAGAATGTAGCTGCATATCTTTATGAAATTCTATAAACATTTATCTTTTAAAAGTACTGACATATATTGCTATTGCAAAGAAACATTATTTACGTAGATAGGTTTATGTAGATTATGTATGTATAAAGTTAAAATGTTCGTCACGACTTACTAAATTGGAATTCACAATTGTCGACCCCCATTTATAGCTCGTCGACCCCCACAGATTTTGTTTTCGATGACATGGACCCCTTGAAGTCATTCAAAATCGAACCCCAGTAGTCCATATGAACCACTTTGGGAACCTACAATCTAGATTATTACAAGTTTTGTGATAACTTTAATGTTTGAAAAAAGTGTGGCCCTCTTGTTAGGACTTTCCAAGGACTTGTTGTGGCATCTCAAAATTCATGCTCCGCGGTATTATTTCGGCTTTTTACTTTAATTTATTTAAATCGAGCATTACTTCATATTAATGTCATTTTATTTTTTTTTAATGTAATTACGTAGATTTTTCGCCAACACCGCGACTTAATTCAGTTTTATGTATCGTAGTGCATTGTGATACCACTTTAAGCTGATGCCATTCTATTTTATTTAAATAAAAATATTCTATGAAATAATAATTAACTACGTACTTTTTTTAAATGCTTAATTAAAAATCTTTATCATTAAACGACCACCGTTTATTTATATGATGATATTTTTTATGCCATAGCATGAAAATTAACAGGTGGGTCACCTGATGTTAAGTGATCATAGGCACTAACAACACCAGGGGAGTCGAAAGTGCGTTGCCAGTCTGTTTTTGGGGGTAAGGGAGGGAGGGGAGGGGAGAGGGGAGGTGGGCCTCCGGCGCTCTCACTGACCTAACGACACACAACAATGCAAGCACTGTTACTTCACGTCGGTTTTCTATGAGAAGGTGGTAGTACACCGGATGAACCGACCCATTCGTGCTGAAACCAATAATAGCTTCAGCGTGGCTCTACCATCTACTAAAATAGCATACTACTATTTTCTATAAAGACCAAATAGCAAGATAATTAAACCACTTATCCTTATTTTTAAAATTCACTTAAAGCGCTTCAGTTATTTTTATCATAAAATGTCGAATGTGTAAACATGGATAAAATTTAAAAGAATTTTTCTACAAAATTGGAGTTTTTAGTTCAATCTTTTTGATTAAAGGTGCAGCAGATACACTCATAGCCATTTGATTAGGGCATTTAAGTAACTATATATATAACAAATACTAGCTAATTCTCGCCCGCTTTAGTGTTAACGTGATTCAGCTTCAAAGAAATATTATTTTCATTATATCACTATAATTACTATTCCACTGAATAGTTATTTTGCGCTGACGCTAACACGCAGCGAAAGCTCTCAAAAGGAAAAAAAAACGATTTTGAAACATTATTCATTGGTGCTCAGCTCCTATTGGTCTTAGCGTGATGATATATAACCTATAGCCTTTTTTGATAAATGAGCTATCTAACACTATAACAATTTTTCAAATCAGGCCAGTAGTTCCTGAGATTAGGGCGTTTAACCAAAGAAACCTTCCAACTTTATAATATTTTAGTATAGATTACTACTCTTTTCTCGTACTTAACTCCAGCCGCCATTAAAATTACAATAACTTTTGATAGAGTTGACCGATTTTAATAAAACAAAGATTAAGTTACACCCGTTATGTATGATTTTCTTACTGAGGTTTTGTCGTGAACTTTAGCAGTGATGCGTGTTCATACAAATAGACAGACAGACATTTCTAAAAATGAAAGAAATGTATTCTATTACCTATTCTTAGACACTTGCAACAATTTTCTTCTCAAAAATCGAAAAAGTACAGACACGTTAGATTTACATTCTTATTATATCACTACATAGTATAAAACAAAGTCGCTTTCTCTGTCCCTATATCCCTATGTATGCTTAAATCTTTAAAACTACGCAACGGATTTTGATGCGGTTTTTTTTAATAGATAGAGTGATTGAAGAGGAAGGTTTATATCTATAATAACATCCATTAAATAGTGGAGAAATACTGTTATTTTTGAGGTTTCTAATGTGATGTTGTAAATAATTACATTTTTTCCGTTTACATTGCAAGAAACGCAGGTGGGCCCAGGGCAGTAATGAATAAATCAAAACTACTGGATCGATTTTAATCATTTTTTCAGTGAATGACATAGGCTATATATTTTATACCCGTGCGAAGCCGGAGCGGGCCGCTAGTGTTTAAATAAAAAATATTGACTTAACATATTTGCTACGCATGTTAAGTCTCAATAACGCTGTGTGTTCCTAAAGTAGCACGCAATCCTTTCTAACCAGACACTTGAAAATCACATAGTATGTTTTCTCAGACAATCTAATTTAATAGTTCTTATTAGCTTTAGAACTTAACCTTGCCTGATGACAAGGACTATGTAGCGCAAGATGGTAACAAGCTAAACCTAGATCCACCACAAGCGCTTGGCTAAAGAGTTTAACTTGTGGCTGGTAGCTACAAAGAACAATTTTATAAAATGCCCCGTAACCAATGTTATTGGTTTCACTGTAATGTTTTCCTTCACTGGAAGCTCACGTTTTGGAAACAAGGTTAACCACCTACCATTGAAGCGTCACTGCTTCCTACAATATTTTTGAAGTGAAAACTTCTTTAGACGCGTTGAGCGGTATTTTTGGCAGGAAAATTTATAATTTCGCGTCATGACATGTTACGTAAGGATGAGCGACCGTATTGCGTTTGCTCGGTTTGTGTCAGACTGGCGATGCGTAGTATAGGGGCCTGTGTACATATAACATATTTTAATTTTTTTTTTTTTTTTTTTTTTTTTTTTTTTTTTTTATTTTCCTTTTCATTTTCTCCCTTTTTTTCCCCTTTTATTTTTAAAATTTTTCAATTTTTTTTTTCTCTTTTTTTTTTTTTTTTCCCCATTTTTTTTTTTTTTTTAAAATATTTATTTTTTTATATTAATTTCTCCCACTCTTCACTCCTTTTTTTTAAACTATCCCCTCTCCTTCTCCTCTTCTCTCTTCATTCTCTTTCTCCCCCTCCCTTTATTATCACCCAACACCAACACCACCCTTCTCTCTTTTTTTTTTTTTTTTTTTTCTCTCCTCCTCTCCCCTTCATTCTCATTTCCTTTTCTTCATTCTTCTCATTACTTCCTTTTTTTTTTTTTTTTTACCCCCCCTCTTCCCTCTTCTTCTTCTCCTTTTTCCCCATACAATTTTTTTTTTTCTATCTCAACCCCTCTATTTTTTCTTCTTCCCCCCCCCCTTTCCCTCTTTCTCCCATCTCTCCATTTTTTCAAAACAAACAAACCCCTCTTCTCCTTTTCTTTTCCATTTTTTTTTTTAAAAATAAATTAAAATTTCCTATCTAAAATTTTAAAAATTCCATCTATAAATTATTTATATTAAATTCTTCAAACAAAATTATTTTATTTAAATCATACTAGAACAATTTTATAAAACCTATTTATAATAGACTTTATAAAAATGTATATAATTATTGCTCAGAGTGCCAATACATATGAAAACCACACTAATATTAATAATTTCAATAAATAAATTCTGAAATTTAAATATTAAAAAACACAATATAAATAATATGAAAATTCAGAAGAGAACACATTTATTTCGTTGTTTTGAGTTCTCACTTCTGCCGGCAGTTCTTATGGTATAACAATTTCATAATACGCATTATTGAGCGGTATTAAATGATTACTTCCTTACCCTGGTGTGACCTACCGGGTATTGTTTACCATCCGTCACTATGGCAACTGGGACAGAAACTCCCCACACAAAGTCACCAGTAATGACAGGGCGCCCTAACGTATTGCTGCACGAATTAAAAGTTTGTACTGTCGCTCGTAAACCTAACTAAAACCAGAAAATCTGATAAAACAGATCATTCACTTCTTAAACATAGACTTAAAACTGAATTCACGTATTTATTCCTTGATTTATGAACGAGAAATAATGCATGTATGAACATGATTATAAATTCAATATATTAACTCCCCTATGAACTTTACTTTCAAGCTCACTGAGACTAAAAACAGTTTTTTAGGTAATAGTGTTAGGTTTTATAACAAAGTCCCAAAACATATTACCGATTTGCCGGATAGTGAGTTCAAGAACCATGTCAAGCGGGTTTTCATATCTCAAGGCTTGGATCACTATGTGAACGATTGTGACGTCTGGAAATGACGCCCCTCTGTGTGCATCCACTAATAACGAATTTAGCTATTTATATATTGTAAAAATATATAACAAGAAAAGATAAACCAGACCGAGTTTCTTGCCGGTTTCTCTCTATGATTGGGTTGCTTTCCGAACCGGTGGTAGCATTGACGTCCATAAGTGCCTTCTCTGGGCCTATATTGAATATAGTATATTTTGATTTTTGATTGATTTTGGCTTTCATTTCATATCATTGTTCAAGTAACTCATTGTAGATTTATTACGTAAATCTTTGTGCACTGCACAATCTGATCTCCAAACTTTGTGGCCTAACACGATGGTAAACTGAGAGAATTAAGTTTTTATAGTTTACAACAACTTTGTTAGGGCGACATCGTATTTTATTCTGTTTAGCGTGCTTAATTATAACATTTAGGAGTTGCAAACATTGTTAACTCGAAGGAAATTTGTAATTACTGTTAACTAATAAAAATGTAGGTGTGTTTGCGTGTAGAAAAATAATTTCATGTACAGACAGAGATACATTGGTATCATTGTTTTATTTATTCTTTATTATTAACGGTTGCCTGCGACTTCGTCTATGTTTGACTCAATAGATTATCATCATATAATTTTAACGACTTATGCAGTACACGCTGCTAAAGCTCTCCGATATTGTTTAGATACCGCGTCTATGGACGTAGGTTCGCATCCTAGCAACCGAGTAAGAATTTTCGTTGAAAGAAAACATTTAACCACCATGTTGTGATGAATCCATAGGGTGGTGATAAGGCTTTTCTAAAGTCCACCTGGCTAACTACGACCCTTAAGTTGACGTTTTGTCGTCAAGCACCTGTTGGTGTGTTCCGGCAGCTGTACTCGAGAACCAGCCCTCTCTAGGTTTAGCGTGTATACCGTCTTAAATCATATCGGCATTTAACATCAGAACAGATTGTGCTCAAATGCTAAAGCCTATAAAGTATTTTAAAAAATGTATATGTTACCTCTATAGTGTTATTTGAAAAAGATAAACGCGATCGTGTTTCTTTTTTCTTGTCGGTGCTTGATTTTTAGTTTATACAATACTAGCCGACCCGTGCCCACTTCGTTGGGCGGTAATAGGCATTATCAAGCTACAACTTTTCTCTAGAACTCAATCATATATATCTCATAATTAAGGCAGCGTTCGTAAGAAACGTTTTCGTTCGACCATTTTTCTCCGACTCCCCAGATATTACCCCCTACAATCTCACAAACTTTACCACTTCATAATATTAGTATAGATTATAGATAATATAATTAGTTAATAGCTTCTGCCCGCGACTTCGTACGCGTGGAATAGTTATTTTGGGCTAAGACGCAGTGGAAGCTCTCAAAAGGAAAAAAGCCCCGATTTTAAAACATTTTTCATTGTTGCTCCGCTCCTATTGCCCTTAGCATGATGATATATAACCTATACGCTCACAAAAACGTGGCTGTATTGGTAAAAAATTTCAAAATCGGTAGAGTCTTAATACCCCCTACAACGCACAAACTCACAAACTTTACCTCTTTATAATATTATAATAATATAGCCCCTGCCCTCGACTTCGCCCCGAGAAAGTACACTCTCTAACACACACAGCAGAAGCTCTCAAAAAAAAAACATCTCGATTTTGAAACATCTTTCATCTGTGCTCCGCTCCTATTGGCCTTAGCGTGATGATATATAGCCTATAACCATTCTCGATGAATGAGCTATATAACACTGAAAGAATTATTCAAATCGGACCAATAATTCCTGAGATTACCCCTTACAACGCCACAACGTCACAAACTCACAAACCCACAACGTCACAAACTTTACCTCTTTATAATATTAGTATAGATATCAAATCAAATCAATAATACTTTATTCAATTTAAGCCCTGAGAAGATGCTTACGAACGTCAAAACTACCACCGGTTCGGACAAACAACCCAGTTCGAGAATAACCGACAAGAAACTCGATCTGGTTCATCTTTTCATTATATATATTTTTACAAACAGACAGTTACATTCGTGTTTGGTGAATGCACAGAGTCTCATTTTGTCTCATTTTTAACGCCACCATCGTTTATATATTTATCCACCCTATAATAGCCTTTAGATAATACCCACTTGACATGGTGCTTGAACTCACTATCCGGCAAATCGGTAATGTGCTTTGAGATTTTGTTATAAAACCGAACACTATTACCTAAAATACTATTATTGGTCTTAGTGAGCCTTAAACGTGGAATGATTAATTTGTTAATGTTTGTAATATTTAAAATATGTTGGTTTTTTTTCAAAATCCAACTCTTCAAAGTTTTTGCGGACGTACGTTAGATTATCAAGAATGTCAATCATCAAAATCCGTTGAGCGGTTTTTGCGTGCGAGAGGAACAAATAAACTTCTTCGTTTGTAATATAATGAGAGTTCTCTTAAAACTTCTGTACGAATTCGATCCGTACGTATATTTTCCAGACGAAAGCATTTAAATATACACTCTAAGTGTCCCATAAAAGTATACGAGCTAATAAAAATGTAATTTGTCTGAAATGGTTTTGTTGTAATTAATAAGATAAATACAGTTATCGTATATCGTATTCATTTTATTACTTTAGTATCTAATTGTTGTTGTCGGAATGTTTATAATTACTTACTCTGGAGGAATCAAATCGAATTAAATATGCTTAATAGTAATCGGTTATCCACAGCGAGTATGCTATTATTGGCTGTGCCCAGTGATACGTGCGCGCTTATTGGTTCATTTGTTTGTACACGGATTACATCAGCAGTTTCGTAGCGTATTATTGGTTTTGTACTTAAACTTATGTTTATTTTTGACGAAACACGTACTGGGTAACCTCTTTTCTAATTATTTGTAAACACTTTTGTTGGTTACAGTCTCTCCGCAACCGCTGTACCGCGCCATAGGTACGAGCGGCGAGACGAGGGGGCGAAGCAGTTGTTACGAACTGCCTGTTTCAGACGCACATGAGATAAAGTATCTAAAGATGGGTCGTAAGTAGGGGTGTGCGAATAATTCGAACTTACGAATTATTCGTTCCGAATCGAATATTAATATTTTTCGGGAACTTTCGAATAATTCGAATTTTTTTCAGGGTTTCTTATTTTCAATTTTCGAATAAAAATTTAACAGTCAATATGATTGCCTTTTTTTTACGGCACTTCAAAAAATTACCTGAAATTCATGCTTCTAGACTAGAATACCCCTTTAATTCTTCGAATAATTCGAAATATTTCGAATAATTCGTAAAAATTTCGAATAATTCGAAAGTTTTCGAATAATTCGCGAATATTGATATTCGATTCGATTCGATTCGAACGATATTCGCACACCCCTAGTCGTAAGTTATCAAGAATCTATGTTATAATAGTCTGTGTAATTTATTTACCTAATAAATAGTTTTTAATTTTTTGGTTTGAAATGTTAGTCACTCTTTCTATTTCACGTTACAAATGGCTACAAGGATTTTATATTTACAAGAATTAAAAATTCATTTTATTTATATTGGTTCTTTATTTGTATAAAACTTATCTAAACATTATATTGGACAAAATAGGGATTGGATATACTCGTAAATATAGAGCTTCAAAAAATTGTGCTTTGATATCGTAAGATCTGTCTGACACTACGAATCTCATGTGAGTTCATGCTCTTTCCTTCTCACTCCCCACCTCCCCGCGCATACCTAAGACGCGGGACAGCGGTCAGACTATAGCATATTAATTGACAAATTGTTGAGTGATGTACAGTAAATAGAATATAGTCCGCGTCAAACTTTTTACCGTTCTGAAGTAGATGCGCAGAACACAAATTTAGGTATCAGAGGGACGTAGTGAGGTAAAAGGGGAGCAAGCTCGCCCGCGCGCGCTCCTCGCCCCTTATTTCACCCACTTTGACACATGTGTCCTGTCATTATTAGTTGCAGTACAGTTGCATTCAGAAGTCAGTTTAGTTTTGTTGTTGTTAATTATATGTTATTGCTATTTTCGTTGTTTTTTTATCTTGTATATTTGTCATTATTAAAAGACCGATCCACTTCGAAAAATGATGTTTCTGTGGAAGGCGTTGTTTATTACAAATTATTTATTTATTATGAATATATTTTATTTACAATAACGATATTGTAACACGCATAATACCTGCACAATATATGCTTCAAGATATATCCCACGGATAGAAACAAATACTGCATAAGGCGGATCATTCAATTAAAGTAAGCGATCACCCAAAACTCCCCAACCAGGTGATTAAATGTTATTTGGATTTAATTATAACTGACAAAGACTTAATTTGGCGAACTGTTAATTTTCTAGCATTGTCTATTGTTCACATACAATTGTCCATTTCTAGTTTTTACTGTTGTTTTATTATCCCAGTAATGATTAAATTTTTATTATCTGTTTATTTTTATCTCTAATATTTTGCAAATATTCTGTATGTATTTAAATAAAGAGGTTTCCATAAATTAGCTGTCAATGTGTTTACAAGATGACACGTTCGAAGTCGTATCTTTATTCTACAAAATCTTTTGAAAGTTGTAATGTGGTCGTTGTACTGCCACATTCTTATTACTTAATGTAATAGACAAATATCTCCTTGAATCATAATTGATTCAAAATGTACTACTGTACATATAATATCGTGACAAAGATGAATAAATGTCAATGTTAAATTCTTATGGTAACATTTTGAATTTGTTTTGTATTAACTTCTTGACTGTACTATGCGCAATGCCGAATTCAAAGCTACACTCAGAGCGGCCATAACATTTGACGCGGACTATAAAATACTATATGTACACAAATATATTTTTTCTTTTTTAGCAATTATATAGTTAAGCACCTTCAAACAAACTATCTCTTAAACTTTGTAATACTTCATTACATAGTATAAAACAAAGTCCCCAACCGCGTATGTCTGTCTGTCTGTTCGAGATAAACTCAAAAAACTACTGAACGTATTTTTATGCGGTTTTCAACAGTGGATAAAGTGTTTCATTTGGTATGTAATTTGTCAAGGATTTTTTTATAATCAGGGCGGACAACGCCTGCCGGGCCCGCTAGTATTTTATAAATATAGTACCAAATATATACACATAAATAAACTTTAAATTCCTGTTTGTAATGTCATATTGACAGCTTTTTACAAAATGAATAGGAATGTATATACGGTACCTTATGACAAGAAATCAATTTAAAAAGTATGAGTCTGTATTTGAGAAAAAACGATTTTGCGCAAATATAATAAACAATTGAATCAGTGTCAAGTAATACGTACGTGAACGTTTACCTTGAATTAATTGTTTTCACTAAATTCCACGCGGACAAAATCGCGGGTTAAATAGGTGGGCTAAAATAAAAGCTTAAGTTAGTCCTTATATCTATATCTATATCTATGGTGAATGTCCCGTCAAAATCGCTTAACCTCTTTTGGATATTCTACGCGGACGAAGTCGCGGGAAACAGCAAGTTATTAAAATAAAAATGTTCTGAAAAGAGAAAACATTTCTAAATTACGTTATCTCCTATTATTTCCTACTAAATGTTCTTTACCTAAAATTCGAGGGGTCGACCCGACTCAACTAAGCTTTAATAATATTATGGCATTTTTTGTCTTGTCGCCATTTTTACCAAGTTTAGAGTACCGCAACAAAATATTTAAACCGTTCCAGCATATAACACATTTTTATAGGGCTGTATTTTCAATAATGTAATGTCAATTTGTCGCAATTTATAAATGAAATCATAGACGATCCTTTCAGTAATTAATGTACTATAATTTTATTAAAAAAAATCCTAAACTGGTCTCTGGGTGGCTCTCAGTTTAAATTGGATTGTTTATAGTTTTAAATATTTACTTATCTATTTTATTAGATTCTTTATTTAAAAATGCAATACATACAATACATTTGAAACTAAATACAAATTACATAAAATGTTACTCTTTAGTCAACAAACAATAAAAAGTATGCCGTAAATGGGATAGAAACATTTTCAGTGAAAAAAAGGTATGAACCTAACACGGTATCAGACCATTTTTAACCGACTTCAAAAAATGGAGGTTATCAATTCGTCTGTATTTTTTTTTTTTTTTTAATTCGTCTGTATTTTTTTTTTTTTTTATGTTTTTTACCTCATAACTTTGGACTGGGTGAACCGATTTTGATTATTCTTTTGTAATCATTACTTGGTTAGCTACCAGCCTTATCTTAAAAATCTGTCACGAAGTGCCTATCAATTTGTTCTGGCAGTGGTACTTGAGAGCCGGTTCCATTTCCACTCAGCAACAGGTGATATTGTAGTCAAGACGCTAAACTCATAATTTTCTTACCGTTACGTCATGCTAAATATATGTAGTATATATTTACTTCCTCGACTGTTCTCTACCACACCTTTTATACATATATTCTTCACATAATTCATCCATACCATATCTGGTCTTTCAATTGTCTTTTAATGTTATCGGACCAACAATGTACAACAATTAAACAAATGCCGCAAAGAATCAAAAAACGTTTAATCAACGCCACTTGTTGCTATCGTATCTGATCTTGATACGTCATAAAACAAAAGACAGTCACTTTAGTTAAAAAAATAGATTCAGATACTCGACCAGTTTGGTTACAGTATTTACAATGGTTAATCCTGGAACGTGACATGACTAAGTTGTCGTTCGGACATGATTATCGCATGACGTGACTAGACGTGTAAAGTATCAAACTAATTAAATCAATGTAAAGGGACCATGGACCTGTTGATAGCGTGTTCATATACCCCGTTGACGACGGATATTTGAATCTTAGCTACTGATTCGGAGCTTTTGGTGAAAGAAAACAAAAGAAAACCATAGCATGATGGTAGGGTTGTTTCTAAGTCCACCTGACTAGCTACCACTCTCAAGTTGAAAATCTGTCGCTAAGCATCTATTGTTGTGTACCCGCACCTACACTTGAGAGCCAGTTTCCCCTAGGTTTAGCATGCTTACTATCTTAGACCACGTATTCAACATCAAATGAAATTATGGTAAAACGCGAAATTTATAAAACAAAAGTGCTCAAACTTGAACTACTATCAATTCACCTCAATGTTAGAATTCGATCGATCGACTCTGAAAGGCTGCAAGTATGTGTGACCCCTACCTACCTAACCCTACCGACCTACTAAATCAAAATCACTTCTTTAGGCGCGTTATAAAAAAATGGTGAGAGTGAAATTTTAAGATGCGCGCGCATCTGTGACACAAAATTAACAGTATGAAGCTGTCTGCAAACCGGCACTCTGAAGTTAGCTATAGTCGACATTTTGTTTCTTTGTATTAAAACTTTCAATGTATTAAACACCTTTTGAAGTTATACTTCTTTAGGCGCGTTATGAAAAAATGATGAGAGTGAAATTTTAAGATGCGCGCGCATCTGTGACACAAAATTAACAGTATGAAGCTGTCTGCTTAACCGCTCATTAAGTCTCGAAAAAAAAGCTACCAACAAAATAGAAATTGAACCTCGATATTTATTAGTCGCGCATGTTGGTACGCTCGTCGTTTTTTGTTTTTTTTTTTTTTTTCTACAAACGTAGATTAAGGCGAAAGATAAAATTTTTGAACAGATTGTTATCTTGTTACGCCAAAGAAGTATAGCTTCTAACGCGTGTACATAAGTACACACACACATTTTTTTTTTCTAGATCGACTGAAAAGGCACTCGCGATTGACCGTTGGAGCACCCCTTTGTTTATTAACGTGGGGAAATCCTCATGGACTCGCCACTCTTCCTTAGAAGAGAGATGGTAGTGTGAGACCCGTACTGACTAAAACCCCACGGTGTACCCGTCGCCGCTTTTAGGAGGGCGGCATGGTCGAGCAAGGCTATCACTATGCCATCTCAGCGGCCAACCCGGCAAAAGTTGCCACCAGGCCCTGTCCTAATAGCGAGGTAAACTGGGTACACACCTGCTGCCTCCCCTCGTTAACCGAACCTGTGCAATAAGGATATAGGCCCCCCGGTCCATCCCCTTTGGCACGGCTACAGTCCGCCCCCTCCTTCTGCCAGGGGGCCGCTCTGAGGATCTTCCTCATGGGCCCTCTTCGCCGTTTTTTTCTGTGAGTCTACCTCCTCGTAAAAGGAGGTCATGGTATTCCACACTGTTCTACTGCAGAGCATGACTGCAACCACGCCCAGCAGCGACAAGTTATTCTCCACCACCGCAGTCAGAATGCGGCGATGAGAAACCCACGCAGCAGACTCAGATAGACTTAGCATAAAATAATAAAAATATTATACGGAACACTCTGTAGAAATAACTGAAATTAGATTATTTTCGAGTGTCTCTTCGTAATGTGATCATCCCAATTTTTCATAATAACATTTTTATTATGTTCTCTCTTATTTTTGTTTCAACGTATAATATTTACTCTTTTAGCATGTAAGAATTAAACCGCAGACATCCGGCCGGCCACACCCGTGAGCGTAATTTCCAGGTCAAACTATACTGTAGTTGGTGGTTCGCGTCTGCGTGTCTACTTTTTTATTGATTTCTTAGTGCAAGTTTGACCACAACCTTATTTCATTCAAATCTAAAGCCCTACTTTTGAAGTTAATTAACGAAATACATCGCATCAATAAATAAAAAATGTCGAGGCAGTCATAAGGACTATCGACAGAAGTGAAAACTCGAAACAATGGAATAACTGTTCTCTTTATGAATTTGTAAATCAATTATAGTCTGAATTATTTAAATTCTTATTATATTTAATTTTAATTATAATTTGTAAATTGACATTATTAACATTACACTCGTTTTCATATCTATTGGCACACGGAGCAATAATTATATACAGTTTATTACTTAGTCAAACATATGATGAGCTGCACAATCTCCATACGAAATATCAGTATTAGATGTACACAGGTCATTATGCTACGCATCCCTGGTCTTTTTATTATTTATGGCACGACAAAAACTTATGGTTTCTCGTCATCGATATGTTAGTAGAGCGTGACCGACCGTATTGCGCTTACGTCAAACTAGCGACGTATAGTATAGGTGCCGTGTACATCTAAGATCGATGTTTCGTATTAAGCTAGTGCAGCCTATCATTTGTTTGATTAATAAATTGTATAAAAATGTATATAATTATTGTTTGGAGTGCCAATAGATGCCAATAATTTAAGATAGTACTGCAGGCGAAGCCACGGTTAACAGCTAGTATAAATTAAAATTGCCTAAACTAGTTTTTATAAAATCAACTATCTACCAGTAAAAGTCTTGTGGAAATCGGTTGAACCGTTTTAGAGATAGCACTGAAGACGAAGCCGCGGTTAATAGCTAGTCTAAATTAGTGTAGCCTAAGTAACCCGCTGTAATTTTAGCTGCCTCCCAGTGAAATTTCCGTCAAAATCGGTCCAGCCGTTTCAGAGATTACCCGGAACAAACAGACAGACAGACATACAGACAGACAGACAGACCGACAAAAATTTTAAAAATTGCGTTTATGTTATCAAAACCGTGTATACTTTCATACCCAATCATTAAAAAAATGTTATTTTGATATTACATACAGACACTTCTTTTTTATTATATGTATAGAAGAAGATATAGAAGAAATATATATGCAAATTATGAAATTTAAATAATTTACTTAAAAAATCAAAGGAGAACCCAGTTATTTAATTGTTTAATCCCTATGAATGCCTCGATTTTTTATTAAAGAAGCGACATACTTTGATGGGAGCTCTCCTAATCTTCTATTAAACAATGTTTTTTCTTCCATCGACATTTAAGTCTTGAACTACGCAGGTCTACACTAGTCTGAGGGTCATGAATAAACGTTAGCTTACATTAACCCAGTAACCTTAAATCCCTGCAACATTGTAATTACAGTATGAATGAATGATTAAGCCATTAGCTTTCGTTGACGTCACGCGATTTAAATGTAAATGTTTGTTTAAATTTAGTGTTTTTGCTTATTTACGTGTTAACTAGCTGATACCCGCGACTTTGTCTGCATCCTTATTGTCTTAACAACATATTTTATGTTTAGAGAACAAACAGATAAGCACCAGACCACGGCTACGGCAAGAAAGCACATTGTTGTATGCACCGTACTTATAAGAATCTTAGTTTTTTACAACGCGTTGTTGTAACCTAGGCAACAGCCCAAGCCGAGGTTCGGTCACTCTGGCACCCTTGATCTTGTCACCGAGCGGCGAAGTGCCTAAGCGCTCACCTTTATAGTCCGGTGAAGCTGGAATGGCCTGTCAGGCCAATAGCGTTGTTCTAAATAAAAATGAGTGCGTGTAACCATCACACGCGATTGAAGTAAAACTTCTTTGGCGTTATAAGAGCTGGCGATTAAGATAAAAATAAATACATCATATGAGAATTTAAAAAGGCATTTATTGATGATGTAACACTAGTAATATATACGTTTATTATCGTCGAGAACTATACATTTTAAAACAATAATTTACTTACTATCATACTTCAAATATGATATGTGTCGTTTAGAATCAGAAGTGGTCAACTCCACTTTGCAATTTTCTAAGTCTCATAACTTTAAACTATTGTACTATAGCATACATTTTTATTTTTTTAGCTTTCTATACTAATTGTATTAAAACTCTACAGATACCTAAATGTTTCATAGTCTCTGCAATAAGCTCGAAATGGAAAATTGGCTATACTCATAAAAATTGTAAAGTGGAGTTGACCACTTCTGATTCTAAACGACACATATGATTGGTTTATGATAACGAATTAGCTGATAGATGGCACTACAGATAATGAATCATTGATTTAATTTGTTATTTACTTACATTGAAACCAGATGGCAATACGGTCGCGCGCCCTTATATACATAATTAGTTCTATTGTAAGATTTTTATTATTATTCGATTTAATATTTTTTATTATTATTATTTTTTTCAAAAATTTGTGATTGATTTGTTTATAAACTATTTATTGACAAAATCAAAAATATTTAAAAACCGGATGATACAGAAACGCGACGCCATATTGCCGTAACGGACTTCCCTTACATTGTCGTCCAGTTACTTCGTAGTCGCGCATAAAGAATTTTTATTAAAAAAAAAATTGTTTATAGGTTTTAGTGTCTCAGCATCTCATCAACAATCTCATCTGATGTTCAATGGCGATGTGCTCTAAAAAGGTAAACACGCTAAAAATCTAGAGGAGACTGGCTCTCAAATGCAGCTGCCGGAACACACCAAAAGATGCTTAACGACAAATTTTTAAGTTGAGGATAGCTAGAAACTTAGAAAACGCCCATCGACCATGCTATGGTTTCCTTGACTCCGACTCAGTTGCTAGGATTCGAACCTATACCTAAGACGTTATCAATTAAGCCAAAATCGCTTCAAAGTCTAAAAGATGTTTCACGGATTAAAAGCTCTCAACCGACTTATGGTTATAGGCTATGTTTATTGTTATTATTGATTCTTGCATTCTATCTATAACTATAATAACAATGTGAAAGTAAAGTGTCTGTACTTTTTAGATTTTTGTTAATAAATTGTTGCTGGCTTCTAGGAATAAGTAGTAAAATACATTTCAATCAATTTTAGTAATGTTTTCAAGAAAATCATAAAGCATATCTTCGAATACCATTTAGTTTTTGTTTCATTAAAATCGGTTCGGTCTATCAAAAGTTATAGTACTTTTATTGAGGACGCGACTTAAGTACGAGAGATAACTAGAAGAAGTAAATGAACTTAATACATTCAGATGATATTAGACACGTTTTTTTCCATTACGTTCCACGCGTATAAAGTCGCGGGCACAGCTAGTACTGAATACATGAAAAAAAAGACAAGATAGCCTTACTTCAAAATTGTATTCAACAAATTCGTAATTCGTATATGATTTTACCTGACTCAGACACTAGGTATACCACACGTTTAGGCATTTGGCGTATCCAAACGGGGTCTGAGACATGTATACCACTGGATCGCGACCCCTCTATAGGTGGTGATAAAGCGATATCTGTGATTCTTTTTTAGTTTGCCGTATTACTGAATCAGCATCTCAGAGGTTGTTAAGCATGACAACGTTGAGTAGCGATCGATTGCTAATATCTCGGAGGTCTTGTGTTCTGTTTTTATTGTCGCGCATAGAACCGTTATTTTACCGCGTTATTATAAAAAATACGAAGTAAAGACCTTTAGTTATATAACGAATTGTAATCTATGTAACACATTTGAGCAGAACGTTAAACATTTGCTTCAAGAATGCCACAGGCTTATTACGAATAGACTAGGGCATATATTGCTTTGTGACAATCTTCGTATATGTCCGTTCGATCTTTTGGGCTCCATGGAGAAGGAGTCTGGTATCAAATCGTTTAATAATGTTGTAAAGCGTATGATCATTAATCCCAAGGCACTTAACGGACTTTGAAATCACCACGACTCTTTGACATGCATCTAAATCATGACTGGCAAATTTCGGTGACTGTTTATATAATGCTTATGCAACGCGTTAATGGAAAGATAAGTGATTCGTATCAAGTTGCGGTCATCTCTCTCTCCCTTTATATTGCTGATTCAAACTACCTTTGAGGGAAACCAACAAAATTGAAAAAAAAAACGACCAAGTTATCGATCTGTATCACTTTTGTTTCGGATTTTCTTTAACGTTACCACAAAGTCCGTATGTACATATATATGTGTGTATGATATGAATATTACATTCATAAAATATGGAATAGTTAATGTATATGTTAGATGGCCTTAACCAACAATGTTATGCGTTAAATAAACACATTCACAGGATGAAATTTCATAATAAATATATCTGAAATAGAATTCGTCGAGTTCTTGGCGGGATTTCGGAATGTCATATAGAGGATTTTATTCATAAACTTGTGCCATTTGACTCTATATTTTGCAATATTCATTGTGTTTTATGTAACAGTTTGGTTATTGTGCACAAGTGGGATAATATAATAATTCCCATGTTACTGTGTGTATATAGAGAGAAATCGCTTTCAGGCATAACTGTTATTCGCATAATAATCTTTACTTACTAAAATCCTCTTAACACAATCCTTGAATTATTATACGGCGTCTAGAATATTCTTAGAACTAATGTTACAAGCCGTAACACAAATACGTACATTTGTTTTGCTTTGTAACCATTTGTCTCGTAGATTTAAGTTTGAGCAGTCTCGAGAGGTAGAAGCAGAGGTCTCGAATATGATTTATGATTGTCAAAAAACAAACAAAAAGTTCCATTGTAGAGGTCTCTCTCGTAAGGGAGTCTCGGTATTTATACCCAAGAGGGCCATAACGTCTCAGTTTTAGTTGGGTCTAACATTATATAGATTAATGTAGGCTTGCAAATATTGGAATGAGTTGGAGCTATCGATGACAGAAAACAAAAAGATAAAATAGGGAGATTGTGGGCAGATCCTTATTACTCTCAAGAAATCTTTCGTTAAGCACCTATAGATGCATTCTAGCAACCGCATTTCAAAACTACTCTATCATTAGGTTTATCGTATTGATTTTAGGTCATATCATCATTAAATATTAGATGCAGTAGTATAAAAAATCTCCTACGACACTTAAATCTGACACAAGATATTTAACCTCAAAATTAATGTAATACAGATTACCACATGTTCAAAGTTATCAGAGTTTTTGCGAGTTCTTAAATTGGAGAGTAGAATGAATACATTCTTTAAAATTTTCTTCTAGGGCATTGTGGCGTTGCGTATCATATTTTGCTTTCACTACCGTTTTTAATAACACATACTTGAATGTATACTTTAACTGTTGATCATGAGTAACCATATTTTGTGATATCTTTATTGTTTTTATCACAATCTCGCCTCGTATAGACGAAGCTCGTATAGACGAGCACTTTTTAGCTTTTTGTAAAAAAAATGTTGTTGATGTGTAGGAATAAGTAATAAAATACATTTCAATCATTTTTAGAAATGTCTGTCTGTCTATCTGTCTTTTTGTTTGAACACGCATCACTGCTAAAGTGCTGCGTTCATGATAAAAACTTTTTAAGAAAATCAAATAGAATATCTTCGAGTAACATTTAGTCATTATTTCATTAAAACTTGTTGGGTCTATCAAAAGTTATTGTAATTTTAATGACGACGCGACTTGAGTACGGGAGAAAAGTAGATAGTAATTAGGCTTAATATATTCAGATGACTTTATTAGTAACCGTTTTTTACATCAAGTGAACGAAGTCGCGGGCACAGGTAGTAATAAATAGCAATATAGCCTAAAGTGGTAATACGCTATGCTTAGAAAGGACTGGCTCCCAAGTGCAGCTGCCGGAACACATCAACAGGTGTTTGGCGACATATTTACAACTCGAGGGTGGTAGCTCGCCAGGCGGACTTAGAAAAATACCTATCTCTTTCCTATGGTTTGATCACGGTTTTTTACCTTCACCGAAAGAAGTGTAAGAATAGGCCGTGTAATGTAAATGTAAATCTCTAGTTCTGTTTGTATATATGTATTTTATTATTTTTATAATTTCATCATTGAAGTCTATTGTAGAGCGCAGTGATCAATAATGTGGTATTAATAATTATATCATTTCTTGGAACTTGAAAACAGTTTGTTCATGTGTTGTGTGATTTTGTACACGTCATTCCTTAATTGATAGACTATGAGAATTGTTAATAATGATTAACATATGTTATACATAGTTCCGAAATTAAATGTCTTTTTTTTAATTATATTTCAAGCAATTCTTGACAGTGTTAAAAATATTGATCATAAATATAAAAATCTGTGTAAAATCGCATTGGTAAGTGGTGGCGCCGTTGCGATGTCGACGTCACCGTAGGGCGCTCGGGGGTTTCTATGCTAATTTAAGTGGACTGTATATGCGGGGGTGCTATATTTGATATTCAACTATTGCGATCAGCTACGAAGAGGGAGACAAGGGTAGGAAGGAAACTTGGCACATACCTCGCGGCGCTGCAGTTTCCACGTGGCTAGCCGGCTAGGTGATTCTCGTTTCTCTCCACTGGGTCTTTTCCCACACAACACTTATTGTTTATAATGTATGTCGGCACGTATGTAGCGATGCGTTTATCTCTCACTCGACCATGCGAAAACTCAAAATGTTAGCGTGCGGCGCGGCGCGGCGCGGACACAACAGTACTACGATGCGGCGCGGACAACACAACAGTAATGGCGGCGCGTTCGTCGCGCTACCGTATATAAGCATGTGCCATAGGAAAGGGTAATTGGTCGGGCTTCAAAGTGGCGTGATCTGATCACAATAATGCGGGAATTTCAAATATATATAAAGCGGCGCAACCAGTAAGTGAAAAAGTTGGCAGCTAATGTCTCAAATAAAAAAATAATGTTTTTATTACGAATTAGATCTTGAAAATTTTAATATACACTTATAAATTTCTCTTAAACCAATTTTTATTATATTTCACCATCTTTATCTTGCAAAAAATACAAAGATAGCGTATAATAATTATCAATAATCTTTTTAGAAATAATAATATACGAGTAAGAATAAATTAAAGATATTAACAGTGTAAAAATATTGGCTCCATTCACAATTCAAGGAATACTATGCGGATTTACAATCGGATACACAGGTGGATATCTAAAATTTATTCCACAATTCAATAAATTATTAAAAACATTTCATGATAGAAAATATAACCGAACATCAAAGATATAAAATATATAATTGTGAATGAACCCATTCATTTTATAACTTCACACAGTTGATAGTATCCGAAGGCCGAATAAAGATATCGTTGGAACGAGTTTTTGTTTACATTATAACGATTTCGTTTCAATTTTAGTTCGATATTGTTTACATCGGCGGCGCCGATAAAGTTGAAATACTTTAAATAGTTTTATTAGAGCGCAGTTTATCAAATTCGGTGCTGGGAAAGGACAAAAGGGACCACTACATGATTTTAAATTTACTTAAGTACAAGAGTGGCAGTTGGTCCTGGTTAGTGCGTCACATATCTCGCCAATTAGTCCGTCAATCGAAATACAAACTGTTATTCCCTATTCAAGAAAATACGTAACGTTATTTTTCTTAAAAAAAAAAACGAACCAGTTATAAGGACTGCCGATTGAATGTAAACTCAAAACAATGGAATAACTGTGTTCTCTTTTGAATTTCGAAATTAATTATAGTCTGAATTATTGAAGTGAAACTTCTTTATCGACGTAGGGAGGAATTTTAGAGCATGTAAAAACGTATGTAACGTTTTTCGGTTACGCGCTGTCTTAATTTCTGTACATTTTTCCGTTACGCGCTATGGTTATTTCTAAAGGTGCGCTCACAATGATCAGATTCCGTTTTTTTTTTTGTTCTGTAAAGTTGTAAATATAGTAGATCATTTTTCGAAAAATGATGTCATAAAGAAGTTTTACTTCTTACGTGTGTACACTGATACACGCACTTTTTTTTTTAAATTAACGGGCCCGGCGGACGTTGTCGCGCCCTGATAATAAAACTGTATACATATATCGCTCATGGGAAGCATGCGGTGACGATGACGCGAGTTTCACGCTTTTTGTTTACCCAAAAAGTATACATATATACATTATACACAGTAGATATATAGCTCATGGAAAGCGTTCAGTGACGATGACGCGAAAACCCCAAAAAGTGCTCAACGCGCCTAAATATGTTTTCACTTCAAAATGTTGACAACCCATATTAGAATATTTTTTATAGTTATCAGTAACAGCGTAGGACAACTATAAAAAATCTAATAGGCCGAATTTATTCAAATTCTTTGTCGACTTTACGATTTAATTATAAAGAAAACTTCTCTGCCTAGTTTATATGCTTACAAAGTTCATACTGACCGGCAGACTTAGAATTGACAGCTATTTTCTAAGAAATATAAGGTACCATATTTTAAATAGGAAATAAATAAAATATTTAGAAGAAAAAAGTATTTTTCAAATTTATTTATTTACTCAAACGTGCAATTAATAACAATAATCATCATTGACAATCATTTGATTTGTAATTAAAAATATTCAGGCCATTAATCGGAATATAAATCCTATCACTCAAGTTGGACCAAATCTATACTATAATAAAACTGTAGCAAGGTCAAATCTGTACATTAAATATTTTTTGAAAATTTTTATCGGGGTAGACTTTGTTATCGATATAGAAGCCAAAAATAATCTTTTTACAATTTTTATCTGTCTGTCTGTCTGTCTGTCTGTCTTTCTGTCCCTGTGAACACGCATCACGCTGAAAGTACTGAACAGATTTTAACGAAACTTGACACAGTAATAACTAATATTCCAAGGTTACATTTAGGATACTTTTTGTCCCATAAAATGCAAGGGGTTCTCCAGGATAACGAAAAACTAAAAATTGTAGTTAATGTAACTAGACTTTTTTGCGACACCTTAGTAGAAGAGCCAGCAACGTTGAAAGAACGAGAATTTTAGAAAAGCTGGTTCTTTAATATGAAGATATATTATGCTCTTCCAAACAGCATTGAGGATACCTGGTAACCGGTTAACGTTGTGTTTTTTAATCCGCATCACCCCTTTACAGGGCAAAATTTGGTTTTATAAATAGTTTTAGGAAAAAAAAAATTCGGTTACTTTTTAACGCTATTAAAAACATGAGTTTATCACTGTCAGACAATTTTGTTATTGACAATAATGCGCCCGATGATATTCTTTATAAATAAAATAATTCATTTCAAACCATTTTATTTTTTCCATTGCAAAGAACATATTTCATTTTATTATCCATTATGATATTGAGATTTCGCCGTAAACACTGAAAAACAACGATAAACGTAGACATATGACTTGAGACTGACGTCATCTTGAATACATGCGTTTATAACAGGCGCTTCCACAAATATCGCTACCTTTATCATACATAAAATGGGGTAAACATATCAATGCAGTTGCAGAATCTAGCTCTAAGTTTCTAAACGTTTTCAAAGCATTAGCCGGTTTTAATTGGGGTGTTCATCCATAACATTTAGTTCGTTTATACCTCAATATTACACGCAGTCGAATTGACTATGCGAGCTTTCTTTATAATAGTAGTGCTCAGGTTAACCTCTATAAACTTGAAAAAGTCCAAAACCAGGCCATGAGAATTATCGGGGGTTTCATTAAAAGTACTCCAATCCATGTTATGGAAAGCGAATTGAGCACATGTCCGTTACATCTTAGGAGACAATATTTAGCTGGCATAATTTTATTTAAATTTAAGTCATTCGAAAAAAACTAACTAACTAATGTATCAGAAGAACTGACCACTTCTTTCCAATCACTCTATTGACGTAAAAGAAAAAGACCACTATTTTTTCTAAATATAAAAATACTCCAATTCAAACAAGTATAAAACATGAAATGTTCACTTTACACACCTGGGTCGATAACATTGATTTGCACAATATAATTAAAATAAATGTAGATAATAAATATATTTGTCTTCAATATATAAATATTATCAAATATAAATAAATATTATCAAAATTTTGTTGAAATATACAATGATGGATCTAAAGCTGGTAATTATTTACGTGCCGCACTTTTTGAGTCAAATTTCAAAACTTTTATGAAATTTCAAATTGATGAAAATATTTCAATTATACACACTGAATTGATAGCAATTGCAGAGGCCTTATCATTTGCACAATCAACTGAGTTCATTAAGATTGTTATTTTATCCGACTCAAAAAGTGCTCTTCAACATGTAGCTCGATGTATCTCGACTTTTCGAGGAATACCGATAGCCTACACTATTTTGAAGCAATTACTAGATTTCAAAGCAAAGAACAAAGTAATTGTTTTACAATGGATCCCTTCTCATATAGGTATAACTGGGAATGAAAGAGCTGATCTTTTATCCTCCGAAGGTGCTACTATTAATATTTTACCAACTTACTTGGATGTAGGCTCAGTATTTAAAAATAGCTGTTTGGAACTCGCATTAGAAGGAATACTTTGATGAGCGTTCTAAAACAAAAGGAATATGGTACAGAACGATTCAGCCACAACCCTTAGGTCACCATGGATTGATGACAGTACGATTAGCCGTCGGGAAGCAATCACAGGAATGAGATTACGCTCGGGACACATCCCATGTAAAAAGTTCGCCTACCTGATGTGTAAACTACCATCACCACTCTGCCAGAGTTGTGAGCTCATCGATGATGTGCACCACATCCTGGCAGAATGTATTCGAAGCGAAGATATTAAATCTCGGCATAATGCTTCTGGTTCGTTCCACACTGGTTTGTACAATTCGTTATTGTCTGACCCCATTTCGAAAGATGCTAAAGAATTGTACAAAATTAATATAAGCTATTGTTAAGTTTATTGTCATTCTTATTGTTATATAGTTGTATGTCATTTAGGCGATATAGTCACGCAGGCGACTAAGCCTTCATTAAAAAAAATAATAATAATGATATTAAAATTACAGCATATTTTATTTACAAAAAAAATAGCATCGGGCACATTATTGTTAATAACAAAAATGTCTGGCAATAATAATTTCATGTTTTAGTAGCGTTTCAAAGTTAGTAAAAAACAAAACATTCAAAAATTATATAAAAATCAATATTTTTGCCTGTAAAGGTGCGATATGTACTAATAAACGCAACGTTTACCGGCAGCCAGGTAGCCCGCACGCTTTTCGGAAGAACATAAAGATATATAAAAAACTGGCTTATAGAAATTCTTTGTCGAAACCGTCGCCTAGCTCTTAGACAAATAGTTACAGGCAAGTGACATTTGACGCGTCGTGCTCATATCTTTTTAATATTTATATTTTTCTTCAATACAATGAAGTGTGAAAAAGTTTTAATACAAGTTGAAAATAGTTATATCATTCAGTGTTTCATTTATCATTATTTATTTTATGAATATATTTTATCGTTTAATTTACAATTTAACTCATCAACTTGATATTTTATAATGTAAACTCTACTGACTGTATAGTAAACGTCTACAAAAAAGGGAAAGGAACTTCGTTTGAAACTGGGGGTCCATAGACTTCTAACGCTTTTTTCACATTACCGCCAATATATGTAGGTTAGTTTTTATTTCTTATTGAGCCCAGTAGATGATGTTACGAACGGGTTGTAGGCTTATTTTAAAAGATTTCTCACATACATATGTTTGAGTGAGTCCCTTGATAGTTTGGATTCACAATTGGAAACCGTAGGTGTGGCTCCAATAAGGTTTTAGGTTTATTAAAATTTTTCGCGTTTAAAAATACAATTGACACCAGTGATAACCGATTTGGTGCAGACGAAGTTGCACGGGTCAGCTAGTTATACATAAATTCCAACTTTCATGAATGTCGATTGAATAGTTACGGCACAGTATAAATATAAGAGAGTACGGAAACTACTTACAAACGCTCGTACCGGCACACTCAACAAAGATGCGCATCTACGGGATTCCTAAGCGGTTGTCACGGTGCTGTCCAAAGAATACCTTTTAAAACCTCTCGTCGATGCGCATGTTTGTGTGAGTGTGCCGTTTTCGAGCGTTTGTAGGTAGTTTCTGGGCTCTTCTCGCGCGCCCCGTGAGGGGCGTGCGGGGAGACCGCATCAGGGTGTCCCCTCTGGCGGTAGTATCCATCAACCCCCGTTTCGACGGGGGTGTCTCATTAAGGGGAGCTTATGCATCCCGGCTTCTTGAGGCTTTTTGTGGCCTGTTGCTTTTGGTGACTTATTTATTTATTTATTTTCTGGCGTCAGTTTAATTGGGAGCGTGTAAGGCTCTCAGGCACATCTCTATTGCCGATAAAGGCTGCTGGGAAGCCTTGGCATCTTCGTGGGTCGTCTTCTCGGGCTGGTTTTTCCTATTTTTTCTTTCTTTTATTGTTCAGGCTAGGTAGTTTCCGTACTGTCTCTCGTATTTATACTGTGGTTACGGAGTTCATCGTGGACAAACATCATGACACTGCATTTTTATATATTTAGATATAGTTTGCTGATATATAATCTATATAACTATAAAGTTTCTTCAAAATCCGTTCACTAGTTTTTAAATGAGTAACAAACACCCATATTCGCAAACTTTTTCGTTTATTATAATGCAGGATTAACTCAATTCTATAAATACGTTACATATAAGAAAAAAAAAACGCAAACAAAGACGCGGCATTGAAGAAACCAGCATGTTATAGAGTTTTCGATAAAAATAAAACAATAAATCATATAGAATAAACAAACAAACTCGTATGTTTTATCATAACCTGATTAAATCTTTTACGTAGAATATATGTGCCGCGACTCCGTTCACCTGAACTACACCGTTATCATACACTACAAAAAAATTACACTTTACTATTTAATCAAAGTGTAAATTTGTGTTTTATACAACCTTTATATGCTCAAGCCACGATGCCACGAATCTTCGTAGTAACCTATTTTTCTACTAGAGTTGGAAGCATGCTCTAAGAAATTTATTTCTTCATTTCCAATAGTGGATAATGCAACAGTCAACAGTTCGGTGAATAATGTAATAATAATAATAATAATAAGATTGTATTGGGAGGGCACTGTTAAGATACCACATTCCTGAAACTTAACTTTTAATGATTCTCGAGGTCGATTGTGTAGGTAAGACGCGAAAGCGTAACAAATGAACGTATTTTCGCATTTATAATATCAGTTAGGAAGTTAGGATATATATGTAAATAACACTGTTTAATTCACACAACTATATAAGATTGTTTTGTGGTTTATAACTCTATAGAGTGAAGTCAAAAATATTATAAAAATAGTATAGAAACAAAATATTTACGTTGTAAATAGTTATGCTCAATTGTTTATTAGTAATTAAAATGATAAAAAATTGTTACCTACGTACAAGTATCCAAAGGTCAACTTGTGAGGATTTTTTGAAGTGAAAACTTCTTTAGGCGCGGTGAGCAATGTTTTTTGGCATGAGATAAACTTCTAATTTCGCGTCATGACATGCTAGTAAGCGTGATCGACCGTATTGCGCATGCGCGGGTTGCGTCAGTCTAGTGACCCGTGGTATAGCGGCCTGTGCACATCTAATATTTATATCTTGTAAACTGTATAGAAATGTATATAATTATTGTTCGGAGAGCCAATAGATATGAAACCCAGACTAATGTTAATAATTTAAATTTATGAAATGTAAATAATTCGGACTATAATTAATTTAAAAATTCAAGAGAGAACACAGCTATATTATAGTTTTGAGTTTTCACTTCTGTCGGCAGTCCTTATGACTACTCAGTTTTTTTTCTTAATTATAGATTTGATAACCAATCTTCCAGAATATTAGTTCCATTTTGAAGTAATAAAAATACAAGTGTTTTACGATAATTCCAATGTTCTAACAAGATGGTCGCCCACTTGTTTGAACTTTCCAGATAGGTTTTGTAGCATCTCAGAATTCATGTTTCGTGATATTATTTTCCATCCACTTAACTTATTCACAAAACCGAACTTTATTACGTAAAATGCCACCACTATTACAAAATATAGAGTCAAATAACTCAAAAGTATAAATTATATATAAAAGCCACTACAGGACAGACTAAGAGCCACTTTGTGATAATTGAGTGAACTAGTGTATATTAGTTGTCTTATTGCTTTCAAAATAAGGTCGAATGTAGAAAGTTTTTTCTTAATTCATATTTTAATGTAATGTCATATTAAAACGTTAAGATCAATATTTAGACATATAAGAACATAATTATTGCAACGATGTACACACAGTAACAGTGGTTCATGACAACTTGAGCCGAGAATACACGATTCTGTGCGTCACTGAAGCGAGCGTGACGTTTCCCTTTTGATCAATGCGCCTAAATAAGACTTTATTTTATACACTGCAAAATTTAGTATTCACATAAATAATTAACAATAAAATTTTCATATATGAACTCCAGTAAAATACACAAAACAAAGGATGCTCGGTTTGGAGTATACATTTTAATGCATCCACTAAAATTATTATTTACGTCACGTTTTACGCTGTCGGGATGTTTGTTAGATTAATTTATTGTAAAGTGTACCTACCGCATGTTTTTATTACTCGGTTTATATTTTCATCTGATGATTTAATATATGGTATATTATAGTTTCTAAAAGTATTATTCTTAATTATTATAGGCTATTAATTTTGGAAAAAAATGTACTCCCTTTTAAAAAATTTCATTAAAATCGATTTAGAGTACAAAAACATTCGAAGGGTAATTTTACTGCTAAACTGCTATAATCAACTATTGTACAAATTATCTCGGTAATATACAGTGACAATTAACTAATGCTCCCAAAATTGTATCAATTCCTATTTAGATGGTGTGAACACACGTCTGTGAGTTTTAAATGATATGACTTCAATTGTACTAGGTTAGGATAGGTTAGAATTGTTATAAAGATGAGCTAGAGCGTCGAACAAATGCGAAAAACTGTTGATTCTTTTAGTTATGTATCCGCGCGCATTTTCTTTTCTCGAACTGACTACGTTATTGACCTGGCGAGCTCTTAACAACTTCATCGGACTACACACGCACATTGTGATTTTTAATACGTATGTGTAATAATGGTAATGAACTCTAAATTCTTTTTGATAATATTTTAAGCTGACAAAATTTTCCAATCTATTTACCAACTCGTTATATTGTTCGTTACCTTCTATGCTGGGTATAATACGTGCTTTAAATTGGTTTTTGTCAGCTTGATGAACTGGAAGTATTTTTGATCGATTTTTTCCATTTTTTATTACAAAATTATATAAAGATTTTGCTATTTATCGACAATCTAGTATCACCTTATTTTATTTTAAGTACTTAGGAAAACTTACAGTTAAACAAAAAAAAATCCATTACATATTTAGACATGATCGAAGGCTATTTACAAGTTTCGGCATATAGCTATAACAAAAATACAGAGAATGAAATTAAACATAAAAAAAATGGAATTTAGAAGACATGTGGGCTCCTGTAAGCTTGGGTTAAATAGATCTACATTTAGATTGTTAACCAATTTATTCGTACTGTTACCTGTGTAGGTAATTAATAATTAGTGTTAATTAAAGAAGAAATTATTAATTAAGTAAAAAAAGCCGAGGCAGTCATAACGACTGCCGACAGAAGTGAAAACTTAAACAAATGGAATTTTGATATTTTAAATTAATCATACTCTGAATTATTTAAATGTCATAATTTGTAAATTGAAATTATTATCATTAGTCTCTCTTTCACATCTAATGGCATTCCGAAGTATAATTATACATTTTTATACAATTTATTAATTCATTAACCACTCCAGTGACGGAAACCATAAGGATTTAAGCTCCATACAAACGAAAGTAGACCTTATGATGCACAGGTTAGAAAACATTTTGGCAGCATAAGTTTTAAAAAAATACTGAATTTATTACAAGATTTGAATAATAATAAATTATATAATGTAAAATTACAATTTTTGTATAAAATATATTATTAAATTATTATTTCACTCCTAAGAACTTTTTTTTTTACTTAACCATGAAGTTTACAATTTATTTATTGTATTTATACTTTTAGGTTAGAAAAAACATTTTACATGAAATACTTAAATAAATATTAAATTATTATTATTATATAAATATTTAAAATTAAATATCTAATAATTTAGACGTATGAATAGGATAGCAGCAGTTTTTTTAGTCAATTTACTTTACTATTTTCCTCCCTATTTATTTCATATAAAACTTATTGCAAGAAAATATACTAAGACCTAGCTAAAGATTTAAACATATGGTGGGTTGCACAATCTCAATGCAAAATATCAATATTAGATCTACACAGGCTGCTATACAATGCGTCGCTAGTTTGACGAAAGCCGCACAAGCGCAATGCCGTCGGCAAGCTTACTAGCAAGTCATTGAAAATTGTATTATTTACTTCTGTAATTACTATTTTCACGTACTTCTACAAGTTCAAAAATCTCCACATATTCCAGAGAAGTTGAAAGTTAATTTTCTGTTAATTGAGGAAATAAAAGTGGTTGTAATGCTGCTAAAGATTTTATAGGTGAAGAATGTGAATGAGATGGTTCTTGGGTCAACTCTAGTAATAACGTAACTGGAGACGAATCTTATATATGCATACTTGCTTTTTTATGTTTCTAGAACTTATGGGTTCACAGCTGATATATCTTTTCATGAATCCAGATTTAAATACGGTGCGGAATTTTAGTCGCAGAGCGTGCGAATTTATGTCGTTCTGAAAATCGCATATTTTGCGAATAAAAAACCACGCTCGCACTAACAGGTTTACCGTGTTTACCATCTTAGACCATATTGGCATTTAACATCAGATATGATTGTGGTCAAACACCAAAACCTATAAAGTATTAAAAAAAATCTCGTACAAATGTAACCAAAACAAAGAATCTCTTTTTACGGACGTCACGTTTATCTATACTATACTATTATAAAGAGGTAAAGTTTGTGAGTTTGTGACGTTGTAGGGGTTAATCTCAGGAACTACTAAATCGATTTTGAAAATTCTTTCACCAATAAAAAGCGACGTTATTTGTGAGCGTCATAGGCTATATGTCATCACGATAAGACCAATAGCAACGGAGCAACAATGAAAAATGTTTTAAAATCGGGGCTTTTTTTCCTTTTGAGAGCTTCCGCTGCGTCTTAGCCCAAAATAACTCTGCCACGCGTACGAAGTTGTGGGCAGAAGCTATTAGCTAATTATATTATCTATATCTATACTAATATTATAAAGAGGTAAATTTTGTAAGGTTGTATATAATATGTATATAATAGTGGTGATGTGGTGGCGCCTCCTTACGGTGGTCGCCAGGAGTCTAGTATTGACGGCTGTTGCGGTTATTTCTTGAGTAAAGTGCCACCGAGTCTTCATTTGAGGTTTCTTTCTGATTCAGTCCAAAAGGACGCGAGGTCTTCTTCTTTTCAGAAATCTTTTCTGTAGGGGGGTCGTTGGCCGGCGCCAGCAGGCTTCCTGTCCCTGAAACCTCGACATTCACGTGGGTTGGAGTAGTGCACGCCTTTGTTCTTCCGGTATCACCTGACCGGGTGACGGTGCTTGCTCTTCGGTTTCTAAACTCCCTCCTGTACATCGGACATAAGGTCACGGTGACGGAGGGGCGGGCTCCCTTGCAGTTAACGCAGGTTGGCGGCTCTTGAAGTGGGCCCGCGCATTGATGCGCAAAGTGCGGTCCTCCACATTGCACGCAGGCGATTGGGCGGTGACAGTTATGGAAAGAGTGCCGGAACTGCTGACACCAGTGTCATTATACATTGTACTGGGCCCCTCTTCCCACGGCACTCTTCTATCCTCATTTCCATGAGGATACATTCCGTGATTCTATAGATTACTGGAATTATGTTTGGCGTGCTCTTTATAGCACAGAAGAAGATGCTCCCAGGCCTTCATCTCCTTCCTTTTATTTCCCGTACGTGCTCCGGATGCAGTCCCTTCTCACGGAGAGCTTCGGTGACTTCATGCGGGTAGGTTTCTTCCTGTAGGCCGCATATTGCGATCTTGAGGCTGCGTTCGGCGGGGAGGGAGTAGGAAAACCAATTCACTCCTTTGTCTCGCTCTAGCTTGGCGAGGTAATCTGTAGTAATTTATTTTTCCGAGGGTTCCGTCGGGATGAGTCGAATTCCATTCCCATAAGGTTATGCGTTCGGCGCGAGTCCCAGGATATCCAACAATCGTTTAAAGTGCTCCGTCCATTTGGGCAGGCGCTCGACGACAATCGGAGGAAAGTGTCTTGGTCGCTGATTCCTGGCTTAGTCCGTGTGGCGGCGCTAGCGGAGACTCATTTCTCGACACTGGTTGGTCAGTTGATTCTAGATGTCTGTGTTCGGCGGCGAGTGGGTGGGGGAGAGGGGGGGGGGGGCAGATCATCTCGCGCCTTCGTCTCGCTCTACCTTGGCAAGATAATCTCTTAATATTTTATTCTCCTTAGGATCCGCAGGGAAGAATCGAATTTCATTCCCGTGCACTCGTACTTTCGTCGAGCATCCCAACATAGCCGCCAATAGATTGAACTGCTCTGCCCATCTCGGCAGGTACTCGGCCACGATCGGACGAAAACTCTGCCGACGTATCGTGTTTGTTGGTTCCTGGTATAGTCCGTGTGGCGGCGCTAACGGTAATTCGGTTTTCGACGGTGATTGGTCAATTGATTCTTGTGGCTTCTGTTGTGGTGCTACTGTCGCGGCGTGGGAGAGTTGCTCTATGGTAACACCCCTCGACGATGCAAAGGGCGCTGGTTTTACGCGTGACGGGTGCGTAGGTTTCGCGGGCGCGTACGAGGGCTGCTCCCGGGCAGCCCTTCGCGGCGATGCTGGCGCTGCTGCGGGTACGGGCACTTGCGCCGTTGGGCATTCGGTGTAATCAGCTGAGCGAGAGTGCGAATATCACTCTTGTACGCATCCACCGGACTACTGTCGCCCTTCCGTAGGCTACGGTTGCGGCGTAGGCACGATGGTGTGGAGTCCAGTAGGTGTAGCGGTAGTCGTAGTTCTTAAAGCAGCGGGTTCCGTAGGTAGGTTAGTTGTCATATGTCATGATGATGTGGCAGCGTCGGATTGCCCCTGAGAAGGGTCTTTTTTAGTTCCTCCACTCGCCGTTGTCGGGGTGGAAGAAGGAGCGCTTTTGTAAGTCGCGGAGCTCTGTGAAACGTCCTCGCCAGCATACGGACGACGGAGGAGTCCCTATCCATGTATTTTTGTCGTGAACATATATATAAGCATATGAGGTACTATTCATACATAGAACAAAACACTGTCGCAGAGGGATACGCCAACTTTATATTGTCGGGAATGCGAAAATTACTTGACAATGGAATACAACCTGTAATTAATACAGATAATAGACATATTTCCTAATTAGAAGACTATTTTCGAGAGGAAAAACTTGCGTGTACCAACTAGTGAAGTAATTTATTTATTTTTTAATAGCGATAAGTTAAGGACGGAAACGCAAACACTAATGTGATTTTCTTATATATAATTTGGAACACGGCCGAACACAAGTAGTCCGGTGAAGCTGTAAAGGCCCTACTAGGCCAATAGTGTAGGCCGGTTCGAAAAGAAAAAACAAAAAAAAACGTCCGAGCACAATACATGTAAGAGTAAAAGGAAAAGATGGCAGAATGACAGTAATGCCATATAGGTCATTATTTAAGACTCAATTGCATTCGTTTACAGAGTAAGCTACAAACAAGTATTATTGGAGGCCTAGTTTATTAAAAAAAACATTGTTTACTTTATGACGTTGCGTTTATAAAACAGCTCTAATAAGTAGAAATAATATCAACAGCTTTTAATACACAATTCAAAATACAATAAACAATTTACAGCTAATTCAATATATTTACTAGTAAACAATGAAGTAGTAACAAGAAGATATTAGATATTAAGTTAAATGAAGAATAATTATAAAGCACAGTGAAAAGTTACACATTAGGTACTCGGGTCAAATAATAGTTTGATGATCGCTTGTTTTGCGGCTTTAATTGGAGTGTTAAAAAGTTCTAGATTGAATTCTTTGCTAAGTTTGGTAAAGTACGTGTCAGAGATAAGCAATATCGATTATTCATCATAATAAAATGTCAGTTTGGGGAAGACGTTTCGACTTCTAGGCTGATTTGACAAGGGTCAGATCATTCTGATGTCGATTTAGGTATTAGGTACATCTCCTTATGAATATGTATTCAATTAAATTATTCAATTACGGTCCGTCTTCATTATTCGGGAACCGTAAACAATTTATCATTTACCGCGAAATCATGGTGGTCTAGTGGCTTGACGAGTGGAATATCAATCCTA
Organism: Antheraea yamamai; assembly: GCA_036509395.1. NCBI lineage: Eukaryota > Metazoa > Arthropoda > Insecta > Lepidoptera > Saturniidae > Antheraea > Antheraea yamamai. Next base: position 17,600,070 of record AP028426.1, on the reverse strand, counting down.
TGTCTGCACGTTCGAACTCCAGCATGTACTAACGATTTTTTAGAAATTCGCGTACATTTCCTAATTTAAATTGGTAACACTATTGGCTGACGGTGAAGGAAAACATCGTGAGGAAACCTGAACTTGAGAACTGTGGATTTTTCAGAATTTAAAATCGCCAATTCTACGTCGTGGGCTGACGTGGTGATTATACCGATATCTTCCTTCGAAAAGAGGCCCATGGCCCTGCAGTGGGCCTCTTACAAGCTGACGATGTTGATTACCGCGATCGAAGAATAAAGATGGAAATATGAGTACGTAAAGCTTTTGTGTTATATGTTACGTACTGAAAAAATAAAGAATAGTTATTCTACAGTGCTTATAAAATAACTCCTTATCACTCACACATATCACAACGACATAAGTTTATAATGTCGTACTAATGTACCACTAATAGTCTGTCAGGCACTGTTGAGGTTGTTGACTGTCTGTTATAACGGTGTATATTGTATACCGTGTTGTGTTAGAATGTGTTGTGTTGTGTTCAGAGCGTTAAATAACTTGTCTACTATGTTGTGAATGTCTTTAAGATACTTTTCTCAGAACCATTCTCGGAGAAGAAATTTAATTTAGATTGCAAAGAACTCTATATCATCGTAGTAATACAAAAATATATATACGAGCTTACATTGTATTTGATAGTACTGAACTCCGACTATCAGGATAACGCGTCGTACTGCAAAGTTCTCATTAATGTAGCGTGTTGTAACACAACAGATACCAACACCACTTGACGACACAGTGCAACATTAGTCACCCTTACAAATATATATAAATAAAATCATAGAGATCTCTAGTTGTGTTGTGCGATGTATTACTCAAAATCTAGACTAAACTAGATTTTTATCATATTTAAACTTTACTAATAGACATTTGCCGTGTTATTACAAAAAAGTTAAATACGTATTAAGTATTTGGTTAAAAAAAAGTTTCCTAATAATTGCACCGCGCTCGCCCGAGGCAAGTTCGCGTTATCCTTTCTCACAAGTCTAACCTAACGTAATCAAAGCGAGACAAAAAAGCAAGATGGCGGACATTCAGCGACCACGGTGCATTTAATATGAGACCTTTTTAAAGCCAGGGTTCAATACGTATTTAACTTTTTTGTAATAACACCGTTGGTGTTTATGTAAAAAAAAATCTCACGATACCTTCATTCGATATAGTTTTTTTTTTTGTTTTTGTGGTTTTAAAAACTACGATTTTCTTAAGAACTATGCTTTCAGCGATGTGTTTTTTTGCAGTAGAAATATAGGGCAGGGGTAATATAATGTTAAAATAATAGGTAGACAGACGAAGTCGCGGGTAGCTAGTATCCCTACTAATACTATAAATACGAAGTGTGTTTGTTTTTTTGTTACACTCTCAAGCCTTATCTACTCAACCGATCATCATGAAATTTTGATACACATTGTCAGCAGTAAAGAAAAAAACATAGGGTAAGTCGGGAGCGATGATAAAAATGGCGTCCATGTACAAGCATGACGTCATGGTTATGATTTGATCGATGAATTAATTAACAAAAATCGACTAAAACGGTAGTCGATACATATATGCAACACCGAAGGTAGTTACGAATTATGCGTAGATCCGTAGCCCAACTGTTTCAGCGAGGATGCCCAATTACTAGTCGTCGGTAGCCTTTAAAGACATTCAGTTAAAACTGATGGCCAATAATAATCAAGATACAGAAACAGCCGATACTTCTAACCAATGGTGTCTCAGAACGGGATAAATAGTGCCTAGATACATGATCAGCCGATATCTTCAACCAATGGCGTTTGAGGTCATTAGTAACTTCCCCTATATAGTCAATAGCATGGACGCAGGTCAATAGTAGTTTCCCCGATAGGTACTTTACATAAAAAAGACTACTTTCGTGTTGCACGTCAAACCTACATTTGAGCGAGCGAAACCGCGAGCAAAACCTAATAATAAATAAGCGAAACTTTTTTTACTCCAGAAATGTAGATTGAAGTTATTGATATATGTGACTCATATGGATTTATTTATTAAATTGCCGATTGACATGATGTGAGCTTTTTGTTTAAAAAAACGAAACAAACCGATAAAATTCCTTCATCTGTTGCTATTTATATATATATATACTTCATAATAGAAGGCTATAAAAGACATAGTCATCACAGATTTCTCTAATATGCGCATAACTCGGCGTTAAACTAGATTTTCTTATCTTTCATCAAATGTGATGGACAGTAATCACAATTTATTACACTTGTCGTGAGATTTTATCGGGCGATAATCTTTATATTAAAGCCAGAAGCACAATAGAGCAGTAACTGAGAGGCAAACGTTTGGATCACGTCCAAAACTGTATTCCGAACATTTAAATCGTTCATATTTTGATATCGGAAATAGTTTTTGTTTGACTTATTATGTATGGGTATGATTGGAAATATTTTTTTATTGAATAATTATATCTTTTAAATCGAGGAAAATTTTTTAATCACAATAAAACATATTATATCGACATCGATAGGAATAAAGCTAAAAGTATGAAAAAAATCCGCACAAAAATATTTCTTCGAATAATGCCACATTAATTACTCGCATTTTTTTAAAGAATGATGACCTTTGTCAGAATCTTAAAAGTAAAGATAATATTAATATAGTTTATAGATACAAATATAACTTCAGATTTTATACACAACACTGTATAACTGTAGATGAGTAAACAGCTGATCCTCTTCACGACCGCGCGCGCTCATTGGTCATTTCAAATAGCGCGCGCTGTCTTGTTTTCCTGTAACACATTTCCGTCCCTTTTCTAAAATCACTCACAGAAACAAATATCCAGCAACCGAGAGGAAATATGTTATACATCGAAAACATTTTTGAATTATTTTTTTGATAACACTATTTTAACTGTTCTTCTACTGCCAATTTATATGTAAATGTAAGTATTTTTATCAAACCGTATGAAAAAATGTTTCCTCCGCATACACTGTCGGTTAGTAAGCTCTCATTCGACGTATTATTGAAAAGATCTTTTATGTAAACGACTATGTTAATGCAGAGACTTTTTGTATGGAAAAGGGAACGACAGCCTTGCGCTGTAATATGTTTAAAGCGCAGGAGAATGGTTAGCGGTATTGAATAAATTTGTTCTTCGAAATAACACTTGTGATGTTCGTTGTTTTCATTATGTACTTTACAAAATAAGTTTATTTTTACACTTTATGGACATACTGGGTGAGGCACGCGACATATTTCACTTTAAAATAATTTTACTGTCTTATGAAAATGACTTTTTTTCTCTCGAACTGACTACGCTATTGCCCTAGCAAGGTCTTAACAGCTTGACTACATGAAAACGACATGTTTAATCCGGATTTTTTTATTATCTTTATTAAATTGTATTATAAATACTTACCCCTTATGGTAACGCGTAATGATAATAGAACCGTTTGAAAGGTCTTTCTACAGGAAAAGTCTCAGTAAAGTCTCTAAAAGAATTTAGTGGGATCTTGAAATAAAATGTAGCGAATTTTATATTTTATTCATAACCTTGAATTACTTTTATTTTTTCTTGTATTATTAATGTTTTACGTAATATAGTTTGATTATTGTGCAAAAGAGTAGTGGATGAGAAATAATATCACAGAGTATGGATCCTGACTTGCTACAACAACTCCTTGGAAAGTTCTAACAAGACGGCTACCATTTTGTTAGAACATTGAAATGATCGCAAGAAACTTGTAATATTATTCCTTACTCGACAATGGCAGTACTAGAAGATTGGTTGCCAAAAAAAGTCTTTTTAGCTGTTCCGATTTTTTGATGTTTGAAACGTCATTAGCAGCCTGTAAGAAACCTACCGCAAGGACATGGGCCTCTTCCCGAAGGAAGGTATGGGCATAATCACCACATCAGCCAGAGAGGTATTGGCGATTTCAAACTCTGTGAAACAATTCACAGCTCTATGTTTCCCCACTTACAGTTACAAGAACATTTCTCAGGTTCAGGTTTCCGCACGATGTTTTCCTTCACCGTCAGCCGATAGTGTTACCAATTTAAATTAGCAAATGTACGCGAATTCTTAAAAAATCCTTGGTATATGCCGGGGTTCGAGCCTGTGGACATATATATGTTATTCCACCAATCAAACGTAGTGGTCTAGTGACCAGCACGACAATTTTTTTTTTGAAGTGAAAACTCTTTGAACTGTATTTTTGGTAGGAGATAAATTTATAATTTCGTGTCATGACATGCTACGTAAGACAGTATTGCGCTTGCGTCAGACTAGCGACGCGTAGTATAGGGGCCTTCGTATATGTAATATTGATATTTTGCAGGTCATCATACATTTAATTGATTAATAGACTTTATAAAAATGTATATAATCGTTGCTCCGAGTGCCAATAGATATGAAAACCACAGTAATGTTAATAATTTCAATAAACATATTCTGAAAATTAAATATTGTTGTTCACACTATAATTAATTTGAAAATTCAAAAGAGTACACATTTATTTCATTGTTTTGAGTTTTCCCTTGTGTCGATAGTCCTTATGACTGCCTCAACTTTTATGAGTTTGAAACGTAATGGCTTTAAAAGTGATTATTACTATTTTATTAAAAAAAAGTTTTTAGTAATAAATCGGGTAAAGTTCCCGTGTTCCCGAAGCTGTGAAATGATGTTTTGTGAGTCTAATAATAACCTTGTCTGAAAATTTAAACTTTCCCCTGACAATATTTCCACGTCGCCGGTCCCCGCACTAAATCCGATTAGGTTTTCGTGAAAATCGACCGATACGATTTTCCAGTCGGTTTACCCGGATAGGTACACACCGAAGCCTCAATATACTCTGTGAGCATAAGTTATTTTCATCTTGGTAACTCTCATCCCTCCTTATATAAATATTGTTAGAAGATTATCTCGAGTTATTACACGTTTTATTAAATGGATATATAATATATTTGTATTATGTACAGGAAATTCGTTACAAAATAATACATAAGTAGACATATCGTTTTTATTGTTGTCATTTGCTCGCGGCTTCGCTCGTTGAAGTGAAACTTCTTATGGCATGGTAAGGAAGAGTTTTCGTTACGCGTTAAATGTAAGGTAGGTATATTTATGTATATGTGTAAGTATGTATAAGTGTCTGTATGGGTCTAGTTGTACACAAGCATGAGTTATTTAGTTAAGTATGTTTGCTATGGAAATTGGAATGGTATATAGTTTATGAGCATTTTCATATAAATCTATATTTCTTAGACGATTTTCTTCATTATTTTTTTTTTGTTTTGTTGATTTGGACGAGCTTTAGTGTGTTGTTATCTTCTTCTTCTATACTATAATAAAACTGTAGCAAGGTCAAATCTGTACATTAAATATTTTTTGAAAATTTTGATCGGGGCAGTCTTTGTTATCGATATAGAAGCCAAAAATATTTTTTTTACAATTTTTGTCTGTCTGTCTGTCTGTCTGTCTGTCTGTCTGTCTGTCTGTCCCTGTGAACACGCATCACTCTGAAAGTACTGAACCGATTTTGACGAAACTTGGCACAGTGATAACTAATATTACGAGATTACATCTAGGATACTTTTTATCTCATAAAACGCAAGGGATTCTCCAGGATCTGCCTGTTTGTCTGTCCCTTTGAACAGGTACCACTCTGAAAGTACTGAACCAATTTTGACGAAATTTGGCACAGTGATAACTAATATTACAAGGTTACATCTAGAATACTTTTTATCTCATAAAACGCAAGGGATTCTCCAGGATAACGGACGAAAGTCAAAAATTTGTAGTTAATGAAATTTTTGACGGATTTTGGTAAATTTTCATTGTGCTATATATAGCAGACAGATTAGCTAAAAAGATAAGCTATATTTCCCTAAGCTACTTTAAAAAAAATACCAAAAAAAAAGATCGCCGGGATTCGAACCGTCGGCTGCGGCGGACCATATAATGTCCAGTACGTTATAACTGAGCTACGGCTATATGACGTTTCTATACGTAATTATCGACCTCATATGGAAGAAAATATGTGTAAACGAAACTGTCACTTATATGTTGTTACATTTATTTTATTGCATAAAAATGTTTGCTAAACAAAGGTGACAAGATTTTTTCCTAAAACATAAACCTAGATAATAGTTACATTGCATTGTAGAAGATGAATCTCAACTAGAGTTCTATCAGTACGTGTGTTGTTTCGATATTTGATAAAATTAGTTTTCTAAATGTTGTTGAGTCTTGAAGTAGTTGGGTTCAGGTTTGTGAATCTAAGATTAAAATAAATCAGTTGAGGTGTATGCAGTTATTTTTTTTTTCTCGAACTGACCACGGTATTGACCTAGCAAGGTCTTAACAGCTTCACCGGACTACTGTTTGCAGTTACTATGTTGTACTTATACTAATATTATAATGAGTGGTAAAGTTTTGTTTTCGAGGAATGCTTGGTACCTACTACTGGTCCGATTTCAAAAATTCTTTCACTGTTAGAAAGGTATATTATCCCAAGTTCAGTATCTCAGTAAAAAAGGTGGTTTGTATGTCAAAAGTAAAATAAATGTGACCAAATTAAAATTGAATGCAGATTTCACGTATACTTCACAAATTCTTATAAAACAAACAACTAAAAAAAAATGGAAATTTAATGTAGATGAAGTTCAACTTTTACAGTATGTTACGTGATGAAGTTACAAGGGGTACTGGGAAGACATTTATCGGCAATATATGTAAGTTAGTTTTGATCTTCACTTTGAAGACACTACTTAAGGTAATGCTGCGAACAGATTCTAGGCTTATTTTAAAAGATTTCTCACATACCAACTGGGTATATGTTTGAGTGAGTCCCTGGATAGTTTGGATTCACGATTGGAAGTGCTGGATAACGCTGCAATAGGGTTGTAGGTTTTTTAAGATTATTTGCGTTTAAAAATACAATTAAAACCGGTAATAACCGATTTGGTGCAGACGAAGTTGCACGGGTCAGCTAGTACTATAATAAAACTGTAGCAAGGTCAAATCTGTACATTAAATATTTTTTGAAAATTTTTATCGGGGTAGACTTTGTTATCGATATAGAAGCCAAAAATAATCTTTTTACAATTTTTGTCTGTCTGTCTGTCTGTCTGTCTGTCTGTCCCTGTGAACACGCATCACTCTGAAAGTACTGAACCGATTTTGACGAAACTTGGCACAGTGATAACTAATATTACGAGATTACATCTAGGATACTTTTTATCTCATAAAACGCAAGGGATTCTCCAGGATCTGCCTGTTTGTCTGTCCCTTTGAACACGTACCACTCTGAAAGTACTGAACCAATTTTGACGAAATTTGGCACAGTGACAACTAATATTACAAGGTTACATCTAGAATACTTTTTATCTCATAAAACGCAAGGGATTCTCCAGGATAACGGACGAAAGTCAAAAATTTGTAGTTAATGAAATTTTTGACGGATTTTGGTAAATTTTCATTGTGCTATATATAGCAGACAGATTAGCTAAAAAGGTAAGCTATATTTCCCTAAGCTACTTTAAAAAAAATACCAAAAAAAAAGATCGCCGGGATTCGAACCGTCGGCTCCGGCGGACCATATACTGTTCAGTGAGTTATAACTGAGCTACGGCTATATGACATTTCCATCCGTAATTATCAAACTCATATGAAAAAAATATGAGTAAACGAAACTGTCACTTATATGTTGTTACATTTATTTTATTGTATAAAAAATGTTTGCTAAACAAAGGTGACAAGATTTTTTCCTAAAACATAAACCTAGATAATAGTTACATTGCATTGTAGAAGATGAATCTCAACTAGAGTTCTATCAGTACGTGTGTTGTTTCGATATTTGATAAAATTAGTTTTCTAAATGTTGTTGAGTCTTGAAGTAGTTGGGTTCAGGTTTGTGAATCTAAGATTAATATAAATCAGTTGAGGTGTATGCAGTTATTTTTTTTTTCTCGAACTGACCACGCTATTGACCTAGCAAGGTCTTAACAGCTTCACCGGACTACTGTTTGCAGTTACTATGTTGTATTTATACTAATATTATAATGAGTGGTAAAGTTTTGTTTTCGAGGAATGCTTGGTACCTACTACTGGTCCGATTTCAAAAATTCTTTCACTGTTAGAAAGGTATATTATCCCAAGTTCAGTATCTCAGTAAAAAAAGTGGTTTGTATGTCAAAAGTAAAATAAATATGACCAAATTAAAATTGAATGCAGATTTCACGTATACTTTACAAATTCTTATAAAACAAACAACTAAAACAAAATGGAAATTTAATGTAGATAAAGTTCAACTTTTACAGTATGTTACGTGATAAAGTTACAAGGGGTACTAGGAAGACATTTATCGGCAATATATGTAAGTTAGTTTTGATTTTCACTTTGATGACACTACTTTAGGTAATGCTGCGAACAGATTCTAGACTTATTTTAAATGATTTCTCACATACCAACTGGGTATATGTTTGAGTGAGTCCCTGGATAGTTTGGATTCACGATTGGAAGTGCTGGATAACGCTGCAATAGGGTTTTAGGTTTTTTAAGATTATTTGCGTTTAAAAATACAATTGAAACCGGTAATAACCGATTTAGTGCAGACGAAGTTGCACGGGTCAGCTAGTTAATAAATAAAATGGAAAACGTTTTTTTTCTCTACGGTCGAAGTTAGACCACTGGACGAGCACTCGTATATATAATTGAATATATATAAGCCAAAGAAGTTATTTTTTATATCATAGGAGGCAAACGAACAGGTGAGTCACCTTATGTTAAGTGATCACCACCGCCCACAGACACTTGCAACACCAGGGGAGTTGCAAGTGCGTTGTCCACCTGTGTTTAGGGAGGTGGATGGGGAGGGTGGAGAGGGAGGGGTGGTGGATACCCGGTCTTCTCACTGACCGAACGAAATGCAACAATAACAACGCCAGTTTTCTATGAGAGGTTGTTACTACCCCGAGTGAGCTGACCCATTCATGTTGAAAAGTATCCTATGCCATATTTTATATCGTTGATAATGTCTTTTCTTTATGCATCACTTTTCCCGTTGTTCAGGTCTCCTTACATTTTGCGCCAATCCAATTTGTCTGGGACGGTCGATTATTGCAACTGGGATTTTTTGAGGTCTTTCGCCATATTTGACCACTATGTCGAAGGTGGGCGGTCTCTACCTCTTTTCTCTTCAGGTAGGTTCAAAGCTAGTTAGATCACGTGATTCTTTTTACCTCTATTTACATGCTCATACTATTTGAGGCGGTTCTTGGTGATTATACCGATGATTGATATGACTTTAAAACTCGTGACAATGTGTATGCAAAATTTCATGGTGATCGATTAGGGCATTACACATAAACAAACAAACTTACATTCGCATTTAGAATATCAGTTAGGATAGTATAATATTATACTTCCAAAATCCGTTGCGTAGTTTAGAAGAACTAAGGACATGTTTTTTCTGTATCCCTGATAACATTTAAATTTTATAACGATCAGCTGAGTGGTTAAGATGTGAGTGTAATAAATAAAGAAACTCTCACTTGCTTTTCCAATATTATTTTGAAAGATAAAGCGCAATTTAACAGTAACTACGATCATCAAGAGGTCCGCAATCTATCGACAGTTGTCGCTCATATACCCGCCCTTATGCCTCTCGGCAACTGGACGTACACTTGTTGATTCCGAAGATGAAAACTAAAAGAGCCACTGTGGCTATATAACAGGATATGATAATATAGAATGATAACATTATCATGTACATTCTGGTAGCGTGGAAATAAACACCCCACATCTGAGCATGCTATGTTCTTATGTCGTATAAAATTGCCAAGTCCCATATGAACAGCATTGAAAATGATATTTATGGCTGATCTCAAAAAGGACTTGATTTACGCAGCAAGCTCCTACTTCTGACAATTGGGAATAAGGTGACAGCCACATTCTTAAAACGCAAAGTAGTATTTTGACTAATAAAATATTATTTACATTTAGAAACTTACTTTTGAATACATTAATAAGTAGAATTTTTGTCATATTATCTCTTACGTTACTTAACACCTGGTGATATCTACTACATTATACAACGTACCAAAAATGCGTTAAATTCTTTGTCAGGCTTAGATGATGGCATTTGACCATAAACATCTAATGACAAACCTAAATACGTTAAACCTTTTTTTTTTTTTTCAAACTGACTACGCTATTGACCAAGCAAGGTCTTAACAGCTTCACCGGACTACGTTTAACCTAAATGGGAGTAGCTTTTAGGTTACTGCCGGAATATATTTTAAATTATTCCAAGTACATTTTCAACTTTTACAGCTAGCCAGACAAGCGCTGTAAATAACCCCCAACGCTATAAGAGATCAGTATCAAATAAACTATAATAAATCATATTACCCAGTGAACACGTAATAGATCAAACGTCCGATTCTGCTTTAGAGTGGATAAATTCGATGAAATATGTGACGGCAGCTCCGCGAGCCGGCCACTACACTTTAAGAAAATCGATTTTTAACGGTCAATTGATTTCTGAATGGGCCTCGTCAAGAGGACTTAGAGTGTCTGGACTCTTGTAAAGTATAACGAGATTATATTTTCACAAATATAGCGATACACGTCACTTGATTTCTGTGATTCTAGATAATTTTCATTCGTTCTCATCAAAATGGTTTCGCTTCATGGTAACTGCATAATTTATGTGGATTACTTATTGATCGTCTTTTATTTTTTTTAATCGTAATTTTATCATTAGTACTTTTTTCTTATTTTGTTTTCGGTAACTCATCTTCTACATTATAACTGCCATTGTCGAGTAATAATGTTACAAGTATCTTAGAATAATTTCAATGTTCTGACAAGATGAATCTCCCCTTATTAGAATCTTTCCAAGGAGTTTTTGTGGCTTCTCAGTACCGTTCTCTATGGTGTTATTTCCCATCCACTGCACTTATACATAACAACCGAACAATATTACGTAAAACACCATCAATATTACAAAATATAGAATCAAATAACACAAAATCATGAATAAAATATAAAGTGCAATACATGACAGACTAAGATGCCACCTAAAACTGATCATGGCTACTTAACACTTTTCGCCACACAAATCATTTACCGATTTGCAAATATATTTTTAAATTTTATCACCCCTTCTTAACGCCTATGAAAAAGGCGGAAGCAATAAATTGTAGCATCTTGGCATCTACTAAAGCTTGTCTACTTAACCGCAACCTTTAAGATCGGCCGGCAAATCCATATTAGTATATTCCTTCAGCTGCATTTGACAGTCAGTGCCGTTTCCATGTCATTTATCTGAGTCTTTTTAGGATAAATGAATTAGAGGTCCTTCGACAAACGAATAACCATTGTCCAAATAAGGTAACATGCGTTTTTTTTTGGTGTTCAGCTTCAGCTTTAAAGTATTAGTATAGATTCCATATTGAAGCGATGATGGCTCAGTTGATAGCATGTTCTAACACAGCGTCGATGGGCTTAGGTTCGAATCCTTGCATCTTGCGTCGGAGCTTCCGATGAAGGAAAACAACGTAATGAAACCACAACATAGTTTTTTCTAAGTCCACTTAGCTAGCCTCACGTTGGAACTCGTAGGAAAGGAAATGTAGCCTCAACCCTCAAGTTGGAAATCTGTGCAGAAGCACCTGTTGATGTGCTACAGCAGTTGCACTTGAGAGCCAACCCCCTCTAGGTTCAGCGTGTTTACTATCTTATACCACTTTGCCATTTGACATTAGATTAGATGAGGTAGTGCTCAAACACTAAAAAAAATGCCAGGGGAGGGGCGAAATGTCGACTGAGAGATTAATTCCACATCATTCGACAAAGATAAAGATTTCCAAACGAATATGTTTATGCCATTGTGGGTGCTACTGTGCTGTGGATTCGTATATTAGTGCAGGTGCTTTTGATAGTGGAAGGTGAATGTGATAAGTTTAAATATACTAAAAGCAAATATTAATGTTATTCGATAAGGAACATGCTAAAATAATTCAACGTGAAAATACCACACGGGTGAACGTAACCGGGAAATAATAATATAAACTCAAATCAAACGATACACGAAGGTCGCCAACGTGAAATAACAAACGCTAATCCAAACCAAACTATCGCTTATAAATAAATACCAACTTCACAGAGTTCAGGAAACGAGTACAGGTGAGATATAGATATAATTTACAAACAACGCTAAACTTAAAATACGCTTTAACTTTAATTTTAAATTATACTTCATTTCTTTCATGATTTATGTATCTAAAAAACTTATGGTGATCTTTCGTTTTTGATGATTTTGCTAACAGTGATACAGATGACCAATTTTGTAGGACGTAGGTACAATGACAAAATTGTCTATAAAATAAAGTTCAATCTGGCGTTATTGAAATACTTGACGTCGACAAGTAACGTAAAAAATGTCTCATATTTTTAATAATGTTCAAATTTTAAAAACGTTGTAAACTTGGACGGAGAATATAGGGCGAGCTTTAATGAAATAATGGCAATATTCAGAGTAAATTGAGAAATCGACGTTTATGTATGAATTTTAGCAGTGAAATAACTTTCCGATTAGTTCAGATTATTTGTGTCATTTATAATGTGGTTAAACATTTGAGCATATAGCATTTTGACAATAATATTCGTTAGTACGACCGGATATCTTCCAGGAATGTTATGATTACTATGTGTAGTGCAAAACATTGAATATACTTTAAGATTTCTATGAATTGAATCGTCATAATATATATCATCTATCTATATAAATGAGTCACAAATGGAAAAATATTATTTACTAATACGACCTGTACAATAAATGTACTATTTCCGAAAACTGAAGAAATATCTGTAATTAACTAGAATTCTCCACAAACATCGCGTATAAACTTGTACAAATAGATAAAGAAACGTAATAATGCATTGTTGCACAGAACACGTACACATTGAGACAAAATAGTTCTAAATATAGCATACCTCGACTTACCCCTTTCCTTATAAATCTAGTTTTAAACCCATGCTACAGATTCTAGATATATAAGCCAGGCACGAAGCGACAGACAGTTCTCATCTGATCATAGCTCTAAGCGGAGGAATTACATAAGAAGTATGAAGGGTAGAGATACAGAGAACTATCTCATATGGGGGACAGGTTGAAAAGATGTCCAGTTTAAAGCACTAACAAATAGTTTCAAGGACTCCAAAATGGCGTTAGCAATAATCAAATAGTCTGCAATAATCTTATAAATATAACTGCTGTAAGAAAACGTGGAATGTGATAGAATTTTTGAGAAATTTAAATGAAAATTTTAGTGATTTTTGAGTGTATACTTTTGTAAAACTTGTTAAAATAATTTAACAATACTGAACCCTGTTTTGCTACTGTAGTGCTACCCTAATTTAATGCGTTTTGACGGACACTTCTTTATACACTGAGATGATTCCTTACCTCTACACTCCATAATGAGAACTGAGAATGAGAGAGTTCGGAATTTTTGGCAGTATCTTGGATTGACATGTAGAGTATTTTATATTTTATTCATAATCTTGTGTTATTTGAATTTATATTTTGTATAATTGGTGGTGTTTTACGTAATTAGGTTATTGTGCACACGGATATAATACCACGGAACATGGATTCTGACTTACCATAATAACTCCGTGGAAAGTTTTGACAAAACGCCACCATCTTCTTAGAACATTGAAATAAACGCAAGAAACTTGTAATATCATCACTCTATAATGATAGAAATAATCTACTAGAAGATTGGTTGGCGATAAAAAAAATAATATGAATGAACTCTAAAACTGGATTACAACCATAGAGAAGTAAAAGATGTACGGAGATACTCTGTAGATTATTCAGATACAGTTTTGTTTGAAATGGAAATAGATGGAACATTCTAATTTGCAAAAATATCACAATTAAACAGAAATTATTACTCGTTTTAACATATGGTTATTTCACGTAAACAAAGTAACTCACGTAACAGTCGGTATACATTAATTAAACCGCTATGTAAATACAAACTGAATATAGCAGAAATAAAACTCACATTACAACTTACATACGTAAGTAGTCGGATCCTAGTTAAAAATACATTCAGTCAAAAATACTTTCGGCGTAAATTACACAGACTTTTCCAATTTTATGGCGTATTATTTCGTATTAGCTGTGCCCGCGACTCCGTCCACGTGAAAACTAATGCAAAAAAACAGTGACTAATAAAATCGTCTAACGAGTCAATATCTAATAAGTCAAGTCAGATTTTGGACTTCAATATTGTCCCAATTTATAAACATAAATGATATTTTAAGTTGTTATAACATATTTTATGTTGTTGTAAATAAATTTCAGGACTGACCATTGAACTTGGAACCCATTTAGATCTCGACTTCTTTTGTTATTGAAATCAACAACCAAGGTATATACCATAATATTGAACTTGGTTTTCATTTCACATTTATGTTTTTGATGGGATATATTTATTACAAGCATCCGATGAAACTTCATCAAAAAAATCATGAAGCATATTCTCGAGTAACATTTATTCTTAGTTTTATTAAAATCGGTTCGCTCTATCAAAAGTTATTGTAATTTTAATAACAACGCGATTTAAGTACGAGAGAAAAATATATAAGTAAATGGTCATAATCCATTCAGATGATTGTATTAGTCACGGTTTTTTACATTAGGTTCTACGCGGGCACAGCTAGTAAATAATATAACAATATGAACGCTACTAACTACTATAGCTAAGTACTGTGTTACAACTACTATCGCTCATCGCCAGAAATTATTTTAAGCAATATATCTTGCAAACAAGGAGATATAACAAATGAATATGGAAAAACAGATTGAATAAAACTTGTGTATAGACAACAACATATAATATATATAATAAATAATATATTAAGCTGTAGTGTTATTTTACAACAAGAGTTGTTATAAAGTGTTGTCTGTTATTCGACTGTTGAGTCATTTGCTATTTTGTATTGCGTTTACATCTTTTGAGAAAAGAACCATAATGAAATGAATATTAGTTATTTATCTAGTGACTTTGGATGTGAACAACGTGAAATGACACTTATTGTTTGTAGCAGAATAATAATAACGGGCAACGGTTAAATAATCTAATGAATATTCGTTATTTATATAGTCACTTTGGAGTGAACAACGTGCAATAACACTTATTGTTTGTTGCATAGTTAATGCTTTGCTTGATAACAAAAAAATAACGAGTGATGATGATTGCTCCGACCGGTTTCGGCCATGGCGACCACTTTGACCCCTAAACTTAGAAATGGCGCTGGTTCGCTCGAAGATGGCTTATGTAGCCTATCTTCGCGGCGAAACTTCGTGCACATTGAGGGCACGTGAGTACGCCGTTCTCGTAATGATATGTTATGGCAGCAGGAGGGCGAGCCTTTAACTGGTCGCATTTGGTATCAAGGTCAGCTTTCCGCTGAACCTCGAATTCGCGTACTTGGCTGTTCACCATTCTGCGCCATTCTGGCCGTTGTGCTGCCAAACGTTCCCAACAAGAGGGCTCTATATTGCATTTCTTCATGTGCCGCTTTTGGACATCCTTGTACCGGAGGAGGGGACCACCATGATTCCGCTTGCCCTCCTCCAGTTCAGAATAGAAGATGCGCTTCGCCAATCTTTCCTCCGCCATACGCTATACATGACCGCACCACCGAAGCTGTCGACGAATTAAATAGGCTTCAATGCCACCAACATTGGCTCGTCGCAAAACTTCAGTATTTCGCACTTTATCGGACCATCTGATCTTCATGATGGTACGCAGGCATTTAAGGTGGAAGCGATCCAGAGTGCGAATGTGACGGCGGTATATACACCACGTATCAGAGGAGTATAGGAGGTTTGGCAGCACAACTGCCATGTAAACCGATATTTTAGTGGCCAACTTAAGGTCATGCGAGCAGAAGACCTTGGAACATAGCTTACCAAATGTCGCAGCTGCGGCACCCACCCTGCTATTAATCTCAGCATCAAGGTCACACTTAGATGGTACAGTGTTCCCCAGATATCGAAATTTATCCACCTGCTTCAGAACATATTCACCAAGTTTTATGTTCAGTGTTTCGTGACCATGTATGTCCAGGGACATCACCTGCGTCTTATTGACACTGATCTTCAGGCCAAACGAAACGAAAAATAACGGGTAGCAGTTAAACAACAGCCGAATAAGTATATAATTAACAGCTTGTTATTTATTGTATGGGAATAATGCATTACATTGTTGGTTATCTAATAATGTGCATAACATTGAGATATAACAGTTGAATATTATCGTTTATATTCAGTGTACTAAAACTAGTTCTCTGAGATTGATTCGAGTGTGGAATGATTTATGAATGAAATGGTTCTGACGAAGCATTAAGTGTTTTATGATAGAAGAGCATTCCACTATTTTGTTTGTATCATAATTTCAAGGTACATTAAATACGGATTTTATTGAAAATAGAATCATAATTATATTATAAAAAAAGATGGATTATCGTATGCAGCTGTTTGGGGGCATAGTTTCAAGTTGTCTAAGGTGTTGCCAATTAAGAGCGCTACGAAAACCCTTTTTTTATTAACGTGGGGAAAACCATTATGGATATGGCACCCTCCCGAAGGAAAGAGTGGGTTATGTCCGACGCCCATGGGCTAAACCCCACGGTGTACCGACAGACCGTATTGTCGGGGCGGCAAGGGATCGTCTTACGCTAATCACCATGAAGGCTACAAAACCCCCTACCACTATAGTTCTTCATTGAGAGTTCAAAGTCATTGTATTAATTTGAACCTACGTCTTTCGTAGTAGTATTACTTTAGAAATCTCGTGACATTCTTTTTTTTTTTTAAACTGGTTCGGCACAGTGACTGGACGGTATTTGATGGAAAGTACAGTACAGTCCATTAGTAACGGTGACTGTCGGTGTTCAATAACAACGGCAGTCGTCGCTATCATGCCGACCTGCACATGTGCCTCTTCACTCCTCGTTGACGTTCACGCCTATCACTTCTTTCTAGATATATTTTATATACATTGCATGGGTTATCACATACACTTTTTTTTCATTTCTTTACTTAGTCTCTTAGATGTCCCTTTGGTAATTACAGTGCCTCTTCCTCCAGGATTTTTTTAAATATCTATTAAAAGGGATGCTGTACTAAAATGAGTATTGTCGATATCTAGTGTAATCTGACTCAAAATTTTATATAACGCGTAATACGTGTATCAACTATGAAGAATATAATGAATAAAAATATATATTAGGCTAATTCGTTTTATTATAAACAAATCTTAACTATCGTAACTTAAACATATTTTAAACTCGAGTGTATATTTGTTTTTGAGTGTGAAATTTTGCATGCAACTTTTCAGAGGTATATGAAAGGACGTAAATCCCTTCATAAACAAAAACATACTGTTCACGAAGGATATAGCATATCTACATTAACATGAGTGAAACCACGTGCAAAAGCTAGTCATCTGTAAAAAAAAAAGCAGACGAAATCGTGGACGACCACTATTCTACTCTATTTCATGGTTACTAAGACAATAATCAGATGCCAAACTTCATTGTCATCATCATCATCAGCTTGTAAGAGACCCACTGCAGGGCCATAAGTCTCTTCACGAAGGAAAGTATGGGCATAATCACCACGCCAGCCGTATTGACGATTTCAAACTCTGGGAACACCACAGTTCTATGTTTTCCCACATATAGTAGTCGCTACAAGAACAGACCTCAGGTTCAGGTATTCGATGTTTCCTTCACCGTCAGCCGACAGTGTTACCAATTTAAGTTAGCGAATGTACGCGAATTCCGAAAAATCCGTTGGTACATGCTGGGGCTCGAACCTGCGGACATCGGATTGATATTCCACCGGTCAAACCACTAGACCACCACGACTTACGAAATTTCGATACTAAAATACTATAACAGTAAATTAATTGAACCTTGAAGTAGAAAATCGTTTTTCTCTTTTAATATCAAATACGATTTATTTCATCGACAATTTCAAAACCTATAAACATATCAACATATCGGTTAAAGATCAGAGTGTTTCAATTATCATAATTATTTGGCTAGAGCATTTTGTTTTATAACTATCAGCACATATTATATAAAACAGCCGTCGATGAGTAATATATTGTATACTAGTCGCCACCTATTGTGTAGCCCAGTGTAGCTGAGAAGGCATAGCCACGCCAATAGAGTAGTCAGTTCAAAAAAAAATTATGTCACCGGTGGAATATTAACCCGATGTCAGCAGGTTCGAACCCCGGTATGTAGCAACAAATTTTTCGGCATTCGTGTACATTTACTAATTTAAATTCGTAACACTATGGGCTAACAATGAAGGAAGATATCGTGAGGAAACCTGAACCTGAGAAGTGTTGTTATAGTATGTAGGAAAACATAAAACCGTGGATTTTTTCACAGAGGAGAAGAAGGAAGAGGTCTATGGCCTTGCAGTGAGCCTCTTACAGGCTGATGGTGAACCTGAAATAGTACTCAGATGTCAGGATTTACCCAACTTTCTTGACACTTATCGCTATACTTTAGTAAATCTAGATAATATCTTTATAAATCCTAGCTTATATGTTGTTCTGATGTATAGCCTATACAGATATAGTCTCATCAAAATCTATTTTTTTTTCAGGTTGACTGTACGCTAATAGCCTGGTGTGCCTTCACAACTTCACCGTACTAATGGGGCGAGCGTCTATGGTACTCTGCGATGTAGCAACAAGGTTAAAGTGGCTGAACCTTGGTTCGGCTTGTTGCTTTAGGTGTAACATCGCAAATCTTACTAAGCTAAGGTAGCTGAGTTAATCTATAATAATCATAAAGCTGAAGAGTTTGTTTGCTTGAACGCGCTAATCTCAGGAACTACTGGTCCGATTTGAAACATTCGGTGTTAGATAGCTCATTTATCGAAGAAGGCTATAGGTTATATATCATCACGCTAAGACCAATAGGAGCGCATCACCAATGAAGAATGTTTCAAAATCGGGTATTTTTTTAAAGCTTCCGCTGCGTGTTAGCATTATTCCAAAGTATCTATTCCACTTGGATGAAGTCGCGGGCAGAAGACAGTCATATATGAATTACTAAAAATCTGATAAGTACCTACTTTTTGCGTCAAAGAGTAACAAACATCCATCCATTCTCAAGAACTTTCTTACGTATAATGTTAATAGTATTAAGAATCAATAAAAATTTACCGTACAATCTTGATTTTAAGATTAATTTTATGGAAAAAAAAAATGTTTCCATTAACAAGAATGCGTGGGCTAAATACGATCAACCTCGCTTATTCTGATTGAACCGTCTGGAAATTGTTTTTTATAGTCTTGTTAGTTCTAGTAATCGGGAATATTAATAGAGATGAAGGAATATTGAGAAGGTTTGTGTTTATTTTATATTGCCTCGATCAAGGCTAGGATTGTCTGAAAGAAAACTTATTTTTAGGCAAAACAATTTTTGAAGTGGTACTTCTCCCACCATGATATGAAAAAATGTACTAACGCGTTACACGTCACTGTTGCTATAGTAACCATCAATTTGCTAATCGTTGTCATGGTAACATGATAAGTTTGTATTTTAAAATTATTCTAGAGAGTTTTTGGCGGCATCTTGGAATGCCAAGTAGTGATCTTTATATTTTATCCATAATCTTGTGTTATTTGGCTCTGTATTGTGTAATGTTGGTGGTGCTTTACGTAATATAGTTTGGTTATTGTGCATAAGTGAAGTGGATCGGAAATAATACCACGGAGCATGGATTCTGACTTGCCACAAAAACTCCCAGGAAAGTTCTAACAAGACGGCCACCATCTTGTTAGTGCATTGAAATTATATCAAGAAACTTGTAATATCGATACTCACTGTACAATGGCAGTAATAGTCTACTAGAAGACTGGTTGCCAAAAATAAAAATTACTCTATCATATTCGATGTACATGTGTAAACTATAAACATTGAAAGTGCAAGTTATTAATAAATAATAAAAAACTATTTATAGTGAAAGGAAAACACGTGGATGAAATTTTTAATTATAGATTGTCTTTATCCGTTCATCTACGGTATGTGTAAATAATTATAATTATTCTATTTCTTATATATACACTGAGAGAGATTAATTTATTTTATACAGATAAAGATTGTATACAGGCTGAAAGTTTAGACAGTAGCAATATTTAAGGAGGATACTCTGCACTCGATTCTCGGTCTAAATCAATTTAAAAAATAGGTGCTTAATATTTGACCTAATTATCTAGAAAAATATAGGCAATCCTCTATGCGTCTATGTTAAAGCACAATGTCAATGACCGTCGGGTGACTTCACTTTCACTTTCAAGTGAACGCGGAACGCCATGAACAAAACATAACGCTTTATTGTCCGTTTTACTATCGAAGGTTATTAACTCCGGGTCACCCTTTGCAGCTTTTGGCACCGGTCATTGCACCTAGGCTTATTACGTTTGTGTTTATACTTTTGTAAGTCTTAGAACAAACTTTAACTTAGGTTGTCTTTGTTGTTTATTAGTATTTATTTTGATATTATTATTTTATATGTTAATTGTGATCATAAACTATCAACTTTTAGAATACTGTAATCGACTAACCTAACTCCTGGTATACTGAAGGAAATATTATTTGTTACATTTTGAATCAAGTTTTATTTTACTATTCAATTAAGTAGTATTTTATATTCAATAATTTATACCAAATACAAATGTAATAAATATGGAAGAACTAATAAATTCATTCGAAAAAATAAGTATATTGTATGGTTGCACATATTTCAATTAAAAATATCAAATCAAATTTGATTAATTCTACTATTTATATATAAGCCGAAAAAGTTTTTTTCCATCGCGTGTACACACTGATACATACATGATTTTAGTTTTTAGGACCAAGTGTCTAAAGAAGTAAAAACAAAAAAAAAGAAATTGACGCTGTCATAAGGACTGCCGACGGAAGTGAAAACTCAATACAATGAAATATATTTTTAATTTTCATATTAATTATAGCGCGAATGACATTATTTAAATTTAAAAATTTGTTTATTGAAATTATTAACATTAGTGTGGTTTTCGTATCTCTTGACACTTGGAACAGTAATTATATACATTTTTGTAAAGTGTACTAATCAATCAAACGCATAACGAGCTGCAAACTATCAATATTACATGTACACAAACCCCTGTACTACGCATCGCAACCCTGACGCAAGCCGCGCAAACGCAATACGATCGGTCACGCTTACTAGCAAGTCATGACGCGAAATTATAAATATATCTCCTGCCAAAAGTACCGATCAACGCGCCTAAAGAAGTTTTCACTTCAAAATTCGATCAAAATCTATGCAGGAGTTTTTTGAGTAATGTATATAGAATGACATACCTACTTCATTTTATTCATTTAGGTAGGATTTACGAGTTACTGATTGAAGTATTCACGTATGTATTTTTAGAAACACCGATACCGTAATGTTTCGGTCGATAACATTATCGGCTAGGCCGCGTTTAGATAGGGGGCAGATACGGGTAAATGGGCCGGTAGAAACGAAACTGCGGTACGACGCGACGCTTCACCCGGCATTCACGTTTTCTATACAAAATGTCAAGTGGGTGGTCCTATCGATCGTGTTTAGCTGTTTTTAGCATATCGCGGTATTTTGAACGACACACCTGTATCATAGATACAGATTTAGGCATTTGAACACAAGCACCTGATACTACATGACGATGTGAGAACCTAGAGGTACTAAGGTGATGTATTTTCAACCTAAAAGTGATAGTCAGGTGGGAATTAAAAGCTCTACCATCATGCTATAGTTTCTTTACGATGTTTTCCTTGACCACAGATTTAAACATTAATTACATACATACCTTAACGTGTAATAACATTTTTTCCCTACAGTCTTATAAGAAGTTAATTATAACCAGCTACTAGGCGGTGCTACAGCCGATGCCACGAAAATTAGTGTGTGTTGATATTCAAACACAAAGAATATGTATAATATCACAATGAATAGTAATAACAATAAATAGACACAAATACATATATTGTTACATATACGTATGTTGATATGGATATTGTTTTTTTATTTTTTATAGTTTCGTAATGATTTGTAAGAATGACTACATTTTATATACAAAAGTTTATCAGAATGGGTCAAGAGTAAACAAAAATATAATTCCATAATGTTATTATTTCACAATATGTATTGGTATTATTGACAAATATTTTAACTTATTAATTGTGAAATAACATATACTTATCTCGTATATACTCCACAATCGAATGTTCTATTAAATAACAATGTGATCCAAGATGGTATCATACTATGCTTAGAGAGAACCCACTATGAAGTGAAGTTATAAGAACACACCTGTAGTTGGCTGGCGATCTGTTTAGAAAACATTAGAAAAATCCAAATAATTAGTTCATCACAATGTTTACATTCATTGCAATGTTCGAACCAACATTGAATATTTCATGGAACAGAACTTTAACTAATCTTCAAGCCAATTATTTCTAAGGCATCCCGCTCGGTACATATTCGACGAGGCACGTTTTTATGACGTCGTAAAATGAGAGAAATCACCAGTTTATCGTGCATGATTAAACAATACTGCATCGTTAAATTTTTTTACGCGACCGCATCGGTTACCTGACACAAAGGCGCGATGTATTATTGATTCGGATTCACTCTTACTTCTGTTTTTAATTATTGATTGTATAGCATTTCTATCTCGTCTGTTGGTGAAGTGAATCATTTAGATGTCAATTTGCATGGTAGGGGCGATTCCATTTTGTATTATAGTTCCTGCGTTTGTTGAATGACGATGTGGTCTAAGATAGTAAATACGCTAAACCTAAAGGGGACTGTCTGTGAAGTGCAATTGCTGGAACGCACCAATAGGTGCTTGGCGACAGACTTTCGACTTGAGGGTGGTAGCTAGCGAGATGGACTTAGATAAAGGCGTACCAACATATTATGGTCTCATCAGGATGTTTTCCTTCACTGTACGCTCCCTGTCACGCGGTGTCCTGAATACGCTATCATCTGAGCCGTCACTGAAGTAACTTTTTTACTTTATTTGTAGTGGTCGCTGTTATTCTTGGACTGTATCGTATTTACCATTTCACACAAGAGTGCCGCTTTACCGTAGTTACTACTATAAGAAAGCTCGTCAACTTCTGCATAGTTCAACCGATTACCGTAAAACTTTGTACGAATAGATATTTGGATATGATATATAATTATACAATACTATAACACAAGGGCCCATGTACCCATTGCACAAGTTCGGCGGACGGAGGAGACAGACTGTGTGTGTGTGACTGTCCCCTGATTAGGGTGGGGCTGGTACGTCAGTGCGACTAACGGATCATTCGGAGTTCGGAGTCACTGGGCTGACACGATGAAGGTCTACTGAGATCTCGTGACACCCCAACAAGAGCGGCGGTCGTACACCGTGGAAGTTTTAGTCCGTGAGAGTCGGACATACCCCAATCTCTTCCCATAACGGGTTTACCCACGATAGAAAAAGGGTTAGATAGCTCATTTATCGAGGAAGGCTAGGCTATACTAGGCATCACGCTAAGACCAATAGTGCGACAGTAATCCATACAAATAAAAACCAGTTGCCGAATATATGTTTACATACATCACTTCAGAACAGCTACAACTCATGTGGCTAATTATCGTTTGTCATGTTTGCGATTGTCAAGACAAAATTTGTATACTAAATTTAATATAATAATAGATTTATTTGTTAGACATCACATTTATTTTCTAGTTACGCCATCGCAACACATCATAACTGCTGACCAAGAGTCAGTGGCTCAGGGTTCCCAATCTTACGGTGCGGCAGGTGCACAAGGCATCGAGTCAGCGATATCAGTGGAAAGGTTCGACAACGCGACTCCATCCTTCCTATATTGTTCTTGTATAAATGATGGGACGAGATGATCATTCGACAGTGCTAACCTAGCATCGGCTGCATTCACATACTATTAGTTTTAGGTAAGTGTTAGCCTAGCATCGGAGGCATGCTCATATTATTGGTTTTAGATTATTTTCTAATTTAATTTATTAAATATTTCATTAATACATTTTTTTAAATGTGGGTAACAGCTAATCTTATATATCTATACTAATATTATAAAGCTGGAGTGTTTGTTTGTTTGGTTGAACGAGCTAATCTTTTCTTTTTGTTTTTTTTTTATACCACGTTGGTAGCAAATAAGCATGCGGGCCTCCTGATGTTAAGCAGTCACCGCAGGCTCTGGACGCTTGCAACACCAGAGGTGTCACATGCGCGTTGCCGACCCTTTAATGTCCTATTTACTTTCCCCTTCAAGAACTCCATACTGTAGTCCCCAGGAAAAGACTCAGCTGGAAGCTCATTCCACAATCGGAGTGTTCGTGGGAGGAAACTCCCAGGAGGATGGTCCGATTCCAGATAATCTCAGAAACTACTGACCCAATTTGAATTCTTTGAATGTTATATAGCTCATTTATCGAGGAAGGCTATATATCATTACGCTAAGACCAATAGGAGCGTAGCACCAATGAAGAATGTTTCAAAATCGGGGTTTTTTCCTAGTAAAATGTACATTAATTAAATAGTAAATAAGGAAAATATAAACGAAATATCTATATTTAAACTTGTAATTGTACCGACAAATATGGATATAATCCTAAGATGAGTCTGAAATAAATGATATTAATATTATTATAGTAAGATGAGTGAAGTTGCTGGCAATCGCTAGTATCGTATATGTTGATCTTTAATACGCAAGTCACGGGACCGACAGACTGATTTACAACTGAACGGTTAATATAGTTTTATCTACGAATATATTATCCACGTGAGAATACGACCCAAGTTCTCGTTTTACGACGCTATCGCACGCTACCCTCCATCTTCGATATATTATTGATTCGTCTCACCGTTTCGCGGGTATTTCATGCCACTGTTAGCTATTATTTCATATTTTGAGTTATTACATAGCCCTTATATTATATTAGGAAGAGTTTGCCATTCTATATAAATAAAAAACATGCTGTGTCGGCAAAAACACCCGATAGAGGTAAAACTTTTGTGCTACAGAGAGACGTTTTAATTAAAAAAAAAATACTGAGTGTATCAGTGAGTACACGTAATGGAAGTGGAACTTCTTTGGCTTTAATTACTATTATCAATATATATTAATATTATAAAGCTGAAGAGTTTGTTTGTTTGAACGCGCTAATTTCAGGAACTACTTGTCCGATTTTTGAAATTATTTTAGGGTGAGATAGCTAAGCTAAGAGAGGCTAAGAAGGGGCGGAAGGGGAAGGCGAGGAGGAACAAGAACCTCGCCCCTCCTCGTTCGGGTGCAGTGATCGTTACACTGAGGGCAGAAGCAATGGAGGAGGTGGTGACGTACCCCAAACTCCTTCTGAAGGCGAGGAAGGAAATGTTGTTCGCGGAATACGGCATCTCTGGCCTTAACGTGCGGAAGAGCCTTATGGGAGCCAGGCTGCTGGAGGTTTTCGGTCCACTGGCCTCTGAGCGAGACAAGAAGCTGGCTGTAGAGGTAAAGAAGGCGCTTAAAGGTCTGGTCACTGTGGTGCGACCAGTAAAAAAAGCACACATCCGAGTTGGGAAATGAAGAAGCGGTTGGGAGAGCTTGCAGCTTCAAAGGAGATTGAGGAGAGCCGGCAGACGTCTCGGAAGGAGATGGTAAAGAGATGGTGGCAGGACCTGGGGGACGCGCGTTATGGTCGATATACGATCAATGCCATCCGCCCGGTCCTGCCGGTATGGTGTGAGAGGAGACGGAGCTCCCTGTCACTCCTTCTGGTGCACGTGCTAATCAGGCACGGCTGCTTCGGGTGGTACTTGCACCAGATCGCGCGCCTCTGCCCCTAGCCGACCGCCGTATGTTAAGAGTGCGGCGAAGAACCGGACACCGCGCAGCACACTCTGTCTGACTGTACTGCGTGGGAGGAGCAGAGCCGCACTCTGACTATGCCGTTAGATAGAGACCTTTCACTGCCACATGTGGTAAAAGCCATGGGCGTCAGCAAGTCTGTCTGGGGTGCTATAGACTAAGGAGTCTACGAAGGAGTCAGAAGGCTGCGAGAAGGTTGTCTCGCGGAAGGAGGCGGCGTTAGGCTAGCCACCTTCCAAAAACGTCATCGGACCTAGGGAAGATGGGTCGGTGGCCCATGTTCCTATTGCACAGGTTTGGCAGACGGAGGAGACAGACTGTGTGTGCGTGACTGTTTCTTGATTAAGGTGCGGTAGGTACGTCAGTGCAACTGATGGACAGCCAGTCGTTTTGGTGACAGGATGAAGGTTTACTGAGATCTCGTGGCACTCCAACAAGAGCGGCGATCGTACACCGTGGGGGTTTTAGTCCATAGGAGTGGGACATTGTGGGTTACACGGCGCTCTCACTGATCGAACGAAACGCAACAATGCAAGTACTATTACTTCGCTTAGGTTTTCTGTGTGTCGGGTGGTAGTACCGGGGGCGAGCCGACCCATTCATGCTGAAACCAGTAATAGCTTCAGCGTGGCTCTACCATCTGTAATATTGGCGATGTTTCACGTAATATAGTTTAATTATTGTGCACAAGTGAGGTGGATGGGAAATAATAGTACGAAGCATGGATTCAGACTTTGCACAAAAATTCCCTGGAAAGTTCTAATAAGACGGCCACCACCTTGTTAGAGAATTGAAATGATCGCAAGAAACTTGTAATATAATCACCTACTTGATAACGGCAGTAATAATCTACTAGAAGGTTGGCTGCCAAAGATCAAACTTAAAAAAAATTAGTTCAATCCTTTGAGATTCATTTAACATATACAAATTATATAGTCGGTAGTTCGTGTAAGGTTTCACGGTTAGAAAGACGACGGTTCTGTAACTTTGGAAAGTTTTAAACGCTTTCCGTCGAGGTTCTCAAAGTTTACCGTTTCCCGGTTCGTATTCAGTCACCATATTCTCAGTTCTCATATTTAAACATATGATACGGCTGAGAGTCGCTGAAGTGAAGAGAGAACTACAAAGGGAATCCTTATTTCGGAGCACTAGTTGGCATTTATAGTGAACACTCTGTATACTTTTAATTAATTTACTATGCAGTCGAGAAATATAAAGATTTACATCAATTAACTAGCTTATGTCTTCGACTTCCTTCATTTGAATTCCTTGTCACTATTTCACGTGAAATAGCAGTGTTATCTGGAGTTCTTATGGCTTGCCTTATATATTAATTATTGTAATTTTATCATTAGTACTGAAGTCATTTAATTCTTTTTAGAAGCCTTTATTTAGCTTGCAATGTTCCTTAGCTTGTAGTAGTATAGTTTATATGAAAAAGAGACAAGTCGATGTATTATTCTATGGTATAAGTCTATCTCTTATGGATAACTGAAAGTAATCAATTTAATTTTTTTTGTACTATATTAAAATATATTATAACTGGTTACTAATGGATCTAGATAGATCAATATACTTATTCTCCGTCCAAGCAAGTAATTTAGCCGCTTTGAGTAATAATGTAGATATTATACACTTATAATGAATAGTTCAGAATTTATCACAGATTTCTAATTACGCACAGCAAGAAAAAATAATTGTATGAAGATTTTTACGTATCCGCGTAGCTTCTTTGATTGTTATGAACTGTAAGTATCAAAGAGCCAGAAAATAGATCTAAGCCATTTAGCCGGGCCACTATCTATACTTCTATACTAATATTATAAATCTGAAGAGTTTGTTTGTTTGAACGCGCTAATCACAAGAAATACTGGTCCGATTTGAAAAATTATTTCAGTGTTAGATAGCTCTTTTATCGAGAAAGCCTATATATTATCACGCTAAGACCAATAGAGGCGGAGCACCAATGAAGACTGTTTCAAAATCAGAGTCAACGTAGGTATTATTTTAAAATATTTTCACCTTCTCCGTAAACGAAGTCGCGAGTTAAAGTTAGCGTTAGCCCAAAGTAACTATTACATGCGGACGAAATTGCGGGCAGTAGGTCTTTCTATATAAATAAAAATCAATTGCCCAGTGTATATAATTTCATAACGAATGCACTTATTTAGCTAGTTCTTTTTTTGTTGTGATTGTAAAGATCAAAACAAGGTTTGTATCAAGAAAACTTATGGAAGTCCATACGGAAATGTGAACAATTCGGGTTAAAAATTCTCCGTATAAAGTGTGAGTGTGTGAAACATATGTTCAAAATATGAACAGATTCGACAGATCGGTGTTAAGCTATTGAGTAGCCATTTTATTTATCATAGAGTTGTACTGTAAAGGAAATGTTCTTGTACTACTGTATGTGGAAAAACATAGAACTGTGGATTTCTCAGAGTTTTTAATCACCAATACGTTGTGAGCTGGCGTAGTGATTATCGTATCGTAGGGCAGAGGCCTACTGAAGAGGCTAATGATGATAATGACTGTAAAGGAACATTTGGGTTCCATTTTCTTTGTTAGTAATTGTGCGAATCCGGGTCGAGCCGCATTATACTTAAAAAATTGGTTGTCTGTAAACTCGTTTTACGTATGATACGACTCGGACGCATCGACCGATGGAGTGGAAGAGAGATAGAAGCGTCACGAGCCGAACGCTTAGATCAATCGCGCCTCTCTATCACTTGTTCTACGCTCTCGCTTGCACACTCGACTCAAGCGGAACGTGACAATGAGACATGCTTTTTCGTGCGTGCAGCTGCCGTTCATCGATTTATAAGACGAAATCACGTCAAAACCTTCTTATAAAAATATTTTTTACAATTTTTTTGAAGTTTTATTATGAAGCTGCTGTGATTCCTGACAGAAAATTGTTAAATGTATTATATGAGTCATGTTTTAGACAGGAATCCAATCGCAGTATGTGGTAATGGAAATGTCCAATCGTATAGAACGCAACCTAAATACGCCGGCGGGTTGTAAATCTATTGTACGATAGTTGCACGTTGTGAGAGCTTCACGTCGTTTGTTAGTCATGTCTTTAAAGACAATGTTTTGTTCCAACATTCATGAAGTATTTATCTTTTCTCATAGCTGTAGGACGAGTGACGTCAGTGTCTTGTTCATACATTACTTTGTAGATCATTGAATTATATCAAAATCAAAAACAATTTATTCAATTTAAGCCATGAGAAGGCACTTATGAACGTTAAAACTACCACCGGTTCGGAAAACAACCCAGTCATCAAGAAGAACCGACAAAAAAGGAAAAGAAGCATTATATTCCTGTAACCCTAACAGTTTATGCAGCGCAGAATGACATAGCAAAACCAGAATAATTATGTCTTCAATAATTTATTATCCATTGCATAGCATAATATCTTAATCCCAACTAATGTCTCTTTCAGAGCGATATGTGAAATCTACCACAACGTGAACGTAGCCGCGAGCAGAAGCTAGTCTATACATATTTTGTTCGTTTGATAAAACTTTTCAATCAAGTCGCCTTTCTCATGATTTGGAATGTATTCTGAGCCATTTGACGATCTTCTTCGGAAGTTGCAGGAAAATCGTAATTTTTTTCATGTTTTAGTGCTTTTCGTTCGAACGCCTTTAAATACATACCCTAACTCTCCTAAATTAAGGTTAAGGTATTGTGGTTATTTTTATAAATACGAAATTGTTCTCAATATTAAGTACCGTTTATATTCACTTTAGAATGCGAATTAAACAAACGTCCGCTCTTTACGGCATCCCGATGCGATATGACGGTGATGACGTAATTCAGTAATTACACATTTATTTTTACGTACTACCCTCAGAACTTTAAAGTAACTGTGAAATTTAACAGATTGTATAATATTTACCTTCTATGAATCTAAGTTAATAGCACCTGTCCAACATTATCGAACAGCATCAACTTAGAGCGAACTGTTCCTGCTTAATATGTTTATAATAGGATTTAGGTGGCATGTCTCTGACAGGTAATTAATCATTGTGTGAATGCGAGGTTAACCTTTAAGCGCTTTGTCATTTGAAATAACTTTTTTCTACCTTTATAATTTCACCGGATAGAGTAGCGTCTCTTGTTATATTTTAATAAGTAGTGTTTACTACCGGTTTCGCTCGTATCTTAATATCAATATTATCTATACTGATATTATAAATCTTGAGATTTTTTGAGGTGAAAACTTTTTACGCAGAGTAAGCGGAATTTGGTACGAGAAGAACGTTTACTTTCGCGTCACCGACATGCTAGTAAAACGTGATCGAAATGCACGTAATGTATTTCGCTTACGTCAGACTGGCAATAGTATATAGGATAACGGCCTGTGTGCATATAATATTAATATTTTGTATTGAGTATGTGCAGCCCCTTATATGTTTGATTCATTTATAGGGTGTATAAAAGTTTTGCTCGGTTAATTAAATTAAAAATATAAAAGAGAACACAGTCATTCCATTGTTTTGAGTTTTACTTCTGTCGGAAATCCTTATGAATGCCTCGACATTGTTTTTAATTTTTCGAATGCGCTAATATTTGGATCTATCAGTCTTCTTTGGGAATTTTTTTTTAATTTTCTAGAATATTTCCTGAGGAAAACTCTAAGGTACTATCACACTATGGCACTTAGGACTGGAGTAATTACCATAAAAAATATTGGTTAGGTAGTACGCAAAACGGGATAAAAGAAGTAGGTACTTGCGGCGAAAGGTGCGGTACGACGCGAGATTTTGGAAGTCGTGAATTGCCGATTAGGGTCGACCTATGAATGCCTATATCAGTGATGCTTTATAGAGAATTTGTTTGAGCATGCATAACTAATAACAGTAATTCTAAAATTTAATAGTCAAACGTAAGTAAAAATAAGTAAAACCGCACGGTAAAGCTATTTAAAAATAAAACCAATTAGCATATAGAGACTATGTATAACAAATTTCAAAATTAATGGTAAATAGTTCAAGTTTCATTCGAATTTGAACCCTTATACAACCGTAATTAAGTTGTAAAATGTAAAGACTCTCATTACAGAATATCTGTTGTCGAGTTTTAAGTCGCTATAAATGAATTATAAGTTAATTTAATGTAAGTTAATATGATGTTTACCGCTCGGTTAATGAGCTGTGAATAATTAAGCTGTAGTTAAATTGTATTGAAGATAGAATAGGTCGAATAGGTATTTACCTATGAAATTGCCGTTCTGCAGTACTGGCCATTTCAAATCAAAATAATTTTTGTTTGGCTAAGAATTCTAATTTCAAATTAATTTTATTTTAAAAACATGGAATTCTTTTTCCAAAAGTAGTCATTTGTTTATTGATTAGTGTTACATTTTCATCGCATTTCAATCTTTTTTGTCATCATGGATACGTTAAAAATTCGAGTAATTATGGAATATGAGTACCGTCGTGGCAGCAACGCGGCACAAGCGGCACGCAACATCAACGACGTTTACGGAGCTAAACACTACAAACCAACGCACCACCTGTTATTGGTTTGCTCGCTTCCGTTCTGGGAATTTCGACCTGAAAAATGAACCTCGCGGTCGTCCGAAGACTTTGGTCGTCAATGACGAATTAAAGGCGATTGTGGAAGCTGATGATACACAATCTACGGCTGAATTAGCAGCAGCTTTCGACGTTAGCGTCAAAACAATATTGGTCTATTTGCGTCAAATTGGCAAGGTAAAAAAGCTTGACAAATGGGTGCCCCACGAACTCAATGATCGCCAGCGCGAAGTACGCGTCGAGACGTGCCTTGCACTGCTCGACAGACACACAAATGAAGGAATTTTGAACCGCATTGTTACCTGCGATGAAAAATGGATTCTGTTTGATAACTGCAAGCGCTCAGGAAGTTGGTTGGTTGGTAAACAATGCCCTAAACGAAAACTTACCCCTAGAAAAGTGATGGTCACTGTTTGGTGGTCTAGCGCCGGTGTGATGCATCATAGCGTCTTACCAAACGGGGTGAGCATTACTGCAGATGTGTACTGTGAAGAACTGAACACAATGATGGAGAAGCTGGCACATCTCCAACCAGCATTGGTCAATCGCTCGTCTCCGCTGCTCCTGCACGACAACGCGCGACCTCATACTGCACAGCAGACGGTCTCCAAGTTGCAAGAACTGGGGTTGGAAGTTCTCCGTCATCCGCCCTACTCACCAGACCTTGCGTCTACAGACTACTACTTTTTCCAGAATTTGGATAACTCCTTGGCGGGAAAAAAATTCAATACCCGAGAGGCAGTACAAAATGCCTTTGAAGAATTTTTTGCCTACCGTCCAGCTGATTTCTTTAAGAAGGGCATCAATAAACTGCCACTGCGTTAGCAAAGATGCATTGATTGCATGGGTGATTACTTCGATTAATACAAATAAAAAATACATGAAAAAAATTCGTTTAAATTTTTTCATACAAAACGGCAATTTCATAGGTAAAGACCTAATATCTCCTCACATCACTAAATTATTTTCATGTTGATTAGTCTATGCGTTTTTCACTCGGTTTGTTCACAATTTTGACATAAAAAACTAGCGAATCAGACGGACGTTGTCCTGCCTTGCTAATAAAAAAATCCTAAAATAATTGATTTTGAAAAGAATTGATTGATAATAAAAAAAAATTCAATCGCAGTGCCACCTACCGTCTCCAATTGTGAATCTAGACCATTCTTGAATTCAACAGAAGACTCACTAAAATTTCATCAAAATCTGTCCAACCCTTTAAGAAGAGTTCAGTCACATCACACGGACAGAAAAACGATATATATAAAAACTAGCTTGTGCCCGCAACGTCATTCACGCGGAATAGTTATTTTGGTCTAACACTAACAAGCAGTGGAACCTCTCAAAAGGAAAAAAAAACAGATTTCGAAACATTCTTCATTGGTGCTCCGCTGCTATTGGTCTTAGCGTGATGATAGCCTTTAGCCTTCCTCGATAAATTAGTCATCTAACACTGAAATACTTTCACAAATCGGAGCAGTTGTTCGTAAGATTAGCGCGTTCAAGCAAACAAACTATTCAGCTTTATAATATTAGTATAAAAAGAAAGAGGTATTTTGAATATTTTACTTCATATTCTTTTTCTTGCTGTTCTCCTATAAGTGTACCTAAAGTCAGTATATGTTTTTTTATTTATGATTGGAACGGAGATTCTTGATTGAACACTTGCATGACGTTAACTCTTGGGTCTCCTTGTCTGTGTCTAGCCGACTATAGTTCAATTGACACTATCATTTCTCTTTTTACTGACTAGCATATCTATTAATATATAAATATATATTAATATATATATATAAAGCGCAAGTCCGCCCACACATGGAATACTGTTCTCACCTTTGGGCTGGAGCGCCTCAATATCAGCTGCTTCCGTTTGACCGCATCCAGCGTAGAGCGGCTCGAATCGTCGGCGACGAGGTAATATCCGATCGGCTCGACTCATTGGCACTGCGTCGGGACATCGCGTCTCTTTGCGTTCTTTATCGCATGTACCACGGGAAGTGTTCAGAGGAGTTGTTTGGACTTATACTTGCCGCTAATTTCCACCATCGTACTACCCGCCAAAAACTAAAATTTCATCCACACCACCTAGATGAGTGGAGGTCTTCCACGGTGAGGTTTTCAAGGTCGTTTCTACCTCGTACTTCAACCTTGTGGAATCGACTCCCAGCGGCGGTATTTCCAAACAATTATGAAATGCAAACCTTCAAGAAACGGGCGTATACTTCTATAAAAGGCCGGCAACGCACTTGTGACTCCCCTGGTGTTGCTAGTGTCTATGGACGGCGGTGATCACTTACCATCGGGTGACCCGTCTGTTCGTTTGCCTCCTATAATATAATAAAAAAAAAAAAAAATATTATTAACAAACACTTTAGTAACATGCGTTTTTGTGGATCCCTCTATGGGTAAAGGCCTCCTGAAGATAAAGCTTCGCGTCCCACTCCTTGCAATGTCCATCCAGATCGCACCGGCTATAGATTGCACTTTGTCTTTTTCTCTGGCCTTTGGCCTACCTCTACTGGTACTATTCCTGTATCCGTGAGGCCCGTTACATATTAATACGCTATCGTAATTCCTAAAAGTACAAATGAAGACAAAGTCAAGAGCGATCGTTGTCAATACATATTTCAATTGATTATTTCATACGGCAATCTAAAGTTATAACGAAAAATATAGACGGAAGGATAGGACTCTAGGAACGTGTATCTCAAAAATTAAAAGAGATTTCTGACTAAAAACTTATCTAGCAACTTCATCGTCGATTCAAACAGGAATCAGATTGAAACTTTTTGGAACCTATCAAAATTATCGTTTCCAAGAATGCCAGAGTTCATTAATTAATCGCATAATTATAACGCTTCCGTTAACAAAGACCGGTGTTCGTTAAACTTGATCCCGGTTGAAAAATTTGAAGTTCCTGCCGGTGACAGGAGATTAATTAAGCGATGTAATGGCTGTATAGTTTTTTTCTTATCATTTATTAAGATCAACGGTGGAGGCAAAATATTACCAAGACTCGAGGAACGTTGTCTTCTCAGTGTTCGAATATTCTATATGTATACTAGCAGTCCCGGCGGACGTTGTCCTGCCTTGATAATAAAAAAAAAATCTAAAATTCAACTGCATCGCCACCTACCGGGTCCAATTGTGAATCTAAACCATTCTCGGATCCACTGGAACACGCGCACAACATTTCATCAAAATCGGTCCAGCCGTTTAGGAGGGGTTCAGTGACATACACACGCACAGAAGAAATTTATATATAAAGATATTATTCTTTGATATACTCAAAATAGAATATAGCTTACAGATATAGCTGTTTTTATATAGAACTAGCGGGCTCGGCGGATGTTGTGCTACCCTGATTATATACCAAATTATATACCAAAACTTTCCTCATGAATCACTTTGTCTTAATCACTTTAAATATAAAACACACGGACACATACCGACTATAACAGTATTGTTTAAATTTGCCAAAATATCAAAAAGTGTCAAATAAATTGAAGAAAATTATGCCATACGTGAGCTATCTCGGCGTAAGCTGCATAAACTTTTTTTTACACCTACACGAAAATAATATATGATGTCATCAATAAAAACAAACGCGGACGAAGTTGCGGGTCTTCGTTAGTGACAATATATATATTAGGTCTTTACCTATGAAATTGCCGTTTTGTATGAAAAAATTGAAATGCATTTTTTTCATGTATTTTTTATTTGTATTAATCGAAGTAATCACCCATGCAATCAATGCATCTTTGCCAACGCAGTGGCAGCTAATTGATGCCCTTCTTAAAGAAATCAGCTGGACGGGAGGCAACAAATTCTTCAAAGGCATTTTGTACTGCCTCTCGGATATTGATTTTTTTTCCCGCCAAGGAGTTATCCAAATTCTGGAAAAAGTAGTAGTCTGTAGGCGCAAGGTCTGGTGAGTAGGGCGGATGACGGAGAACTTCCAACCCCAGTTCTTGCAACTTGGAGACCGTCTGCTGTGCAGTATGAAGTCACGCGTTGTCGTGCAGGAGCAGCGGAGACGAGCGATTGACCAATGCTGGTTGGAGATGTGCCAGCTTCTCCATCATTGTGTTCAGTTCTTCACAGTACACATCTGCAGTAATGCTCACCCCGTTTGGTAAGAAGCTGTGATGAATCACACCGGCGCTAGACCACCAAACAGTGACCATCACTTTTCTAGGGGTAAATTTTCGTTTAGGGCATTGTTTAGGTGCTGAACCAGGATCCAACCAACTTGCTGAGCGCTTGCGGTTATCAAACAGAATCCATTT
The DNA here is from genome assembly GCA_036509395.1 of Antheraea yamamai. Classification (NCBI taxonomy): domain Eukaryota; kingdom Metazoa; phylum Arthropoda; class Insecta; order Lepidoptera; family Saturniidae; genus Antheraea; species Antheraea yamamai. Next base: position 17,564,199 of record AP028426.1, on the reverse strand, counting down.
TTCATCGCAGGTAACAATGCTGTTCAAAATTCCTTCATTTGTTTGTCTGTTGAGCAGTGCAAGGCACGTCTCGACGCGTACTTCGCGCTGGCGATCATTGAGTTCGTGGGGCACCCATTTGTCAAGCTTTTTTACCTTGCCAATTTGACGCAAATGGACCAATATTGTTTTGACGCTAACGTCGAAAGCTGCTGCTAATTTAGCCGTAGATTGTGTATCATCAGCTTCCACAATCGCCTTTAATTCGTCATTGTCGCCCAAAGTCTTCGGACGACCGCGAGGTTCATTTTTCAGGTCAAAATTCCCAAAACGGAAGCGAGCAAACCAATAATCAGTGGTGCGTTGGTTTATAGTGTTAGCTCCGTAAACGTCGTTGATGTTGCGTGCCGCTTGTGCCGCGTTGCTGCCACGGCGGTACTCATATTCCATAATTACTCGAATTTTTAACGTATCCATGATGACAAAAAAGATTGAAATGCGATGAAAATGTAACACTAATCAATAAACAAATGACTACTTTTGGAAAAAGAATTCCATGTTTTTAAAATAAAATTAATTTGAAATTAGAATTCTTAGCCAAACAAAAATTATTTGGATTTGAAATGGCCAGTAGTGCAGAACGGCAATTTCATAGGTAAAGACGTATTATTTATATAACTCCTGATTTTTACGTCGAGATTTTCGTGGCCATTACTTGAAAAATGGGAGCAAATTAATAAAGAAAAGTGCATCATGTAGACAGACGTAAGGCATAGAATCAGTCATTGTGACTGAAAATTAAATAAAAAATGTGGTATATGCTAAATCCAGAGTCCGTTACTTTTATTTATTCTGAATTACTGTGATTATTCCCTAAACCATAACGTAAAAAGACTTTTTTTTTTTATTGAATGTGAATGTTAGTGTGCTTATAACTCAAAAAGCACTTAAGGTAATTAAAATTTGTAAATTATAACTCATTATGCCAAAGCGATGATTGATGCCTTACTGGCAGCGGGTTATGACTCCATGCCGTTCGACGTAGATTCAAATCCTGTAATGCGTTTGTGGTTTTGGGTGCAGTAAAACACTGTGATCAAACTATAGCATAGTGGAAGCAGTATTTCAGTGCTTAAAATATAGTCACTCTGCTCAAATTTGTCGACATTTTTATGACATATTTAAAACCAAATAAAACTGTGGTAAAAGACTTGATTATAGCATCATAGGGAGGACAATAATTAGCTAAGTAAACCGTTGAAATAGATCTCTAGAACAACTTAACTTAGTTTTGTTCACTAGATTTAATAAAACGTATTGTATTTTTAATTACTTTTTACTAGCGGGCCCGACGGTCTTTATTCTGCCCTAATAATTAAAAAAAATTTTTGACAAATTATATACCTAAATCTTTCTCATGAATCACTTTATCCACCGGGAAAAAACGGCATGAAAATCCGTTCAGTAGTTTTTGAGTTTATCGCGAACAGACAGATAGACAGACTTTGTTTTATAATATGTAGTGATGATAGTTATATAGATCCTAATGTGAATAGGAGTTTGTTTGTTGCGCTTCCAGTCATGAAATGCACAACCGATGATAACGAAATTTTGTATATACATTGTTAATAGTATAGAAAAGAGTACCTTATATTTACGAAAGAGGTATTGTTTCCAAGATATAAACTATGTCCGCCGGTAAAAACTATTAAAAAATAAATAGGTCATATACAAAAAAACCCTGTACCCGCGACTCGGTCTGCGTGGAACTTAATGTAAAAAAACAGTGACTAATAAAATCATCTGAATATATAAAGTCCGTTTACTTATCTACTTTTCTCTCACACTTAACTCACGTCGTCATTATAATTTAAGTAATTTTTGAACCGACTTTAATAAAACCAAGATTAAATGTTACTCGAGGATTTGCTTTATGATTTTTTTGGAAAGGTTTTATCGTGAACGCAGTACTTTAGCAGTGATGCGTGTTCAGACAGACAGACAGACATTTCTAAAAATTAATGAAATATATTTTATTACTTATTACAAGACACCTGCAACAATTTTTCTTACAAAAATCTAAAAAGTACAGACACGTTAGATTTACTTTCTTATTATATGTATAGATTATGGTTTTGAAAACCATTTTTAGATTTTTAATAAAACGAGCACAGTTTTAATTACGTCAACGTAAATAAAACAACTGTGTTAAAGTCGTAACTTTTACTTATAATATTACATTTAGCCGACTTGGAAAACACGCAACAAAGCAATTTAATTTACGAACCTGTATCAGAAGGTTGAATTACGGAACCCCATTCGTTCCCTCGCGCCTCGCTGCCGCACTGCCGTTGCTCACATTAAAAATTAAAAAAATACTGTTTTATACTAGAAAAAAAAAATAAATAAATAAATACAATTAATCGCACTGACACATGGGAAATTTTCCGTCACAGCACTATCGTCACAAATGTTTGAATAACGAACATTATTTTTGTTTCTGATCGGAGCCGCTAGGGCGGCGCTGGGCGGGCGCCTAGCCGCGCGTTCTGTGTCTAACTAACGTGCAGCGCTAAACCACGCTTGCGCACACGGACCTAGGCACCTAGGCACATTTCATTTTGTAATGAACTCAAATATATCACGACCAAACTATTCTATACTTAAGCGCTATTACTTTAAAATATATTTTCGTCCCGGCGTGAGAAAAACAGGGCAACACGATTCTAGTAACAAAATCCTATCTCTCTTGTAATAATGACGTACGTATGCATTCGAATTTCACTAATGGTTGTATAATGAATGAAACAAAATTATTCGCTATCATATGGTGATTTTATAAAGCGCATCAACTTTGCGGCGGTTCGTGTGACCGACTGAAAGCTACCTGGCTGTGTATAAGCAACCTGTTATTTGATTTAGGTTTTTCTTTATACATACGTATTCTTGTTGGCATACTTTTAATGTAAACTAGCTATGACCGCGGCTCCGTTCATGTAAACACTAAAATTATTATTTGGTTGTGTAACAGAAACTAGTTATCGTCTAGTAGGCAACCATAATAATAATAATTTTTTACTTTTAATATTGTAAAGTTTTTTTTGGCGGAAGAGTTTGTTGTAAGTTTTTTTTTTTTTTTTTTTTATATCATAGGAGGCAAACGAACAGGTGGGTCACCTGATGTAAGTGATCACCACCGTCCATAGACACTTGCAACACCAGGGGAGTCGCAAGTGCGTTGCCAGCCTGTGTAGGGAGGGGGGGGGGGAGGAAGGGAAGAGAAAAGTGGAAGGGGAGGGGAGGTGGGTCTCCGGCGCTCTCACTGACCGAACGAAACGCAACAATGCAAGCACTGTTACTTCACGTCGGTTTTCTGTGAGAGGGTGGTACTACCCCGGGCGAGCCGACCCATTCATGCCGAATCCAGTAATAGTTTCAGCGTGGCTCTACCACCTACCAGCGTGGCTCTACCACCTACCAAAAAAGTTGAAGTTGAAGTTGATGTAGGAAGCGTAAAAATTATAATAAATAGAGACTTAAAAACAAAGGCGTTAACTAGGTTTTCTTAAGCCCGCCTTACCAGCTACTACGCTTAAGTTAAAAATCTGTCGCGAAGGATATATCTTGTTTTTTTTATGTCAACCAATCTTCCAGGTTATTACTGCCACTGTCGGGTAATAATATTACAAGTGTCTTGCGATAATTTCAGTGTTCAACAAGATGGTGGCCCCTTGTTAGAAATTTACAGGGCGTTTTTATGTCATCTCAAATTTCTTACTCTGTGGTATTATTTTCTATCCACTTTCCTTGTGCATAATAACCGAACTATATTACGTAAAATACCACCAATATTACAAAACAGACAGATAACAAAAGAATATGAATAAAATATAAAATCCACTACATGACATTCCAAGAATTCGCCGGAAACTCCTCGCCAAGGATATATGTGTGTCCCGGCAGTTAAATTCGGCAGGCAGTCCCCGCCTAGATAATGACCAGGTAAACCATCGAAAGCTGTAGTACGGTGAAGCTGCAAGGGCTTGTCAGGCCAATAGTCACTCAGTTCGAAAGCCCCAGCTAAGCTATACACTAAATTATCTTTGAATATACGAGAACACGATTATTCCAAAGTCAATTTTAGATAATAAATCTAAAATTATACTCAATCATTTACATAGCCAGTGTTAAAATGTATTTATATGTTCTTGGGATATAGTATCGGTTACGTTTAGAAACGCACACGACAAGAAACGCTGAATAAGTTAGATATGGTAAGTTTGTGGGAATGCTAAACAGTAGTTCTAGTAAGCCGGACACCTGAGCGTGATATGTATTTCGATCCGAATTTTTTACTAAGCAATAAAATGTGTACGCTTTCCAAAGATATTAATATAACTAGAAAGAGCATTCTCTATAATGACGCTATTTAATTTACGTGGTAGTTATAAAAAAAAAAACTTTATTCAATTTAGGCCCTAACAAGGCGCTATGAACGTCAATACTGCCAACAATTCGAAAAACAATCCAGTCATCGAGAAGAACCTGAAAAAAATCGATTGGGTTTGTCTTTTCATGATACATATTTTTACAAACATAGATAGTTACATTCGTTTTGGTGGATGCACAGAGATGGGGTCATTTCCAGACGTCACCAACGTTCAAATATTTTAATCAGTTCTATTTAATTACATAATAAGAAAGCTATATATTAAAGACTAATGTCATATATTAATTGATGTAAAACCCAGGCAAAATGAATTTCAAGGGAGAAGCGAAAAAATTGGAATTAAAAAGGTATCAATTTAAGGGGTTTTCACTTACAATATTGTTTTGCAAAGGCTTAGTTTTAAGAATCGTCAGATAGTTTCAGGAATTCAGTACTTATGTTAAGTTTGCCCTTTAAATACAAAATAACTAATATAATAAATACCCGGACTGAGTTTCTTTGTTTGCTTGTTACACGTTTTTTTATACTTCGTTACATAGTATAAAACAAAGTCCCCTACCGCGTCTGTCTGTCTGTCTGTTCGCGATAAACTCAAAAACTACTGAACGGATTTTCATGCTGGTTACACCGGTGGATAGAGTGATTAATGAGGAACGTTTTAGTATAAAATTTGTCAAGAATGTTTTCATAATCAGGGCGGGACAACGTCTGCCGGGCCCGCTAGTTAAAGATAATTTGAAAGTTAATATTTTAATAAATGTTTTTCTTCCCACTTTAATGTTATATTGATTGTGGTTATCGAGTGGCTTTGATCGGTGGAATATCGATGCTATCTCCTCAGGTTCGAACTTCAGCACATACCGACGATTTTTTCGGAATTTGCTTGTACTATATACTGTATACATGTACTAATTTAAATTTATGTCACTATCGGCTGACGGTAAACTAAATCATCGTGTAGAAACCCGAACCTGAGAAATGTTCTTGTAGTACCACTGTATGAGAGAAAATATAGAGTTCTGGATTTCTCGGCTGGCGTGGTGATTACGCTCATACCTTCCTTCACGAAGAGACCTACGGCTCTACAGTGGATCTTGTACAGGTGGATGATCTATTACTTGCTTTAGCTCATGGCTTTGCTTGTATATTTGACCTATCTCTTGCGAACAGTAAATTTTATCTGGATCAAAGGTCCTATCGTTTATATCTCTGACAACGTGTATGAAAAATTTCACGTTGTACGTTGAGTAGTTACGACATGAAAGCGTAACAAACAAAGAAACAAGGGTCTTTTTTGCATTTATACCTTTCAGGATTATGTCGCAATATACTATGATTAACTAAATCTTGATAATAAATAATAATCCATTTCTAACAATGATTGTATCGATCGATAAACGTTTGAGATAACAAAGAAATTATTACGAGTGTTTCATTGGGACACACCGGCGTGGAGTTTGTGCAGCTTTATATTTGCATGTTTTTCTTTCAATGAACAATACCATAAATAAGTTAAAAATTACTTGTGATTTTTATAATACGCCTTGCAAAATGAAGATTATGTGTCTCCATTAAATATATATAATAGAACAACCCAACAATCTTTTGACAAAGCAAAATGTAAAGCTTCTATATTTAAATTAGCACTTCAGATGAGGAATATTACGTACATAAACATAAATTATAATAGATTCTTCTTCCTTCTCCAAACTTTTCCATAATAATTACATCATCTTAATGCTTCTTCTTGTTCTTTTCTGCTGACACTTCTAGATTGCATAGATGCTTTTCGACTTGATCGCAACTTTGATCTTTATAACTTTTACCTTCTATTTGATTGAAGAAGGCGTTACCTTGCGGAATTCCATCATTAAATATTATAGTGGACGCTAGTTTGCACTTCCGCTTGTAATTAATTGAAGACTACTACGTCTAACTGCAACAAAAAGCAAACCAATTGATCAATATATATGTATGTATTAATTATACAATATATCATTATTATATCATTTATTATTGTATAATTGATGGTATATTGTATAATTAATATACACATATATATTGATCAATTGATTTGCTTTTTGTTGCAGTTAGAACTAGTAGTTTTCAATCAATTCCAAGCGGAAGTGCAAAGTAGCGTTCACTATAATATTTTACCTTCTACATAAAATAACGTACATTCGTTTGTGTTATAACTAGGAGCTGATAGCAAATCTCTAGTAATTTTTACAGTTCACCGTGATCTTAGTAAAATAGTCACAAATTAGTATATTTAATTTTAACCTTGTTAGCGACTCGGTTAGATCGTGTGTAAGAAAATTCAGTAAAACACTCCCAGCTATTGCAGCGTTTTCTAATTTCCCACGAGGCCGCGACGTAATTGTATACGTTTTAAATAATTATCAACCACCCACCGTACTGTTTGGTATCGTTATATGATGCGATGTAGAATTAGTAATACGATCTACCCTTACTAACATAAAAGCCATATGGTTACCCAGAAATTGCATGCCAAGGGAAGATAAGAAATTAATCAATACGCTAGTAGATGTGTGAATCTCCTTTGAGGGTATCTCTTAAGTGTTTGCTTAGTGACGCTTTTCTTGCACTAAAACAAAACGTAAAATTTATAGCTATTTTAATATAATCGTGTAGCAGTGAAATTATTTTTTATCACCGCTATTTAGTAGGCGATAAATTTAAACCTCTTGTATTTTCAGTTTGCTTTCACACTCTGAGCTACATTATTTCACAGCTGCTATAATTATAACGTCTATTGTAGACCTTTGCTTAGTTCCTCAACTTATATTTTATAGAAAAAAAAATACATAACAGGCATATGAATTCTGTAAATTAAAATTAACCCATATTTAGGATTTATAGTATGAAAACTTTATAAATTAATAAAGAAAAATGTATAGTAGTCGTACATCAAGTGACAAGTTATTTTCCATTTGAAATGAAAAATAGCAGTGATATGTGAATTGTTCCATACCTTTAATAAAAACATACTATTCTACCTTAAATGATAATTGTCTATGAGCGTAGGTAATATCACTTAATATGCAATATGAAAGGACTTTACTAGCTTTTTTGTATTGTATAAGTGTTTGAAAACAACCTCACCTCAAAAACACGTTACGAATTATCTCGTGGTTATTTTTTTTTTCGAACTGACTGCACTGTTAGCCTGTCACGGCCTTTACAGTTTCACCGGACTACTAAGGCGAGCGCTTAAGGTACTCAGCCGATTTTATTCAGACAACTAACTCAAGGGTGCACTAACCTGTAGCTAGTTATATGCTACAGGCTTAGTGCTAGCTAAAATATTCTAAGCTATTCGTAAATATATTCGTTTGTGAATCATATAATTGAAATTGTATTTATTCACAAACGTTTACATGTATATCGGATGTAAAAACGAACTAAACTTCTCGTTTCAATTCGAATAAGGGAAAAAATATAACCCTTCCACCATATGTGTAACGTGTGCACGTATGTGAGGTGATCTGATGTATGTACAAGTGATGTCGGTGAGTCACTGTATCACGCTAGTAATATTTCGAAGGATCTCTCCGAGGGACGACCTGGGCTCTAGATGTTACCGGAAGAGACGCGACGTATGTGCGGGATCGAATGAGGGCTCCTCCTTCGCGGCGGCGTGAAGGAGGGTTTCGCGAGCATGGGTGCACTAGCACACATATTTAGAGAGATCCGATCGAAGTGATAATTATATGGCGTCGGCGCCGGAATGTAATTAGAGATAAGAAGGTTACTATTCCTAATATTCGGGCATTTTAGGGAAAGATAGATATAAATGCGCAGATTTATTCTTTCTATACTAAAAATATTTATTTATTCGAAGCTGAGGCATGTGCGAATCGTTGTATGGTGGCCGCGAAAATAGGAAAACTAGAAATCACGTCTAGGAGACCTAGGTTCGAACTACTATTGATCATCGCGTTGAAAGCTATAATTTCGGACACTTCGTGAAAGAGGAGCAGCTGCCCAGTTCAGCCAGTCGATGCCGGAAAGGGCAAGGGCAGGTTCAGCCTGTGTAGGCATAGCCGCCTGAGGTCGAGATGTAGGCTGGGATGTGGGTTTAGGAGTCCACGGGGCCTGAGTGGCCTTTGCGGGCCGGAGGGGGCGCTCGGCGCGGGTGCCCACACTGCCGGTGCACGGAAGTGCTCGGCAGGCCCGGGAGGGCCTCTGCAGACGTGAGAGGCAACGGTTGAGGGCGGGCGGAGGCGGATGGAGGAACCTGCCTAGGGTAGCTGGGGCATTTTGTACACGGGGTGCGTAGACAGCCGCCATAATTTGTGGTATGACCTATGCCGCGGCACAACACACAGCTCGGAGGGTTGGTGGAGGTCGGAGTGCGTGAATATTCCTTAGCGGAATGGGTTCTGAAACACTTAACACACCTGGGACGCAAGCGTCAATTACGTGCGGAGTGTCCGTACACCTGACAGTTGTGACACTGTGGAAGGTTTTATTTTTTTCCCTTATTCGAACTGAATCGAGTAGTTTTGTTCGTTTTCACGTCCGATATACATGTAAACGTTTGTGGAGAATACAATTTCAACAAACGAATATATATATGAATAGCTTAGAATAGTTTAGCTAGGTTACAGTCGCGGTATCGACAAGAGCCCAAGCCGAGGTGTGCCATACACCCTCGAGCTAGTTGTCTGAATAAAATCGGCTGAGTGCCTTAAGCGCTGGCCTGAGTGCTCCGGTGAAACTGTAAAGGCCTTGCCAGGCTAACAATGTAGTCAATTCGAAAAAAAGGAGCGGGGATCAGTCTCGCGTCGTCGGACTGTTCATGTATTCGTGATAATACGCTACTGAATGACTGTATCGGTTACTAAAGATGACGTCTACATAAGACGACGCATACATACTTTATAACTGCTAACTCAACATCACCCTGACAAACTAAATAATATATAATTAAATATATATAATAACGATTTCTAAACGAAAATCCATACATTGTAGCTGTAGCGTTGGACCCCCGCAATAGGGTTCTGTTCCACACACGGCATATTTGTGTTACGTATTTATTTATCAAAATGATTGTTTATTTTTTTAATTCGATTGGGGATTTTTAACATAAGCCCGAGTCGTGCTGAGTCGACTTTCGTTATTTGTTGTTTTATTTTAGGCTTTACAGCTCGTGTATTAACACAAGGTTCATCAATTGAATATATGTTAACATTAAGCTTTTTATTAACTTTAATTGTTAACTTTTTGATTTTTTTTAAGCTATCATTTATTACGTGAAGCCCTGATAGAGAGTCCTGGATTCGATTACTTCCATTTGTGTGATAAGTATAGTTGTTAATTGAATCCGAGTCTTAATATAGATAATACTAGCTGTGCCCGTGACTTAGTCTGCGTGGAACATTATGTACAAAACGGTGACTAATAAAGTCATCTGAATGTACTAAGTCTAAATACTTATCTACTTTTCTCTCTGTCTCTATACTTAAGTCGCGTCGTCATTAAAATTACAATAACTTTAGATAGACCGAACCGATTCTAATGAAATAAAAACCAAATGCTACTCGAAGATATGTTTTATGATTTTCTTGAAAAGATTTTATCATGGAGGCAGTACTTTAGCAGTGATGCGTGTTCATACAAACAGACAGACAGGTAGACTTTTCTAAAAATGAAATGTGTTTTATTATTTATTACGAGATAACTTTTACAAAAATCTGAAAAGTACTACACGTTAGACTTACATTCTTATTATATGTATAGATGAAATTGTATGTATGTAATTGCATTTAAATTGAAAATGACAATTGAACACATTCTATGCCCATGATTACTTAAAACAACATTTAGTAAATTATATTTAAATATTCTAGATTATATTTGCCATCTTATTTTCTTTTCCATAGGTTCCTTTTCCTTTTTCAGATGTTTATCAATATTTAATGTTACGTGATTGAATTTTTCGATATTATCAATAGTGTAAGTTGTATCGTTGTGATAAAGCGTTTTAAGTTTTCAGTCTAACATGCTCCTTCTTATTATTGTTATAATATTATTCGTCGGACTGTTGACTGTTGCATTATCCACAATTGTTAATAAATAAATAATATATATATGTATGTACGATGTAGCATTTATTTATTTACTATAACATAATTTATACTTAGTTTAAAATTAACTAGCAACTAGTTTAAGTGAAATTGTATGTTGATATTTATTAATTTATTCCGGGAACCAAATTTTAAAATCATTAGAGAAAATTATCTTTTTTAACCTTCTTGAAAAAGGAAGAAATTCTGAACTTTGTATTTTTTTTTGTAATATTGTTGAAACTGGTCAAAATAGTAGAATAAATATCGAGTAAGTTGAAAAAAATCCTGCCTTCTGAATGCTGTCTCGTGTACACTGAATAAAATTTTAGGAGTTACACGAGGAAATGTATGGTATCATAATTTATAAAGACACAATGCAGTTGTAGCGAGCGGCTACTAATCCTAACTAACATTATAATTAGGAATTTAAGGTTGTCTGTTTGTGACGCTTTCTCTTTTTGCTCATCTTGATATTTTGCATACATATTGTTACGAATTCAAAGAAATACATCGGGTACCTTTCATCCAAAACAAAGTAATCTTTAAATTTATTCTATCGCGAACAAAAACTAGTATATTTATTTATTTATAACAAAACATAAAAATATTTTTCAAACCAGAGTGTTAGATCAATACATTAACATGTTCAAACGAATGGAATAATGAATGAAACGTTTGATTTTTTTTATTGGAAAAAGTATCAAAATACAAACGTTCCATTACAAAATCATTCCTAAAGCAATCAGTGAAATGTATCGCTCGCACAATTAATAATTTCGCAGCAAAGACTAGTTACCTGACTGATATGGTAACAAGATCTAGACACGCGGTAGCGTGTCAAGTCAAAGCTAACAGAATGGCGGGTGCGCGCTATCGTGTGTATATTACACGAACCATTTGGTGGCACTTTTCACCCCCTCATACCTCATTTTCTTTAATTGTAAAGATTGATTTAGGGCATGTCCTGTATATTGACGATAAGATTTTTTACTTCCTAATGGGGTTTCCACGAATTCTGGCTTTAATTGCATTAACAGCCTTTGTAATTCTAACAGCACGCGGTCGCCCCGATCTTTTCTGGTCTTCGACAGAGGAAGTGTTGTTGTATCTGTCGATAGTACGATATATGAACATGCGGCTGATACCAAGCCTTTGAAGTGTCTGGAATATGACCGACGGCTCCATACCCACTTTGTGCAAGGCGATCACTGCAATCCTATTTTCTACAACACCCCATTCCATATTGTAATTTGATAATGAACACGAAAAAATAAGTGAAATGGCGCAAAATCGAAAGAAGTTTTTAAATTAATATACGTGTTCCAAATTCAAAATAATTAAAAAGTTGAAAAAAGGAAAAGTTTTTATGTAACAGTATTTATGGCCAGATTAGTTATAAAAAGTTTTTAGTGTTGTAACATATCACGTTTACAAAGTAAATAAAGAAAATATATATATAATTCATTAAAAATATCCAACAGCTGCACTCTCATTCAGTTACATGCTACAGTACAACTGAATGATAATACAGCGTTGATTTTCAATCAGAGCCTATAATAATGTATGGACATATTGTCGGTGGCTCGACAAAAATATTACATAACTAAAATGTAACTACTATATAATATGTTGTATAGATTACTTTTAATTAAAATGTATATCTAAATTGAATATAAGGGCCTGTATCAAGGAAAAGGGGAAACAATAAATTGCATCAAAGAGTCAATAAATTTCCCATAGACGTAACACCGCTGGAGAATTTACGATATAAATCTGTCCACCTTCAATTTACAGAAGCGTGAGGTTTTTTAATCCTAATACTTCCTTCCCATACAAGCCCTTTCTTCAGGAAGATGTGTTTTCCTGCAGATAATTTTAATAATTTGTATATAATCTTTTAGATGAGTAAGTAATGTAAAAATTTGGAACAAATTGGATTAAGGAGTGAGGAGTGCAAAAAGCGTGAACTGCAGTATAATTGGCGACACTACTCGCACCAATATGAGCTTAGTAGAAAGTGACAGAGACAGCTATAGTAAGATCTTTACGTCATATATAATTTATATTATTCCGCAAATGAATACAGAAGAAAGTTGTTAGTTACATAGAATTATTTAAGCTATCTGACTAATATAAAATAGAATTAAAACGAAATGGGAAGTATTTTGCCTGATCGCGAATTTTATTTATTCTTAGCATAGAGAATTTCTCTTATCACTTATGAGACAATAGCTTTTGGAGTTAAGGGTTTATTACAAAGTCATATTTCAATAGACAATGGTGAAACTAATGGAAAATAGATTTCGTTTAATCTATATGCACAAACGCTACAAAGCTTGAGAGATACATTTTTTGTTCTATCTAATTTTTTAAACTATCAATCATAAAATATATCTTTGCTTTAAATAATCTAATTACTGAGGAATACTATAGGTTACTAGCGGTCCGAGCGGAAGTTGTCCTGCCTTGATTATAAAAACAATCCTTCTAGTCATTCGCAGCCACACCTACCGGGTCCATTTGTGAATCTAAACCATTCCTGAGTCCACATAAAGACACACAAAAAAAACATCTGTCCAGCTGATTAGGAGGAGTTCAGTCACATACACATGGACAGAAAGAAGTGTTATGTATAAAAAGATATAATATCATGCTACGAACCTTTGGAGCGAACACGTGCGAGAACGGAGAACCTAATAGTATATGTGGGACACAAGAAAAGATAAACGACAGTGAAACTAAGGGGAGTAACTATTATATCATAGTTACGCGGATTCTAATGAAATTCGAGGATGTTGATTACAAGGGGTTATTTTCTATTAACTATCACTGAAGATTGATTTAGTGATGGCTCATTGGTAACGTATTTGGATATAGCGTCGATAGACGTAGCTTCGTCATAGCAACAGAGTCGGAGCTTCCAGTGAAGGAAAACATCGTGATGAAACCATAGCATGGTGGTAGGGTTTTTTCCAAATGCGTCTAGCTAGCTACCACCTTAAAGTTGAAAATCTATCGCCAAGCACTGCTTGGTATGTCCGATGACCGCACTTGAGACCCAGAACCCTCTAGACTTGGCGTGTAGGTGGATTCAAAAATGGTTTAGATTCACAATTGGAACCTGTAAGTGGCACTGCGGTTGATTTTTAGGATTATTTTTATTATCAAGGCACGATAACGTCTGCTGGGCCCGCTACTACAGTATAAAAAAACGCTCATAGCGTCACATTTCGCTATAAATACGAAAATTTATTTGTTTCTCTCTTACGTTTTCACACCTAAACTAATGAACTCATCACCATTAAATTTTGCATACACGTTCTTAGAGACACAGAATAGGACATACGCTTTAATCTAGAATACTATTCCCGAAGGACCACGTCAACATTGACGCGAGCTAAGCCGGGAGCAAGAGTCGTATATAAACAAATAAGCTTTTAAACAAAAGCACTAAGGCGTAACATCAGATTAACTCGCGTTTTACTGCTGACAATTATCCGGCCGTTTTAAAGTTTACGTTGTTTTTTATTGCAATAACGTTCAGTTTAACGCCTCTCCCGCCCTCTGTACCTCTCACTTTATTGTACTGTAATTGTGTTCCCAAAACCTTTATAACTGGCATGAGCTAAATAAATATTAGCTCTTTTTATCGGTTGAGCTTCACGCTCACTATTCAACCTTTTTGTTCTCTTAGTCTCTAGAATTTATTTTCCATTGAAATGAGGTTACTGAAGCACTCTTAAGGAATTAATCTGAATATTAATTATTGAATTACGTAATACTAAAGTGATTTTTAACTGAGAAAATAATTTATGTATTCAAATTATCATAGTTAAAATTATCTGCCATGGAATCAAAGATGTTAAAAACGATCAGAGATGCTATTTGTTTACGCCGTGTGTGATATTTATTTTCTGATACGTTCTCTTATTAATATGGGCTGTGGGCATTACCTAGTTAATGTCATGATTTGCTCTCTTAATGTGCCTAATCAAGGGTTTTCTGCTTCATTACTCGCGCTTACGTTTATCGCAACTTTAACTTACCTTTTTTCCGGGGGAATGAGTGTGTTATGTCCGACCCGCACGGACTAAAATCCCACGGTGTACATCTGCCGCTATAGTTGGGACGACACGTGATCTCTATATACTTCATCGTGCCACCCCAGCGGATGGCCCAACGGTAGAAAACGCCGCCGCCAGGCCCTGTCTTATCAAGAGACAGCCGTGTACGCACCGGCCGTCTCCTCCGTCCTCCGGACCTGTGCCGGACCGGACCTAGGTCCAGCTACGGTGGCGGGCAAACTGCCGCATCCTCTTGCCTGTCTTCCGTTGGCGAAGATGGCCGCTTAGAAGGTCGTCCTCGTAGGCCCACTTCGCCGCCTCCTTCTGCGAGACGACTTTCTCACAAAAGGATGCAACAATATTCCATACACCCTCGCTGCCGAGCATGGCTCTCACCACGCTCAGCAACGAGAGATCTCGCCCCACCATCGCAACCAGAGTGCGGCGTTTCTGCTCCCACGCAGCACACTCAGTGTGTGCTGCGCGGTATCCGGTTCAACGCCACACAAGTGGCATACAGCGGTTGGCTCCCTGCGTGCTATCCGGTGCAGATACCAACCGAAGCACCCGTGCCCAGTGCGCACCAGACGAAACAACAGGGAGCCTCAACTCCTTCCCATCAACTCCGGCAGGACCGGGCGGACGACATCGGTCGCGTATCGACCCTAATGCTTTCAGGGAATGGAGCCAACGAGTACTATGGCCACCGCCGAGGACACCATCCGGTATCCTCGTATCACCCTCAGTGCCACGGTGCACTGCACACCTCGCAGCGTTCGAACATTGATGGCGCTGAGGGCGTCCACTCACAACGGCGCCCCGTAGACGGCCATGAAACGTACGACCCCCATATAGAGGTGGCGGCAGGCGGCACCCGGCCCCCCTGTGTTGGGGAGCAGTCACCCGAGCGCCGCCACCGCCCTGATAATGCGCGGTCCAAGCCCCTTAAAATGGAGCTCGAACCGCCAGCGTTCGTCCAGAGTGAGGCTCAGATACATCATCTGGGTCCCGACCCTGACCCGGATGGCTTTCACATAAATGTGGGCTCCCGGAGGTAGCCCTCGCTGAGGCCCGTGAAGCATTAGAGCCTCAGTCTTATTGAGAGCCACCTGCAGGCCTAACCTTCTGATGCGCCCGACCACGAGGGTAACGGCCTCCGTGGCCAGGCGCATCAAAGTCCAACACACCGTAACCTATCTCATCGCTTTTAGGCTCTACGCACAACATCGAAATAAGAAATTAAACTATTTGTAGCAATTTAATGGATCCATCTAGTTAATCTACGCATTACGTGCATATATTCTTTTGGAACATGTGATGGTAACGGCACTATAAGTAAATGGACTGCACAAAGAACGGACGGCTAGAATCTATACTACATCAGTGTCACAGCTATCATACAGATTAATAAAGCAGCTGGACTGACTGTTCTCAGATCAGGATAAACTAGAAGAGAGTCAGTACAGTCCGAGACAACTGCGAATAACTATCACGAAACAAATATTGGCAATGATAGTTGACATAATGAAGTTGCTTATCTCAACTAATATTATAAATGCGGATGTGAGATATTTTGTTTCTGATACGCTTTCACTAACTCAACCGACCTTCATACATGTTTACATATATATTGTTAGGGAGATAATAAAGAACATAAACTAATTTTCTTCTAAGAGTAAAATTACTGTTCAACTAAGATGGTAACACGTTCAATCAAGATGGAATGACTCCAAGTACATTCACAGCAACATACCTACTGTTGATTGGCGATTGATTTTTTTATTTAAGTATGGTAGATAGCCAAGAGAGTATGAGTAATCTGGTGAAAAGAGAGTATTGGAAAATGTCCTAAAATTTTACTATGGTTTTATCACCATATTTGGGTTTACCCAAAGCACAGATTTCAAATCAACGTTGATAAATGCGATATTTAAACATACCACCATAGCCTTGAGTTCAGCATTGTTTCTTGAAAGCTTACTGAATCTACGATAACGTTAGCCAGAGCTTGTTTGATGAAGAACAAAGTCGTGATAAATCACAATGTCAAGGGCTTTTTCTAATACCCAATTGAATCTGTCACCAAGCAGCAGTATATGTATTTCGGTAGCAATACTTTAGAGTCACTCATCGTCTATATTTAGCTTAGTTACCAACTTAGTCCATGTACTTGTTTGTCATCAAATGAGGTTGTGATCAAACACGACAAAGTATAAAAAAGTAGGCTTTGCTAACAGTTATCTTAAGAAATTTGATCTGTAGTGTGACATTTATAACCATATGTCAATTAAAATCGTGCCCACAGATTGAAATATATATATATATATATATCAAGATAGTTAAGAAACTGAAAAAGTCCGATCGCCGGGGCTGCATTAAAACTTTGTTACAAACCGTTCCGAGATTGGAAAAATGAATGAAAAATATTCTTTAGACAGTCTCGATGGATGGTTTTTCATCTCTTATTTCAATCTTAGCTTTTTCCTTTTAATTTTTAATGGCACCTTTAATAAAACATTCTTTCTTTATTTTATGTACAAATGTACATTAACACTGAACAGTCTAGAAATTACAGTGATTTTTTAAATTTTCTGTCGTGTTGTTTTCATTACCTTCTTTAATGTCTATTTATTTATAATGTCTTAATTATTAATGTCTTATCATCGAGCTGAGTTTGACAACTAATAAATTTAAATAGTGTGTTAGATCTGATAATATATGTTAATCTTCTATACATATAATATGAATGTAACAATAACGTGTCTGTACTTTTAGATTTTTATAAAAAAAAATGTTGTAGGAATTAGTAATAAAATACATTTTAATCATATTTAGAAATGTCTGTCTGTCTGTTTGTTTGATCACGAATCACTGCTAAAGCACTATGTTAATGATATAACCTTTTACAGAAAATTATAAAGCATATCTTCGACCTACATTTACTCTTTGTTTTATTAAAATTGGCCTCGTCTATCAAAAGTTATTGTAATTTTAATGACAATGTGACTTAAATACGAGGGAAGGTAGGTAAATAGATATTAATTAGATTTAATACATTCAGGTGTCTTTATTAGTTAGTGTTTTGCACATCAGGTTCCACACAGACGAAGTCGCGAGAACAGCAAGTACATGATAAGGAAAGACAACTCGAACTATTATTGTCAGTCCTTTTTTTAACAAGTAACGAGCTGTTATAACACTAAAAACATGCCTAATAAAATGAAAGATACCGATTACAGGACCAGTAACTGTGGTGGTGATTATTATGTTTTACGTAGGTATGACGGTAACTGTCGATGGCCGCAAGTTTCTAAGCGGACCGTACGGGGAAGCCAAATAAAAGATGTCAATTTATAAAAAAAAAACTGTTTTCAGGTCATGGTATTTCAGTTGGGAATATGTTGTGTTTTACCAATTCTCTTTCTGTTTCTTTTGAGATAGCTCTACTAAAAACATTTCTAAGAAAATCTAAGCAACTGCTAGTATACAGGTTAGTGCTTTCTAGTCGCTAAGCAATGAATGTTTAATGCGGTCTGAGATAAAGAGGTGTCTACAATGAAACATATTTTATTTAACAACACCATTTCGAAAAGATATATACATTTCTAAGCTTTTAACTTTCGTATATGTTATCACGTCGTTGTAGAGTTAGAAGATAATGCCGCTTAGTAGCACTTTAAAATGTAAATATTGGATGAATCAGAGAAACATGCTTCCTTACAGGTTACCTATAGGGATATGCGCATCGACTTAAGTTAAAATTTTCTTCTTTATTAATTTCTGGGTCAATGTATAGCCTACCCTGTCTTCTGATATTAAATTATCTGGAGATGATAGTGAGGTGGATGTTTCGTCATTTACTTTCTACTTTCCGTTTAATTTCGGAACCATTCATTATTCTATGTATTTTAATATAGGTAAATATAAAGTTAAGATTCTAACTAAATAAATCTCATTCATGCTTCGATGATCTGAGATTGATTGTACACTCATCATCGTGTCCGAATACATTAACTGACTATTGTAATTGTCCCAATCTAAATTAAAAACACCAAATATTTTAGGTGTCGTTATGGACAATAAATTTTCTTTCCAATATCATATTTCGTCATTAGTACATCGCATCCGTAGGCTTATACCAATTTTTAAATGTATTAGACAAGTAGCAAACAATAACATAACTGTTGGGGCCGCCGCCTGTCAATATGGCGACACCTCTCGCCCTCGTACGTCACCGGCCCGCGGTTAGGCGGGGTGAGGTGGAAATGAGGAAAGACGTGAAGCGAGGCGACGTTCCCCGGTGGTGGGCGGGCGTAGTACTCTCGAAGGTGGTAGCGAGAGCGCCGGTAGCCCGCCTCGGTGACGACAGTCGGATGCCGGTGATGTCTAGAAGGGGTCTCGATGATGTGCAATGTGATGCACGAGCCAGCCAATGAAGGTGGTAGATTTTGAAGCGGAGGTCGGGGTGGTAGGAAGAAAACACCGTGGTTCTCGTATAAAGACCGCGTGCCCGAGCCAACAGAGCACTACTACTGACGATGTAGACTTCTCGATGTTACTATTCTATGTTATCTCGATGAGATGTACAAGCAAACTACCTCGATGCTATTGCGATGACTTGTGCAATCGAACTACCTCGATGTTATTGCGATGACTTGTGCAAGCAAAACTACTCGATATTATCTCAATAAGCTGTACAAGCAAACTATCTCGATGTTATTGCGATGACTTGTGCAATCAAACTACGATGTTATATCAATAAGATGTACAAGCAAACTACCTCGATGTTATTGCGATGACTTGTGCAATCAAACTACCTCGATGTTATTGCGATGACTTGTGCAATCAAACTACCTCGATGTTATTGCGATGACTTGTGCAATCAAACTACCTCGATGTTATTGCGATGATTTGTGCAATCAAACTACCTCGATGTTATTGCGATGACTTGTGCAATCAAACTACGATGTTATATCAATAAGATGTACAAGCAAACTACCTCGATGCTATTGCGATGACTTGTGCAATCGAACTACGATCTAGTACTGCACCGACCGTGCTTATAAGCAAAATCGGGCCGGCAACTAACGGTATCCCATTAGACGTCGTGGCTCTATGCGTTGGCTCGGATATCGCGTTCCTATTTATTTATCATATTTATCATATTTTTACATATAAAATGTCTATAATATCAATTTCTTATTATCTATTTGCATGCAATCTATATTCTAAAATTTACATCTTATATCTATCTTACATATGAATAAAGTTATCTCTATATTAAGCGCCGTTTCGTACTAAACTCTATATTCTATTCTATAATTCTATATAACTCTATAATAATCCTATTACATAAACCTTAACTTATATTCATATGTAAATCTATTTTCAGTGTGTTAAAATTTACGTCGATCTGTATAGGGTGACATAATTAATCTCTATATATATTCACATTCACATTCACTCGATATTCGATGTTACATATCGTTACGTTATGTTCGCCAGTTATATATATATATATATTCCTTGTCATAATATTAATTCCATTCATATTTTATTTTAAAACGATACATAATAAAATTAGAAATTTCTGTTTACAACGCCGTTGCGTGAGGAATTACTGTAAAGCCATAAAGTCCCGTTCGACTTGCAACTTTCAACTATTGTTTGTACAATTACCATAAAATAAAATATATTATTTTATTGGGCTCGTTCGGGTACCGTAACGTCATAACGAATATTATTCGGCGGACCCTATTCAAGTATATTGCTTGTGCAATAACCATTTAACAAAAAATATATTATTTTGCTTTATTCAAAGGCAAAATCCACCGCCTAGTCTCTGGGAATTTAAATTTATTACAAAGGTAAGCCGGTATATGGCTGGAGTCATTGTTCATAAAATTACTAAAAACCCTGAGATCGAAGATGTCCGTTATGAGTAACCGTTGTAATATTTTATGTACCTCTATAACCATTACGTTTGTCTATATTAAATTATACAATCTTCCATATTTGTCGTTCTATATGATCGTATAATTCTTGCTATGTAACGTATACTTCAATAGTATATAACGTGTGTAACTCTATCATATTCTCTCTATGTTTCCATGCACACACGCTATATATTCCATACGGCATAACTTAATCTCATCCATCATGTAATTCCCTACTTAATGCGAATGTAATCTATAAGTCCCCTATACTAACACACATAATTCTATACAATCCGTAATTCAATAATTCTATGCATGATTCTTACATATCCATAATTCAATCCCTATTACTATACATATCACATCTATAATTCCATATTCAATAACTCAATACACACATAACATACCTACAATTCTATATCCAATTTATATATCTATTCTATTATACTCGTATGAATTAAATCTAACAAAGTCTATATTAAATGTCGATAAATCTATATCTATGCACTTATAAAATATCAATAAACCTACGTATAAATCTATGTACTACTTATCGTGTGCGTCGCCAACATCCTCCCCCTCGTGCGCAGTACCAACTCCATGTCCTGGCGACGCCGCTGCATCTCCTCGCTCCGATGGTGTCACAGCAGGCTCGTCTGGTCTGTCGTCCATTGCTGCATGCATGGCCTGTCTTCTTGGTGGCAGCTTCCGTACGGTGGCTTCCTCTGGTATGGCGTGCGGTCCACATCGATCCGCCATACTATTCAAGAATTTCGCCATCGTGTTGAGATCAGGATCCTCTCCATCCATCTTGTCCGCGGTGTAGTCGTACCAACGGAACTTCAATATAGTTGGCATCTTATCTGTGATGCTCTTCAATATTTCGGGCGACTGTAGATATTGCGGTTTTCGCAGCCCTCTTATTGCTGCGACGGTGTTATTTATGCAGCTTGTCAGCATGCATATATCGTATGCAGAATCGCTGATTACTGGCAGTCTCCTTATTTTGTTCAGTTCTGCCAGAATCAGGGCATCCGCTCTTCCATATGACCGTCGCAGCGCCTCCATTATCTCCTCGGGTGTACTCTCCGAGAACAGCAGGCTGCGAACTCCCTCTCGTGCTTCTCCCTTCAGTGCTTTTCTCAGTCGCGCCATGTTCTGCACGTCTGAGAAGAGCGGAGCGGTGTCATCGTAGACGGCCTCGAAGGCCTCCCACTCTCTGCAGTCCCCTTCGAATGGTGGTAGCTGATGCACATAATCAGGTTGTGGCATCATTCCCTGGTGTGCAGTCTTCATCGCCTCAGCTATGGCTTGGGCTAGGCTTCTATGTTCATGACTCCTTCCATGTTGACCATCAGCTTCGGTGGTGGAGGTAGGAGTATTCTGTGTACACCGAACGACCTCTATGTGTTCGGTGTCTCTCTTGCTCTTGGCCTCCGTGCGTCCCGCTGAATCCCGGATCCAGTCCCTGACCTGGTTCTCTCGGTCTGCTGGCTCCTCGATAACTGAGTCATTATCTTCTTCTTCGATATCTGCTTGGATTACTTCCAAGCGTAGCCTAGCTGCCACTGTCGCCGCTTGTGCCTCCCGAAGCTCCTTCTCAGCCACTGCTGCACGGGCCTCCAGCTCCTGTCGCCTCTTCTGCGACTTCGTGGATGCAGGCCTGTGTCTCCTCAATGTGGATGCTACGGTGACTTGCGTTGTTTCTGTTGCTGAGGTATCGTACGTCTCTGTAGAGCTGCTTTGTTGTACAGCCTCTGTTTCAACTAGCTGTTCGCTCTGTGATTCCTTCTGGCTCCTGGTGACCGGCATCTTGACTGCCGCGAAGATCCGGCTCTCGAAGGACCAGCTGTTGGGGCCGCCGCCTGTCAATATGGCGACACCTCTCGCCCTCGTACGTCACCGGCCCGCGGTTAGGCGGGGTGAGGTGGAAATGAGGAGAGACGTGAGGCGAGGCGACGTTCCCCGGCGGTGGGCGAGCGTAGTACTCTCGAAGGTGGTAGCGAGAGCGCCGGTAGCCCGCCTCGGTGACGACAGTCGGATGCCGGTGATGTCTTGAAGGGGCCTCGAAGATGTGCAATGTGATGCACGAGCCAGCCGATGAAGGTGGTAGATTTTGAAGCGGAGGTCGGGGTGGTCGTAAGAAAACACCGTGGTTCTCGTATAATGACCGCGTCCCCGAACCAACAGAGCACTACTACTGACGATGATGACTTCTCGATGTTATTGCGATGACTTGTGCAATCGAACTACGATCTAGTACTGCACCGACCGTGCTTATAAGCAAAATCGGGCCGGCAACTAACGGTATCCCATTAGACGTCGTGGCTCTATGCGTTGGCTCGGATATCGCGTTCCTATTTATTTATCATATTTATCATATTTTTACATATAAAATGTCTATAATATCAATTTCTTATTATCTATTTGCATGCAATCTATATTCTAAAATTTACATCTTATATCTATCTTACATATGAATAAAGTTATCTCTATATTAAGCGCCGTTTCGTACTAAACTCTATATTCTATTCTATAATTCTATATAACTCTATAATAATCCTATTACATAAACCTTAACTTATATTCATATGTAAATCTATTTTCAGTGTGTTAAAATTTACGTCGATCTGTATAGGGTGACATAATTAATCTCTATATATATTCACATTCACATTCACTCGATATTCGATGTTACATATCGTTACGTTATGTTCGCCAGTTATATATATATATATATTCCTTGTCATAATATTAATTCCATTCATATTTTATTTTAAAACGATACATAATAAAATTAGAAATTTCTGTTTACAACGCCGTTGCGTGAGGAATTACTGTAAAGCCATAAAGTCCCGTTCGACTTGCAACTTTCAACTATTGTTTGTACAATTACCATAAAATAAAATATATTATTTTATTGGGCTCGTTCGGGTACCGTAACGTCATAACGAATATTATTCGGCGGACCCTATTCAAGTATATTGCTTGTGCAATAACCATTTAACAAAAAATATATTATTTTGCTTTATTCAAAGGCAAAATCCACCGCCTAGTCTCTGGGAATTTAAATTTATTACAAAGGTAAGCCGGTATATGGCTGGAGTCATTGTTCATAAAATTACTAAAAACCCTGAGATCGAAGATGTCCGTTATGAGTAACCGTTGTAATATTTTATGTACCTCTATAACCATTACGTTTGTCTATATTAAATTATACAATCTTCCATATTTGTCGTTCTATATGATCGTATAATTCTTGCTATGTAACGTATACTTCAATAGTATATAACGTGTGTAACTCTATCATATTCTCTCTATGTTTCCATGCACACACGCTATATATTCCATACGGCATAACTTAATCTCATCCATCATGTAATTCCCTACTTAATGCGAATGTAATCTATAAGTCCCCTATACTAACACACATAATTCTATACAATCCGTAATTCAATAATTCTATGCATGATTCTTACATATCCATAATTCAATCCCTATTACTATACATATCACATCTATAATTCCATATTCAATAACTCAATACACACATAACATACCTACAATTCTATATCCAATTTATATATCTATTCTATTATACTCGTATGAATTAAATCTAACAAAGTCTATATTAAATGTCGATAAATCTATATCTATGCACTTATAAAATATCAATAAACCTACGTATAAATCTATGTACTACTTATCGTGTGCGTCGCCAACAATAACATTATAAAATGATATACTTTGCATTATGCCAGTCACTTCTACTTTACTGTATTCCGTCTTGAGGGGGAACAAGTAAATCCATTCTGCTACCCCTAGAAAGGGCTCAAAGAGCCATACTGAAAGTGATGTTTTTCCGACCATATAGGTACCCCACAGAGAATCTTTACCAAGAATGTCAGGTTTTAACCGTTACACAGCTTTTTATCCTACAAATTATCCTCCGTCAACATGTAGGAACGCCAAGCTTACAATTCTCTGGTAAGAGAAGAAGGGTCGAGGACATAATAAAAGAACCTAAACATAACACTTGGTTTGTTTGTCGTTTTGAAGGCTTCCTGGGAGGATTGTTCTATAATAAAGCAAATAATATACTACAGATTAATCAATACAACAAACATACTATTAAAAAACTTTGAAATGGTTACGTTCACAAAATTACACAAATACAGAAAAATTACTAATACCACAATTTAAATTATAATTATAAATTCAGTAGTTCAAATAATACACTTTTATTTAATAAACAATTCACTCATTACTATCATAAAATACTCTTGTCTCACTCGGAATACCGTGTTACACAATAATCTCACATATTTAGTTAATTCAAATTAAGTTTTTATTTATTACATATGTTTAAGTCACTGTTTGTTTTAGTTCTCATTATATGAAATTGTGATATCTGCGATACGGTTTGTAACCAGTGCAGATACCAATATTACTGTTAATTATGTACACACTGACTTGGAACATTAAAATATTATTATTATTATTGACTCTACCTGAAATGATATTAAAACCTATTTTCCATGATATAATTTAGGATAAAAAAATTGAACTATTTTCTATAAACGTCTTTCATAAAAATACTACAACCCAGATTATTTAACGTTAAACCACAGCCTTCTTCAACTATAGATAAATAAATTAAACTACGTTTAATTGAAAGAAAATGTTTTTTTTACATATTAATGTTTGTAATTCATCAACGTTGAAAATGCCTAACATTACCATATTTCTTATTAGCATTTTGGAAGTAAACGACTGTAATTCTATAGTTAAAATACTTAAATTAATATGCATCATTTCCGTGTATCAAAATCAAAAACGTTTAATTCAATTTAGACTCTAAGAAGGCGTTTATGAACCCCAAAGCTACTAAAACTTGACAATAGTACGTGAAAAACTGTTATTGGTCTTAATGTGCCTGAAACCAATTTGTTACTGTTTCCAGTATTTAAATTATGGTGATTTTTTATTAAATCTAGCCTATCTAAGATTTGCATTTCAATGGCTTTGTTTTACAGCTTCGTCAGTTCCTTAACCAGTATCTGTTAACGTGAAACTATTTTCGATTTTTTATGCTATGAAATAATAAATATATATGGTTTATTTATATATTTATTTAAGGTCCACAAAACTGAGTTCTATGAACAAAAATGGACACGAACCCTTTTATATGTGAACACAGCATGCATAATATAAGAAGACAAAGTCATAGTATTAATACAGAGAAAAATTAAATTATATTAAACATTTAAATACATTTTTTTTCTAATTGAGGCCAAAGAAACACAAAAAAATATATCGAATTTGAAACGTAAACTATTACAAAAAGAATGGTATGGTTCTCCTTATACCTTTGTCACTGCACTTATATACTGCTGCTGTGTGTAAGAAATGGATAGTGTCGCGGTAGACTCTTGCACTTTTTCGAAATTTCACTATTAATCGAATTTCTTATAAGAAACATACCCATATGAACTAAGCCTTATATCGTGTACGAACAAAGAACGAAATAAAACTGCTAATTAGTCCCCGCAAGAGTCCAATTATCCCGGCGTTTCAACTTTCTGTTAACATTTTGTAAGGTGTCCTCGTGCTATCTTTACCCACTTTCTAACTACTGCAGTCTTTTGTTTTTGTTTATACATATCTTGTTATATGTATTTGAAAGATAAAGATTCTCACATATATACTCATACATGCTGTATACATATTCGGTCGCTTGTATAGGATTGAGTTTGCGGAATCTGCATGCTAGGCCAAATCCGAAGCTGATGTTTGGCAACTCTAGCACCTTTGCACTAGTTGTCATTTCATTTAAGTGCTATCTGCGTTAGCATCCATGTCCATTGACGCTGTAAAGACACTCCAGAAAAAGTCATTTTAAAAAAAAGTGAAAACATGCTTATAATTTTATTACTTATTTATAGACACCTGCAAAAATGTTTTTCACAAAAATGTAATGCATATAAATGCATAGAAATATATGCACAGAAGATATCTATCATAACTGTAATAACAAGCGTAAATTCATGTTAAGATAGAGAAACATAAAATAGAGGACCGCGCCCACAATAGTTGGTCTATAATGCACCGTGGGAAGTATTTACGTTGGACAGTGCCCGACCACATACAAGCGTAGTTCTACGAATTGTTAGAATGCATATATACAGTTTTTATACTGATCACTGCAACCCGATATCACATTGTTTTCCTCAGCGGTCCGTAAAATACATCGTGGGAAAAGGTTTTACCCACTAAAATAAGGCTGGACTCATGTAAGGAGTTTCGAATGAAATTAATGTTGGGTATTTTGTTAGAACCTGATTAATGATTAAAAAAAGTCGAGGCAGTCATAAGGACTGTGTGAATGAATGACAACAACAATAAACTGAAATTATTACATGGTTATATATATCTGGGTTTCACATCTATTGGCACTCCGAGCAATAATAATATATTATACATTTCATACAGTTAATTTATTAGTCAAATATATGATAGGTTGCATAATTTTAATACAAAATATCAATACTAGCAGTAAACAGGCCCCTATACTACGCGTCGCTAGGCTAACGCAAGCCGCGCAAGCACTATACGATCGCCATGCTTACTAGCATGCCATCACTCGAAGTTGTAAATTTATCTCCTGACAAAAATACTGCTCAACGCGTCTAAAGAAGTTTTCCCTTCAATAAATAACCAACTCAATACACATATGTAACAAGGTTTAATCAATGGAATCAAAAAATAACCCTTCAGCTATCAATAAAACATCTCATACATGTTCACGGCAATCAATAGATTCAATACAATAATATCTTGCTATTATTCTTGGATCTGCCACGAATCCGTAGCGCTTTAGGGATGTTTGTACATAATAGGTCTTTACCTATGAAATTGCCGTTCTGCAGTACTGGCCATTTCAAATCAAAATAATTTTTGTTTGGCTAAGAATTCTAATTTCAAATCAATTTTATTTTAAAAACATGGAATTCTTTTTCCAAAAGTAGTCATTTGTTTATTGATTAGTGTTACATTTTCTCCGCATTTCAATCTTTTTTGTCATCATGGATACGTTAAAAATTCGAGTAATTATGGAATATGAGTACCGTCCTGGTAGCAACGCGGCACAAGTGGCACGCAACATCAACGACGTTTACGGAGCTAACACTACAAACCAACGCACCACCTGTTATTGGTTTGCTCGCTTCCGTTCTGGGAATTTCGACCTGAAAAATGAACCTCGCGGTCGTCCGAAGACTTTGGTGTCGACAATGACAAATTAAAGGCGATTGTGGAAGCTGATGATACACAATCTACGGCTGAATTAGCAGCAGCTTTCGACGTTAGCGTCAAAACAATATTGGTCCATTTGCGTCAAATTGGCAAGGTAAAAAAGCTTGACAAATGGGTGCCCCACGAACTCAATGATCGCCAGCGCGAAGTACGCGTCGAGACGTGCCTTGCACTGCTCAACAGACACACACATGAAGGAATTTTGAACCGCATTGTTACCTGCGATGAAAAATGGATTCTGTTTAATAACCGCAAGCGCTCAGCAAGTTGGTTGGATCCTGGTTCAGCACCTAAACAATGCCTTAAACGAAAACTTACCCCTAGAAAAGTGATGGTCACTGTTTGGTGGTCTAGCGCCGGTGTGATTCATCACAGCTTCTTACCAAACGGGGTGAGCATTACTGCAGATATGTACTGTGAAGAACTGAACACAATGATGGAGAAGATGGCACATCTCCAACCAGCATTGGTCAATCGCTCGTCTCCGCTGCTCCTGCACGACAACGCGCGACTTCATACTGCACAGCAGACGGTTTCCAAGTTGCAAGAACTGGGGTTGAAAATTCTCCGTCATCCGCCCTACTCACCAGACTTTGCGCCTACAGACTACTACTTTTTCCAGAATTTGGATAACTCCTTGGCGGGAAAAAAATTCAATACCCGAGAGGCAGTACAAAATACCTTTGAAAAATTTGTTGCCTCCCGTCCAGCTGATTTCTTTAAAAAGGGCATCAATAAACTGCCACTGCGTTTGCAAAGATGCATTGATTGCATGGGTGATTACTTCGATTAATACAAATAAAAAATACATGAAAAAAATTCGTTTAAATTTTTTCATACAAAACGGCAATTTCATAGGTAAAGACGTAATATATATTTTTTTTACACAACAATACAAGCACTGTTACTTCACGTCGGTTTTCTATGAGAGGGTGGTACTACCTCGGGAGCCAACCTATTCACGTTGAAACCAGTTATAGCTTCAGCGTAGCTCTGCCACCTACAAACAAACATTGGTGGCGCTGAGGGCGTCCGCCCACAACGGTACCCCGTAGGTAGATACATAAATAAATCTATCCATTTAAAGGTTGCCTGGAAGCGATTGCTATTAACAATAAGGCCGCCCTTTGTACTAATAACATAACTTGAAATGTTTTATAGTGTATGTGTATAATGGCGTAGAATAAAGATTAAACAAATAAAAATAAATGCAGACAAAGTCGCAAGCGGACGTCAGTATGTTTCTATCTTAGCTAGTTAATTTTCTAATTTATAATCAATAAATACCGCATTGTGGTTGCCAGTACCCGGAGACATTATAGTCTTACGCGTTAAGCCGCTTTGGGTCCCCGACACTAATCCATTTGAGACTTCGGGGTGTTGACGCATTTGTAGGCGACAAAAGGACAATTATCAACCGGTTTTTGTCTCCTAACATCTCACAAATTATGATTTTCTACTGCATAACCCAATCTTAACTATATTATGAATGGAAATGCGAGTTTGTTAATTTTATCATTTCTAATCAAGGTAGAAATTTTAAAACTGGTTTTGATAAACAGGTCTAAAAATCGGTTTCATATTTTCTTAGATTCATATTGGCTGATATCTACGATTTTATCGTCCTTATTTATTATCTTAATATATTTTATATACAAAAGAGAAAATAGAAATAATTTGAGAGCGAAGGCGTACTTCGCTTCCAATGTTGTAACGCGTACAAAGTTCGTATTGCTAGTTCGTAGGTTTAGCTGACAATTGAAGTGAATTCCTAATAGTGAAATGGAACATTAATTTCGATATGTCACAAAAAAGACGTGTAAAGTCACAAGAAGGCCAACATTTGCCAGAAGCAGCCAAACAGGGAGTGGACTACAGAGTGGTAATGACCAAAGCGCGGGAGTCGGTGTCCTTGGCGGACATGAGGATTGAAGGCGTGAAGGTCCGCAAGACTGCTACGGGAGCCAGGCTCATTGAATTGCCTGATTCCCAGACTGCGCAACAGGCTGATGAGCTTGCTATCAAGCTCAAGATCGGTTTGGCTGGCGTCGCTACGGTCGCCAGCTGGTAAAGAAAACCGACATCCGAGTCCTTGACTTAGATGACTCAGTGTCGCGCGAAGAGGTACAGTTCTATATTTTAAAATACATACAATACAATAGCTACAAATACAATCCTCACGTTCAGGTTTCCTCATGATGTTTTCCTTTACCGTTAGCCGATAGTGTTACCAATTTAAATGAGTAAATTTAAAATCTGAGAAGCCCTAAGAAAGTACTTATAAACGTCAAAACTACCACCGATTCGGAAAACAGCCCAGTCATCGAGAAGAACCGGCAAGAAACTCGATCAGGTATATCTTTTTAACATATAGCTATATATATATTTAAAATACATATACTATGAATACTAAATACTATAAATACATTATATTAAATAGGACTCAAAATACGCAAAGTACGAAACCTATTTTGGTGATACAGGCCGGATTTCGAAGCTGCGGACATCGGAATGATATAACACCGGTCAAACCGCTAGACCACCACCACTAGACTTTTTATTTCAGTCGATTGTATAATTTCCACAATACAATAATTTATAGATGCAATGGTAAAGAACAGTGCAAGTGGTATGGATAAAGATGTGTTGTTCAACCAAGTCGCAAGCATGCGAGTTGCCTTAACAGGAGACGATACTGTTCAGCCATCTAACGAAGTTTTGAAGCGCACGTCGCAAGAATGGAAGCCAATATTAGATTTTATATTGTACGTAATACATCTTTACTGAACCTTGTGACAGTAACACTTGACAAACTTATATACATTTTAATACATAAAAATCCGGTGTCATATGTTTGTCCACTATGAACTCCGAAACTACTCAACTGATCTTCATGAAAGTTGGCATTCATGTATAATATTTTATGTCTTTACATGTAGAGAAATTGTTATTATAAGAAGTGGGATACGAAAGTTACAATTTTGTTTTTACAGGCCGTGTGGACGTGGTTTCCGAATGGATTCAAGCTTTGATGGAGATCCTGTTGAAAGCTCGTCGTGACGCGATAACTGTTCTACGTCGACGCGGTAGCTGGCCGGCGCCGACACGACGATGTGATGCTGATGCCGCGAGCTGGTGTGCTTCCATCAACTCCATAATTGAGGACTCGGGTTAGAGCAACATCACGACGATGGTAAAAGCTGGTACAGTTTTAAAATGCTCTGCTTTATTGTGTTATGAAGCACGAGACATAGAAAGAGAAGAACAAGGGACCTTTTCAAAAAAATTTAAAACCTCCTTGAAACATTTGTACCGTGAAAAGTGAAACTTTACCGAAAAATTGTCATACTGACATCGGCGATAAAGGAATTTTATTGTAAATACGGTAGGGAAAAAGTTAGGCTTTTAAGGAATATAAAAATAGTTTATATCGAGGAACAATTGCATGATATAGCTGTTAGAATTACCTCTCATAATAGTCGTGATACCCCAACAAAAACTGATGATATAAATTTTCTTGTCTTGCGTGAATAAAAGGGCTTAAGTTAGCCAAAATTGATGATATAAAGATTGGTGCTCTTGTTGATACCGGTGCAAGTTGTAGTAAAATAAAGGATTCATTAGTTAGCCAATTAGGTTATAATTTTGATCCTCCTTCAGAAACATGGTAGATTGCATATATTTGCTAGAGTAATCGTACCTGTTGGGTTTGACAAAACATGCCTTGAAATTGAATTGAATTTTTTTTTTTTTTCGAACTGACTACGCTATTGACCAAGCAAGGTCTTAACAGCTTCACCGGACTACTAAGGCGAGCGCTTAAGGCACTCAGCCGATTTTATTTTGACAACTAGCTCAAGGATGCGCGACACACCTCGGCTTTGGCTGTTGCCTGATACATGCAATTCGCGACCTATCTGAGCTAACCTAAGCTAAACCAACTATTCATACATATATGAGTTGTTGAAACATATATGTGTACCAAGCATACATACCTCAACAACTCTTATATATATTTCGTATCGGATAATATTCTAAACTATTTCAGTTTGATAAGGGAAAAAAAATAAAACCCTTCCACTTGCATGTATAAGCGTGTATGCGTGCACGTGCGTGGAGGTGATATGTGTAATATTGTCGCAGTGATGTAAGATTTTGTGTCACTGTATCGCGCGAGCAGCGTACTCAAGGGCTCCACGCCGAGGGAACGGACCTAGTCTTGAGCCGCTGCCGAGGGGGGCCTAGTCTGGTGTGCGGGAGCGAAATTTACCCCCAGACCACGGCGGCGTGATCTGTGGTTACGCGGAAATTGAATTTTACGTAATAAGAAAGACAACCGTTATGGTTGTTTGATTGGTCGTATGGTACATTATCCAGATGTTGGTGTTATAATAGACTCTTCTAGCTGTAGAGTGATATGTTAAATATCACCAGTACCGATTAATTTGATTAATGTAGTTGATATATTCTAGACTTGGATATTCGAGCAAAAATTACAAAATTCTTTTTTGATAGATTTCCATCAGTTTTGCCGTCTCAAAATGACTAGGACTATTAGGACAGGTGAAATGTATTTGCGGTTAGGAAGCGATACACTAAAGATTCTATTAAACACACAGCTTTTGTATCTCCGGGTAATCACTTTGAATTTGTAAAAATGCTTTTTGGAAAATGTAAAAGACTACACACATATGCTAGTTCCTTAGATTATAGTGCAATTCTCGTACAGAAAGTTGACCACCAGAACAGATAGCATACAATAGCAAACGAACTACCCCAACTGAATTAAGATTTTTTATGTAGAAACTTTAGCAATTTATAATACTCTGAGTATGTTTATTTGGCATTAAATTCGCAAAAGTAACAGGCCATAATTGTATTAAATTTACTATAACAAAAAAAGAGCTCGCAGACTGTGTGCAAGGCGGTGGACCTTCATACAAGATTTTACATTTGATGTAGTTTACAAAAAGGGTAGGCTTGTACAACATGTACATTACCTTAGTCTCAATCATAGAAAAATCAAAACACCAGTTATAATTGAAGAGAATGATCCCAATTTACTACCGTTATTTTAAACCAAAATTGCTCAACAAAACGATAATGAAACTCGAAGATTAATAAATCAAGTTCAGATATATGAAATCGATGCTAATCAATACATAATCATTAACAATATGTTACATTTATTTGTCTCAAAAGGCTACCGATTAATTATGCTGCGTCTCTTTCATGACAACTATTGCCATGTAGGATACGATAAAACTCTCAACAAAATTCGAGAATATTTTTGGTTTCCTAGTATTGTGGCACTTACGAAAGAATATATTTCTCACTGTACGTCAAACAAGTACGTGAATATGTACGTAAAAAAAATGGTCACATGGTACGTACAGAGGGTACTAAGAAGGTCCTACTTTACCCTATACAAAAATCTATCCTTTTTTCATACTCTGCAGCTAACCTTTCGAACCATATGTAGAAGGATACAAATACAAACTAGTAGTTGAAAATGGCTTCACCAAATTTTGTGTATTAAAACCCCTTAACTGTCGTGACATTTTGACCATTACTTGCGAGACAATTACGTTATTTGGAACTTCATCTATTATAATAATATATAGAAGAACCAATTTCATTGTCATACAAGTACGGTTGTTCTTCAGGGATATGCAAAATTCAGCATCATAAGATAATCTACAGGTACCTCTCGTTGTAACAGCCAAGTCGAAAGATACGTAGCTACAGTTACAAATATGCCTACAATAACGCCTCAGAATGGCCAAATGTTTTATGGAAAGTACAACTATCCCTTAACACTACAGTAAAAAAATCACTGGATTTTCCCCAACTCGATTAGTAATGGGTAAAGATGAAAACATGTCATCCATACAAGCTCAAATAGATGAGGTTACTAAATGACTCCATACAACCAATTATAAATGTAGGTACAAGCTAATCGAGAGATAGCTAGGCAACGTTTTATAGATATTGCTAACCGATCCAAGAGGCGTTTTGATACAACCAGACGAACCAATAAAACTTATAACACAGGAGACATTGTTACGTACATCAAAATCACAGACGTCATGATAAACTTGACTTTGAATTTAAAGGTCCATATGGGATAATAGAATAATTGTAAAATGATAGGTTTTCTTTAAGAGGTTACAATAACTTACGGAATAAGTAATTTACAGTATCTAAAGAGAAATTACGAATTTGACCGGGCGAATGGATTTAACAAAAATCTTCTTTTGAAGAAATACTATGATATCGTCTACCAGGATGTATACCGTGATAAATTGTTAGAATACTTTAATTAAAAATTTAGATATTATTATATTTTATATACTTGCTTTATGTATTTAAATCCGTTTTTAAGATCTTTCGATTATATTAATGTTGGGTCATGTAATATATATATATATATATATATAAGTAGTTTCTTTTGTTATATACACATATTTATGTAGGGGTTTCCGCTGTTCGGCTTCTGGTCTGATGCTAGCTTGAATGTCACTGGCAGGGTTAATATTGTCAAGGTTACAAGTTATTAGTTACTGCTGGTTGGTCTCTGTTCTGATACTCCACTGAAACTCACGGTGGAGCAGGTGATAGGTGCTGTATGTCAAGTTCAGTCAGTACGTCTTCCAAATTGATTATAGCCAATAAATCCATAATTTACTATGGAATGTTTTTTTGGCGGTAATAGAAATATGATAGACAAGCCTTTCTGAATGATTAAATTTAAGCAGTATCTATTTCTAAACAAGAGTAAGACAGTCTTTTGTGGTCAATTTTGTTGTCAATGTAAATTAAAAATAAAATTATAATTACCCGTAACAAAACATTGTTTATGTAAGGAAACACCATACGAAGCCTTCTTGGTTTTGATGAACTGTCAATGCCAGTAACAAATATAAAATGTATAAACTTTCTAAATGCCTACAACACCACATCAGTAAATACATTATACTTATGTGAAGCTGAAGGGAATCATTAGTTGAGTATACAATAATCCTCAGACACTTGTGATACAACAAGCTCTGTTATCCAATATCAAGAGAGCGTGTAGTTGTCAAGATTTGTTCAACTAAGGCAACATGTTTGGTCTTTGACCTTTCAAATATCACAGATGTACGACATACTAGATTAGAAATTCGGAATAATCACTCATTTCAATTCAGGTGAGGTTCAATACACCTCACTAACAGGAATTATTGTACTTATTTTGCAAACCGAATGAGACTTTCTGTGAACTATAAATTTGGTACTAAGGACTATCTTTTTAAAAAGTTTTTATTTTATACTAGCTTCGTCTGCACCAAATCGGTTTTTACCGGTTCCAATTTTATTTTCAAACGCGAAAAATCTTAAAAAACTTAGAGCACGATTGTAGCGACACTTACCTGGTCCAATTGTGAATACAAACTATCCTATATATATTGGCAAGAAATGTCTTCCCGGTATCCCCTGGGTCGCTTCTTTGACTCTCACCTCCACGCCCCATTTACTATCCTCGCAACAACACAATAATTATTACCGGCTTATACTTTTTATGTTCTGACCAAATCAATCAAATAACATGCTGTAAAAAGTAAACTTTATCTCCATTAAATTTTCATTTTGAATTAGCTCTTTGCTCTAATAAGAATTTGTAAAGTATACATGAAACCTGTGTCTAATGACTTAGTAATGTGTACTTAGTAATTGTAGCATTTATTTTCTTTTTCACACAAAAACAATCTTTTTGGCTGAGATATTAAACTTATGTGTGTTGTATTTTTTTTGTAAAGCTAACAGTAATGAATTTTGCTATGGATTTTATTACTTTATTTCAAATCATTCCAGCAACGCACACAATACTATAGAAATTTGCTAATTTTAATTACATTACTTGTAATCAATTATTAAAAATTTATATTATCGAAAATAAAAAAGTAATCTAATATGCATTTCTCATATTGAAAGAATTTTCAAAATCAGGTCAATAGAGATACCAGAGAGTACCCCAAACACTCAAAATCACAAAGTTCAACTTTAACTTTTTAATATTGGAGTTTCATACATACAAATTCTACCAGTGTCAAGTCAGTCATGAGAGAGTTACTTTATAGTTAGTATGAATTTTTTATAATATAATGTAGTTCTTCCAGTTTAGGCCACTAAAATAGACAAAGACAAACTCAACACTTACATACATCATGCCTTAAATAGATATATATTTACATAATAATTACCGTGAGTTATTGTGTTATGCTATGAAAATCTGACAAACGTAAACCTATTGTTAAGTAAAATATCATACAATACTAAATCGAGGCCATTGGAAACAATGTGTTCTAGAGTACCTTCATCCTACATTCACATATCGAGTTATCCGTGATTCTGAGCTCTGCAAGATGGACTGGTGGAGAGCACACCTCTATAGATAATAAAAGCAGCAAGCTTGTATCAGTCACGAAACTTATAAAGCCACGGCTTATCCCGAACGTTATCCTGAATATAGCCGGAAGCATATGATTTGCCTTTAATTTGTTTGGATACATTCCAGTTTGAGTTCTATGATGCAAACAAGACTCTTGTTTGGAGAAGTCCTGAACATATGTTTTATAGTGATCAAAATATCCACTTTGGATAGCTTCTTTAGTTAGAAGATCAACAGTTGCATTACCCTGGATCCCAGAATGACATCTTATCCATGCCAGAATTACATAAATTCCTAAACAATGACATTGATACAAATGGAATTGATTAGTAGTAGTAATAATATTCGTCCAATAGAACAGGCGAAGGAATTAATCCATACTGCCAATTCTGAAGTTGTCAATATAGGTAGTTCTTATGTATCCTTTAACCAATTTTCTTCTGTGTCCAAGTTATTATAAAGGCATAAGTGCCAAATCTTCTATATAATATTTCGTACATATTCTTTTATCCATGTTTTTATCTTAATCTCCTCGTTAATAGTAGCGTACCATCTTCTTTGTCTGAATTATTTCGTTTCTCTCACCCAGAGTATTTGTTAATTTCCATTGTCAAGTAGTTAATTCAAAGTTCCAACAAGACGGTGGCTCTCTTGTTAGAACTTTCCATGGAGTTTTTGCGGCATCTCATAATTCATGGTCCGTGGTATTATTTTCCATTCACTTCACTTATGCACAATAAACAAACCATATTACAAGTAACAAGATTATGAATAAAATATGAAATCCACTACATAGCAGACCAAAATCTCCTGGAATTAATTGATTGTGATAACTGATATTTAATTAAAATATGTCAAAGAAATATCAAATGTAATGTAAAAAGTTTGAATAAGATGAAAAAGCCCTTTTAAAGTGAAACTTTTATTACATTGTCTCAAACTTTTTCGTCTGTGTGTTGCATGTCGCGTGATGGTCGGCCGCGGAGTAGGGATAGAGTGAAAGGCGCTCGTCAGAGCAGCCAGGGCCAATATGGCGACGCCTATAGTTCGCAGCAGCTGACCGTGTACTGTATAGACTATTATTAGTTAATTGTCTATAGTGTGAAAAAAAGTTTCACTTTTACCGTGGTTTCATAAAACCACACAATTTTTCTTTCTTGAAGGCAAATAATTTCATTGATTGAAAAAGACATTTATTTATACGGATATAGATTTTTTGGGCCAGGAACCGTCTCAGGTGTCCCCAGAACACCCTACAAAATTGTTATCACAATCTGTTCAGTAGTTTCGGCATGCATTGAGGATAAGCATACAAACATTGATTTATATATATATATATATAAAGATTTAAATATTTATTGTGGAAACTTTTTTGTACAGTATTTGTTACACAAACAAAGAGTTCGAATTTGATGTCATGACGGTCTAATCTATACATATAATAAGAATGTAAATGTAACGTGTCTGTATTTTTTAGATTTTTGTGAAAAATACTGTTGCAGGAGTCTAATAATAAAATAAAATATATTTCAATTATTTTTAGAAATGTCTGTCTATGTGTCTGTATGTCTATTTATTTAAACACACATCACTGCTAGACAGACATGTTAAATGTACATTCTTATTATATCTTCTATACATATGATAATAATATAATGCAAACGTATCTGTACTTTTTAGATTTATGTAAAAATAATGATGCAGCTGTCTCATATAATAAGTAATAGGTGTCTTATATATGTCGAATAAGTAACAAAATACATATCAATTATTTTTAGAAATTTCTGTATGTCTGTCTATTTGTTTTGTATGAACACGCATCACTGCTGAAGTAATGGGTTCATGATAAAACCTCTTCAAGAAAATCGTTAAGCATATTTTTGAGTAACATTTAGTCTTTGTTTCAATAAAATATAATCTGTCTATCAAATGTCATTGTAATTTTAATGACGAGGTGACTTAAGTACGAGAAAATAATAGATAAGAAAATGGGTTTCTTTACATAAGGTTCCACGCGGACAAAGGTACAGCTAGCTAGTTTCTCAATAATATTGCTTGTTAGTAAACTTTAAATACTATCGCCCTGTCATATCTGTGTATTGTTAATTGGTGACATGAAAATGTAATTAGTATACGTTAACACACACACTGTATTATATAATAAGTATAGGGACATTAATGCGAGGGTACTCATAAAGTGTGATTGGTGCACCCACCCACGATATTGTCAGTCGTTAATAAATAAGTGATTGTGTTACATAATAAGGTTGTTTTATTGTAAATATAAACCAGTAATATTAAAGCAACCATAGTTTACCAGTTGAAAGAAAACACATTAAAATTCAATTTTTCTTTATTTAAACAATTAAAAACGATTTACATTCAAGTGGCGATACTTAAAGATTATCAAAAAGTAATATATATTTATGTTCCAATGTCGTTTTAAGGTAGAACTTCGGTATGACGAATCTTATTAATACGAAATTCCCGATAAATCGAAAAAGGTAGGGTAGTTTCGTGTCTACCTAATTTGTAATCTCAGCCATCGGTAAGAAAGAAAATCAAGGGTTTTCCTACAGTCAGTAAGTAAATATTTTTTCACTAAAACTCTACAGCTGTATGGATTATTGTGTTCTGAATAGGTAATTTTTTTTTAGAAACAATTTTAACTGAAATATACCTCTCTAAAGAGAACTTTTTTTCTCTTCTGTAATTTGGAATTAGAGTCTATACTTCTGAACATTTAATCTATGCCGTATACTGTAGAGTATACATGTGCAGTCGTCGTCAATCTTTTTGGCCACTCTGACTATAGGTATCCGTGAGTTCGGGCTTGGGCATAATATCGACAAAGTTTAATAAAAAACATAGTTAAGATATTATTATAGAA
This sequence comes from Antheraea yamamai, assembly GCA_036509395.1. Classification (NCBI taxonomy): domain Eukaryota; kingdom Metazoa; phylum Arthropoda; class Insecta; order Lepidoptera; family Saturniidae; genus Antheraea; species Antheraea yamamai. The sequence continues at coordinate 17,525,037 of AP028426.1, read as the reverse complement.
ATCTAAAATTGGCATTTATTTATTCTTAAGCGTTCTCGATGTTATACAGATAATATAATACGTATTTATACCCAATATATTATAACTACAAAGCTGTAGATACGTCATAATCGCTTCGACAGCGGCTTGTTAAAACTTGGCTAGTTAGGTTATTGAGTTTTTGGCGGGATCTTGGTCTGTCATGTAGTGGATTTTATTTTTTATTCATAATCTTGTGTTACTTGACTCTATATTGTGTAAAATTGGTGGTGTTTTATGTGATATAGTTTGTTTATTGTGCATAAGTGAAGTGAATGGAAAATAATGCCACGGACCATGAATTCTGAGATGCCACAAAAATTCCATGGAAGGTTCTAACAAGATGGCCACCATCTTGTTAGTTCATTGAAATTATATCAAGAAACTTGTAATATCGATACTCACTTGACAATGGCAGTAATAGTCTACTAGAAGACTGGTTGCCAAAATGGAATAGAAGAAGAAGTTAGGTTATTCTTGATGGTTGCCCTGTCAATCCACCCGTGTCTAAGCAACACATAACTATATCTTTTTCACCATCGATATTGAGAATATGCCATCTTACTTCCACATTTTAGCTAAGACAGTGTGGCATTACAATATTTACGTATGTGTGCGTTATCGTACCATTCGTTTTGTCAAAATGTCATGTAGGTAATGTATCTACAGCTTTTTAGTTATAATATCATTGTTTATACCTAAATTTGAGTTCAGCGCAACTATCTTCAAATCGTGCAAAAATTTGGCGAAAATTATTAAAATATTTGTGTCAGGGCCGTAGCTACCGCTGTGTTAATTATACGTGAAATGTTAACCTACAATCTCAAATTGTCATTAACAAGCGACTTGCAATTAATTACTATTGAAAATAAGAATATTCCATTTTTCTAGTGTCTCCCATATCACATTTTACGGAAAGCACAATATAAATCAACTGTACTAAGCCAAACTAATATACTATGCTACTGCTTTGTATATATTTTTGAAGTGAAAATTCCTTCAGGCGCGGTGAGCGGTATCTTATTGGTAGGAGAAAAACTTCGATCAACAATACCTAGATAACGGGTCGGCGCGAAAAATACGTCTCGGTAAATTACAGCTCACTTGAAGTGTGAGTTTTTATTTTGTTTGAAACACAGCCAATGTAAGCACGTTTCACATGCCGCAGTGTATTCAAAAGATGCAAAAATAATTACCGAAAAAGCAATTTAACGGCCGGAGTATCTTACTTTCGCTAAATACATGTTGAATAAGTTATGTTTTAAGCTTTAAACTAACAAATAATATCAAATTTTGAACAAAATTACCGATTTTATACCTGTAGTACAAATGTTTGGACAAGGCTATTCAACCACGCACAATAACGGGAAAAAGTACTTTATTCATTGCGTGTTAAGGTTGAATTCACACTAAATGTTGTTTATGTTGTCTTTCATTTGTGAGGGGAGTAATTTATTGCTTTGCTCGTTTTATCGTAAGTATTAGATAATATTTTGAACATTTGTGACTTTATTACAAGGTGTCATGTTTGTAATTAGGTTGAACTTAAAACTGTTTTAAAACTTTTTTTCTCCCTTTCTTAGTAAACAAATAGCTACACATAAGTATATATTTACGCGGACAGCTTTTAGCTTCGATTTTGTACGTGACCCTTCATCTAGTTATTGTTGATCGAAGGAGGAAAACGTATGGTTTCGCGTTAGCGACATGCTAGTAAATAACTACATTGCGCTTGCGTCAGACTAGTGACGCGTAGTATAGCGGCCTGTGTGCATCTAATATTTATATTTTGTATTAAGATTGTGCAGCCTGCCATATGTTTAATTAATTAATATATTGTATAAAAATGTATATAATTATTGTTCGTAGTGCCAATAGATGTGAAAACCAGACTAAATAATTTTTAAAATAAAGATTATGAAATTTGTGATTTAAAAACTCAAAGGAGAACACAGTTATTCCATTGTTTTGAGTTTCGACTTCTCTCGGTGGTCCTTATGAGTGCCTCGATTTTTTTTATAATAATATCCAAATATCATTATTAAATAAAACATTTCACTATAAACTACACATTAATTAATTGAGTGTTTAAGTCCGCCACTTTATAAATACATATGTCAATAAGGCCAGTTCGAATTTGTGTATAAATTATCACTTACTAGCGGGCCCGGCAGACGTTGTCCCGCCCTGATTATGAAAAAATCCTTGACAAATTATATACTAAAACGTTGCTCATTAATGACTCTATCTACCGGTGAAAACCGCATGAAAATCCGTTCGGTAGTTTTTGAGTTTATCACGAACAGACAGACAGACAGACGCGGTAAGGGACTTTGTTTTATACTATGTAATAAAATAATAAATAATATAATGAAGTGACAAGATTTCTTTGAGAAGCTTAAACATATTTTTATATCTATACTTGTTTGTTTGTTTGTTTGGTTGAACGCTATGATCTCAGGAACTACCAGTCCGATTTGAGAAAATCCTTCGGTTTTAGATAGCTCATTTATCGAGGAAGGCTTATATATGTCATTACGCTAAGACTAATAGAAGCAGAGCACCAATGAAAAATGTTTCAAAATCGGGCACTTTTTTCCTTTTGAGAGATTTCGTTAGTGTTAGTATTATATACGTTGCCATGGTAACGTGGTAAGTTTATATCGCAAACATTTTCAAAGTTTATTTTGTTTTCCTATTCAAAAAGTTTATACTACTTTTATTTCCATTTTTTTATTTGTTCTCTATTACGTATTATAAAAATAAAGTTTGTGTATGTACAATTAAAATAACAACTTTTTGATGAATGGATATGAGTACTAATGACCAAAAAAAAATTTTTTTATACTTTGTCTATATTTTTAGATTATTATATTTTGTCTGTTTGTTTGTTTGTTCCGGGTAATCTCCAAAACGGCTGGACCTATTTTAACGGGAATTTTACTTTTTACTGCCAGATAGCCGAAATTATAGCGGTTGACATATTCTATTTTATTTGTCCGCGGCTTCGTCCGCATTGCTATTTCCAAAATGGTTGGACCAATTTTCACGGGATATTCACAGGTAGATTGCAGACCTCATAAAAAGTAATTTAAGTTTTTTTCAGCCGCAGTGGAATATCCGAAATGCTTGAATTAATTTTCACGGGACTTTCACAGACAACTAACTAATGAGCTATTTTATTTTAAGGTAGTGGGCTCGGCAGACGTTGTCCCGCCCTGATAATAAAAAGAAAACCTTGACAAATTATACTTAAACCTTCCCCGTGAACCGTTCTACCTACTGGTGAACACAGCATGAAAATCCGTTCTGTAGTTTTTGACTTTATCGCGAACAGATAAACAGACAGATCAGAGGACTTTGTTTTACACTATGTAGTGATGAACTGTTACCTATGCATTCATTCGTGTGAAATTGATCAAAAATAATTTGTTTACTGTAAACAAGCGCGTGAGACGTGCGCTGTACTGGACTCCAAGAATAAATGTATGTAATTTGAATTATATTATCATTTTGGTCAATTTGGCGGCCATTTTGTTTTATTTACCGCATTTATACCTACATAACTCAGTTTTTTTTTCTCGAACTGACTATGCTATTAGCTTTGCGTCATTTACGGCTTCACCGAACTACTATACATAACTCAGTGATTATAGCAAAGTATAAGAATAACACAATTATATTGACAATATGGGCATGTTATATCTATATAATAAACAATTTAACACAAATTGTTCGATAATGTATAGTTTAAAATTTTCATTACTTTCTTATATAGTGTTAGTGAGCATCGAGGGTGGTATATAGTAGGTTAAAGTTCCAGGTATGTTGCTGATGATAAAACACACCCCATTCGATATACTATTCGTATTCACATATCTAATGTACACGTAACATAATACAGTAGATGGCGTGCGTGTCGTAGTTACAAATGTTTTTGAAAAAGCATTTCTGTAATGTACACACCTACTTACAATTTTACATTTCTTTAATACATTAAAAAAAACGCGTGCGGAGCCGCGGGGTACAGCTAGTGATAAATAAAACTGTCTTTCAAAAGATTTATTCACCATAATGTCCTTGTCCATACATAAGTACCTAGATATCTTGATTTGTTATAAACATATCACATTCTCTGGATCATCGACGAACCTCATACATTGTATTATATTCTCTAGAACTGAAGCCTGTAACAGCTACAAATTGAATTCTATCACTTAAATAAGAGTTAAACCACTTAAAAAGAGATCCCCCGAAGCCTAAGCCATCTAATTTTCTTAATAACATTTGGTTATCGACTATGTCTAAAGCCTTAGAGAAATAAGAGTTCCTAATATCCACCCGGCTTGGTACCAAGCATCTGTGTGTATGTTCTGACAATGATACTAGAGGCCAGTATTTCTCTGAGTGTAACCATTACCATTTTAAGCTAAGTTGTCATGTAAGATTGTTGTCAATTCCTACAACTTATCACTACATATTATAAAAAAAAATCCTTCGCCGCTTTTGTCTGTCTGTTCGCGATTAACACAAAAATTATTGAACAGATTTTCTTGTCGTTTTTATTAACAGATACAGTGATTCACGAGGAAGGTTTAGGTATATCATTTGTCAAGATTTTTTCTAAATCCGTTGAAATATAACGATAATTGTTGGAAATAACGGAAAAAGTCAAGCCGCCTGGGAGCTTTTGTCGAAAACGCTGTCTAATTAAAACAGTTAAGATAATAAATAACGCAGACAGATTTACGGGTATCAGCTAGTAAATTATAATAAAATTAAAAAGAACAAGTTCTCGGGTTTCTTTTTCATTTTATGGCGAATCTACAGTTAGTTTTACCATTAGAAAGTGTGATAATTATAACCTTTAAACTATAGTTGGTAATTTATTATTCGAATGTAGTGTAGTTAATGTAGAAATAAAAAAAAATATCAAAATAAAACAGTTACATAGGTATTTAGAAACAATATTGTGTTTTGTGTATATTTTTTTTACTCTTTACTTTTGTCGAGGGTTTGTTCAAAGAGTACACACCACCCTCATCCATACAACAAACAATGCTTTAACAAACATCTTACAAAATAAAATAATAACAAAAAACTAAATAAAAAAACAGAACTTTACAATCACTTTCTTGACCTTATACCGACGTCCACCATATTATAGATTCACTAGCTGTTCCCGCGCGTGGAATAGTTACTTTGGGCTAACGCTAACACGCAGCGAAATCTCTCGAAAGGAAAAAAAAGCTATTTTGAAACGTTCTTCATTGGTGGTCCGCTCCTATTGGTCTTAGTTATTCCATTATGATATATAGCCTATAGCCTTCCTCGATAAATGAGCTATCTAACACTGAAAGAATTTTTAAAATCGGACCAGTAGTTCCTGAGATTAGCTCGTTGAACCAAACAAACAAACCCTCCGGCTTTATAATATTAGTATAGATTTGGCTTCTCCCGTTGCTGGGCGTGACAATATTTAATTACAAATGCCTATATTATAAGTATCCTTAAATATCTGTCTTCTTTGAGAATCGTTCCGTTTGCGTATAATGGTATGCTAAACACACCAAGCAGTTTTATATTTACAGTTGACCACTATGACCACTTTGAGTAACCACTTGAGATATGAATGTTTCAACATTCAACTAAAATTACGAAGTCTTGAAATTGAGCTACAGAATTCTAAAAAAAAAACGATATAAATTGGTATATTTATAATCCTCATGTTTGTAACACTTACATTTCAAAATAAATTATTATTAAAAACCATGTGTAGCTTTTGTACGTGTTATTTCTTGATAATGCGTAAGTTAAAAACATTTTTGTCTTTGCTAATGAAAATAATATATTAATTAAATAATTATTATAAAAACATTATAACTGAATGAAACTGAACGACAAATTCGATCTGGCCTCCAATAAAATCATATAAGACACTTTAACATTAGAAAAATATTATAAATAAACTACTTATCTTAACATTATAAAGAGAATAATTATAAGTATTATTTCACAGTTGGAAAAAATAAAAACATATTTTATTATATATTAAAAAACATTTTTTTTATTTTATTTTTTCCACATGTAAATCTAGTATAACATCGAACAGCCATTTTTTTCTATAACCTAAAATTTATACTAAACATTAACTACAAGATGTTATATTTGGCACATTAATTTATTTATGTTTAAAAGATTTTTTAATTTTATTTATTCACTTATTTACATAAGACTTATGTGTGTTTACTAGATATTTGAAGGTACATTAAAATGTATTTACACTACATTTGATTTAGCACGTCGCTTCGAGGAGAAAAGTGAGAGGTCTGATTAAGAACTTGCCTCGATTTTGTAAAGCGTTCTCTCTGAGTGACAGCGCAATGACTGCCAAAGACAAAGAAAACACTATACGAAACCGAAGTCAGTGGATTATCTCGGTCTTTTGTCCGACGTGTCAAATCAAAAGGTATTGTATGTAAATATTAAAACCCAGTGATGAAAGTGTATTTTATATCGAACTCTGGTCCATAGCCCCATCTGGCGTACAAACTTTCTTTGAACTAGTATTTACGTTATTAAATCATATTTCCGTATTTAATATAAAGTGACTATTCACAGAAGAACAGTAATTTGTAATTACTTTCCCTTTGTCAGTTCAGTAGTTATATATAGAAAATGATTGTTTTAAATTATCAATAATGACCAAATTAAGAAATAGGCTAACAATGATTTTTTTTAATCTATATATTATACTTCTATTCTATAGTGATTAGATTAATAAATACCCTTTTTGTTATACAAAAACATAAATAAAACGTTCTATGATATCTATTTATAATTCAATCCAATAATTATGTTTCTTCTTTATTAATATTTTTTCTTTTCAAGAACCTATATTATTTTTACAATACAGTCACTGAAGACTTCATTTAGTAACAAAATATACAAAGAATCATAATATTTGCTATAATTACAAATAATTATAGCAAAGGAATTAACACAGATATCTCAATACATCTATCCTGCTTATTATTCAACAGAGTTATGATAGTGCGAATGAGATTAAGATTTTTTAAGATTAGATTTAGATTAAGTTACATAGTGACATCTGTTATCTCCGCGATCGGTAACTTCAGCTAAATCCATCGAAATTCTCACAGAGATTTAGTTTTAAATCGATAAAAAAAATCAAATAATTTACTAATACAATCAATAAAATGTATAAACTAATTGCTTTGATAAGAGACTGCATTAAACGCACGTTTAACAAATAAATACATTAATTAAAGTTCAAAAACACTCCACCCTGTTTTCTTTCATTATATGTACGTGACGTTAAGAATTCTTTATCAGTATATTTCTTCACCATTCTCATTACTTTTTCCTAGCTTTACATGAGCACTGAAGTGTTAACCGAATGACTAGATAATTCTTAGAACGAGTTTACATCCACGATACAAAAATATCATTAATCTAATTGGAGATATTAATTAATGGGGTTTTACGACTAGGAATTTAAGAGATTTTATTACCATATCGACAATATTTGGTACACGCTATGAGAAAATAGTAATTCGTATTTATATTCTGTATTGAATCATTTGAAAGAGAAGTTTGAAAGATTCAGAAAGTTTAATTAGGAATATCAATTTTTAAAGTATCGGGAACATGCATTTGCTGTCAATTAAAATTATAGAATCCCTAATACTGTTTCTGAGTAATTTGAACAAACCAATTATTATTTTTAACCAATAATTATTTTGTTTGTGTCAATTTACTAAAACATTTTCGCGTTCAATTATATATAATTGGGATTTTGAAATAACGATTTTACAAACGTATTTTATATTATTTATAACAAATAATAGTTATAATCGAAGTCACAAACTTAAAAAAATAATTAAATGGATAAACTTTTGAAAAGAACTATGTGATTACGAACGCGTTGTCATTGGTCGTCACGTTTGTGACGTCATTGTGTTAATACAATAACAGTGACAATAGTTTTTACAAGTGTATTAACTAAAAACGCTGTATTTGCCTGTCATCGGTACTAGATTAAAAAACTTAATTTAAATTTATTTGAAAAACTCAATTATAGTCCACTTATGGGTAATTCTTGTTTTATATTGAGCAATTGAGCATTATACTTCTCATAGTAATTTTTAATATAATTAATTAACTTGTTTTGAAGATTTTTAAGCAATGTTTGTTGTGACTAGAGCGGTATAATTAATTTTAAATTTTTTACATTGGTCTCATCATATATTTCAGTTTAATTTGCCGTGAAATTATTAAGAATTATTATTTGGACTATCGTCCGAACTATACACTGTAGTTGTGTCATCTTTTCTATTAACTACATTTGAATTGATTTCATCTTTAGAGGAAACATTATTATAGTTCACATTAATATCTTTTTCAATTTCATTACATGTATCACCTACATCTAAATCACAACTTTTAACGGAATTCTCCGACACCGATTCTTGTTTCTCGACGATTATTTCGACGGTCGGTTTAAACATTTCCAGATCCTTCCTTTCTTTCGGATCAGGCGGTCTGACTGTGGATAAGGTGTTGGAGAGATATGATGTTTGTAGGTTGTAGCCGGGCAGTAGCTTCGGTTGTAAAGGCAGCATGAGGTCTAGGGAGCCGGTGGTTGCGGGCCTTGGTTGTAGGGGTGGGGCTGTCATCAGGGGCGGTTGCAGTGATGCTAGTGAAATCGCTCCCGACTGTGTGTTGATGATGGGGCTTTCGACTGGAATAGAGGAGTTAAACAGTTAATGGTGACGTATTATGGATTCATGTTTAAAAGGGCAATTTACTACTGGAGGATATAACTAGATATAGGTGGGTAGGGTACTTGCACATGATTGGATTGCGACCACTACATACATGACAAAAAGTCGTCATATATAGGTCAAATAATATACAGTATATACCATATGATAATTCCAAAGTTACGGCTGTCGAAATTTCAAAAAAAAATCTTGGCATATAATTATGGCTTACTAGCTGTTCCCGCGACTTCGTCCACGTGGATTAGTTACTCTGAGGTAACGCTAACACGTAGCGAAATCTCTCAAAAGGAAAAAGAAATGATTTTGAAACATTCTTCATTGGTGCTCCGCTTCTATTGGTCTTAGCGTGATGTATGTATATAGCCTATAACCTTCCTCGATAAATGAGCTATCTAAAACTGAAAGAATTTTTAAATTAGACCAGTAGTTCCTCAGATTAACGCGTGCACTCAAACAAACAAACCCTCCGGCTTTATAATATTGGTATATATTTGTAATTCCTTTGGCTCTGATATTTTTGAAAGCGCACCAAAAATGGATATTGATATACGTACGTCATGTTCTGAAATTCATTTTCGCCATTCACGGTGTATAACCATCTTATGGTAAAATTTGAAAAAATATCACAACAGTCCTCACCAAACTTTTTTTCCGCTATGAAAATAGACACGCAAGAAACAAATCATTACATAGTATAAAACAAAGTCCCCTACCGCGTCTGTCTGTCTGTCTGTTCGCGATAAACTCAAAAACTACTGAACGGATCTTTATGCGGTTTTCACCAGTGGACAAAGTGATTCACGAGGAACGTTTTGGTATATAATTTGCCCAGGATTTTTTTATAATCAGGGCGGGACAACGTCTGCCGGGCCCGCTAGTTAATATATAAATATGTATTGTATTACATGAGAAAAATCAAGGGTAAATGCCAATTTTACAATTATATAATGGATACTTTAACTTTCTTTCATGTTAAACTCTTGACGACATTATGCATAAGCTATATTTAGAGCGGCCCAAGAAATTGGCGTTGACTGTACTTGGGTCTGCCAAGAAAGTAATTTTATTTGCTTGTAAATATAGAACGCAATTTTTGTTTTATTTATGGATTTTCTAATATTTTCCTCAAGAGATAATAATGTACTCGATCTTTTAAAGTTACTATATAAATAATTACCGTCGAATTTTGTTAACAACTACTAGTGTACGGTCAACATAAACATTAATGAAAAAAAAATTGTTAACATAATTCCGTTTTTTTATTTCTATTGAGACTTACAAAGAGATTAAAACGTGTACCTACTATGTACTTGTATTGCTTAATATAGTTCACGTATAAGAATTCATTTAAAATGTTCGTTCTGGAGATACTGCATTTATAAATGACAATTATACAGGTAAACCTGGAGTTTATGATGATAAAATTAAAGCCATAATTGAATCCAACCATTTCATAATTGGTGGAGAAATTGACAAAAAGATAAACAAATCACATAACAAAATTTGGACTTGTTAAGACGCTCGATATTTGCTATTCACAAGAATGGAAAGAACATTTGCGATACACATTTCAAAGTTAAACAGTTGACACTTTTTAACGATAACAGTCTTGCGACAATATTATATTAGCTACAATAATTAAGTGTGTTATATGTAGGGTTATGTACAATTATTAATTTTGATTTACCGATCGGAGCTCTTGCTTGTAAAGGTTGGACTGATGCAGGAGGCCGCAGGAGATTCGGGGGCCCTTGGAGAGCCAGACTAATCATGTTCATTCCATTCACACCTGGAATTTACATATTTTAATTACATCGTTTTTTCTCTAAATACAAACCTAAGGAACCATAATAAGCTAGAGTAGGTATATATCTTGTAAAAATCTTTTTTTTTTATTGTAGCTCGGCAAAGGGACTGTACTGTGGCTGATGGTAAGCACAGTACAATCCAAAAACAACGGCGACCACCGAAAGACATACTATCCATCATTTCGGCCTGAAAGTGACCCAGTCAGGGACAGCCCCCCCCCCCCCCCCGGTTGCTGGATATACACCGGCTGATCCCGGAACGCGACACGCGCAAACGTGCCACTATGGCGGGTGTTCCACCTGGTGTACGGTGGTCGCGATCCAGTCGGGTACAGACACCCTACCACCCCGCGAATCATAATTGTAACTAAATTTTTGGCATAAAAAATGTGTACGAAAATTCAGATTTATTTGATAATAATATATATCATAGTATTATTGAATTAAACGGTTTCTTACATCACTACATAAAAAAGTAATAATAATGATTCACCTTTGCAATAAGTTTCTGATATGAGCGCCATCTATGATTCCATATAGTAACATGGTAACTGCTTACCAAATTTATTTCCTCCTGGAGGAATATCTTTCAATACGACTGGGTGTTTCACAGCGTTTACGCGTCGGTTGGAGGCGCTAGCGTCGCGCTTTCTTCGAGGTTGTTCAACAGGAAGAACACGTCGACGTTTTTTCGGAAGTTTTGATCTAGCCTGTGGATAGATGGCGCTATTAAGTATTATGTTACTTCAGGTTTAAGTAAAATAATTAGGTCAGTGTTTTACTTTGAACAATAATAGTTAAACACAAGGCCGTCAAGAGCTGAAAGGGTGGAAGTATCCTAACTACTGTATGTAATGTATCTATGTTAGTAAAAATATGTATCATGAAAAGATAAATCAGGTTTAGTCTCTTGCGTGTTCTTCTCGATGGCTGGATTATTTTTCCGAACCGGTGGTAACTTTGACGTTCATAAGCGTCTTCTCAGGACTTAACTTGAGTAAGGTATCTTTGATTTTGATTTTGGCTGCGTTAGATAACTGAAATCTAACTAAAAGGATAGATGGTATCAGAGCCTACTATGTTAGAATACCTATTGATATCTAAAATTAAAATTACTTATATATATTTGGCCATAAAATAACAAAAAAAAGTTTTATTTTATTATGCCAGTATCAATTGTCATCAGTATCACTGTATTTATAGTTTGTTTATTTAGGAAGGTTATGTTATTTAATATCATGGTAAGACTAGTAGAGCATACCAGTTGAGATACAAAATGTAGGTCAGAAAGTACGCTAAATGGGTCTCGTAGTGTTGTTTGGAATGAGAGGTTTCGAGGTCTGATTGGCCGTCCGATAAAAACCAAGCATTACTGAGAATGGCCGAACTGTGACTGCCTATGTTAACGAGTTACAATGCCACAAGATTAATTAGCGTGATCAGCTCGCAACGTAAAAGTTGTGTTAAGTACTTAATTGGTACGTAATTCAAATGTTTAATAATTAGTGTCGAGTGCCATCGTAGTTCATATCCGTGACCATTCTCTATGTGAGTGTGGGTTTGATGAGAGATCAGTGGATCACATATTTTTCTACTGTCGCAAAGTCTCCGGTTAGGATATCCTAATAATATCCCTCGTCCTACTAATATTAATACACTACTTACATATGTGTATTCCACTTTTATTGAAACATTTACTATCTTCATTTGTCGTAATAATATTAAACTGTAATCTTCTATCTATACATATAATAAAAATGTAAATCTAACGTGTCTGTACTTTTTTGATTTTCGTGAAAAAAATTGTCGCAGGTGTCTAGGAATAAGTAATAGAAAACATTTCAACTATTTTTGAAAATATCTGTCTGTCTGTTTGAATGAACACGCATCACTGATAAAGTACAGGGTTCACAATAAAACCTCAAATCACAAATCATAAAGCATATCTTCGGGAGTAACTTAGTCTTAGTTTCATTAAAATCGGTCCACTCTATCAAAAGCTATTGTAATTTGAATGACGGCTCGAGGTAAGTACGCGAGAAGAGTAGTAATCTATACTAAAATTATAAAGCTTATTTGTTTGGTTGAACTCACTAATCTTAGGAACTACAGGTCTGATTTCTTTCAGCGTTAGATAGATTTATTGAGAAACGCTATAGGCTATATATCATTACGCTAAGACCAACAGGAGCGGAGCACCAATGAAGAATGTTTGAAAATTGGGATTTTTTCCTCTTGAGAGCTTCCGCTGCGTGTTCGCGTTAGCCCAAAGTAACTATTCCACGCAGATGAAGGCGCGGGCAGAAGCTAGTGTTATCTATGTTTATACTTATCTACTGATGAAAACCGCACGACAATCCGTAGAGTAGTTTTTGAGTTTATCGCGAACAGACAGATAGACAGACGTGGCAGAGGACTTCGTTTTATTCTATGTGATGATAATTATGCTATGTATATGTATGTATATTTCAAAAATATTATTGTATATAATCTTTGTGGTACTCACAACACAGTAGTTATCCTCCTTTGGTGATTTATCTATGTTGACATGTTGATATTTTATATTATTCTACGTTGTTACATTAATATTTGGCATTCAGTTTAAAACGTGTTTTTGTCACACTTGACAATGGCGAAATTGCATACATAGGCAGAGGCTATACCGAAAAAAAAGATGCGCTTTGATTTATAAAGCCAGTTACAAAATAACCTACGAATAAGTATGAATTAACAATACAAGCAAATTCATCTTTACAATACCGAGTAAACGTTAAATTATCCACGGGTCATTAATATGGTGTGTCGTAAGATCGAAATGATAGCAAGAAGGTCTAAATGTCGTCCTTTAAATGGCGATATAAATTATAATATATAGTAAAATGTGTAGATTTATAGATAAGCAACTGCTTGCGACTTCATCTGCACTCGTACCTTTATTTATCTATATATTTTTTGCGGAATCCTAATTATTTTTCTAAAATAATGGTAGCTTAAAATACTCAATATAACATTAGCTATCTGCCAGTGAAAAACCCGTTATAATCGGTCCAACCATTTCCGAGATTAGTCGGAATAAACAGATAGACAGGCAGATAATTTAACAATTGGCTTCTTGTTATACGTACCATATATACTTTCTTTTCTATTTTTTAAACAACTATTATTTTGATATTACAAACAGATAATTATCATATTTTATTTATTTGAATAGATTTGGTCGTAGGATGATTTCTGTGTTACGTATAACAGAAGCGTTAGTGTCGTTGCTTTGCTAGGACTGTCTTAAGGCACATAATCCTAATTTTCTATATAGAAGCCAATAATTATCGATTTCTGTTGTCGCTTCGGTTTTGTGAAATAGGTAATTGGACGGTAGATAATATGTCCCTTCTTCTTAAAGGTCCTTTAGTATATCAGGTCTTGAAAGCGAGGCGTGAAGAGGCAATTTAGTAGGTAAGCGATGGATGACTTTCGACGTAATCTATCACTTATGCCCCGGTTTCTGAGAAACTCGGTTAAACTACCAATAGTTATTGACTCAACAATTTTACTGACATTTATCGGATGATTGTGTGTACAGAAATGCAATTCGACAAGTTATCGAACCGATAACGTTATTGAACAGATAAATCGCAATTAAAGTACCTCAGAAACCGGGCATTAGTGATTATTGTTCTTCTTGGAGTGTACTGTATTTATAATAACTTGTCTTTTTATAATAATACAAATTATAATTTTTATTTAATATTTTGTTACATGTCTACAGATAAAAGGGTCGCTGCCTCCTACGTTAGTGTACACTGTGTTGAAGGAGACACTTAAATCATGATCTATATATATAGTTATAGTTTATACCCGTGTATAAACTATAACTATACCATTTTTTTGGCAAAGTCCGTCCAGTAGTTTTTACGTGATTCTCGTACAAACGACAACAGACAGATATACACAAAATTTAAGAAGCATAGAAATGTGTTCTGTATGAATCTAAATGTATTAAGTCTATTTACTTATCTACTTTACTCTCATACTTAAATCGCGTCGTTATTAAAATTACAATACATTTTGATAAAATAAACCGACTTTAATGAAACTAAGACTAAATGTGAATGGAGGATATGCTTTATAATTTTCTCTGAGAGGTTTTATCATGAACGCAGGACTTTAGCAGTGACGCGTGTTCAAACAGACAGACATTTCTTAAAAATATTAAAATTGTATTTTATTACAAGACACATGCAACAATTTATTTCACAAAAATAAAAAAAAGTACAGACACGTTAGAATTACAATCTTATTATATGTATATATATATAGATAAGAATTAATAATCTAAGTATATTTGATTATACGTAATTAACATATCTTTAACACGAT
Organism: Antheraea yamamai; assembly: GCA_036509395.1. Classification (NCBI taxonomy): domain Eukaryota; kingdom Metazoa; phylum Arthropoda; class Insecta; order Lepidoptera; family Saturniidae; genus Antheraea; species Antheraea yamamai. The sequence continues at coordinate 17,510,027 of AP028426.1, read as the reverse complement.
GCCATTTACGACTGCGATTGGATTATAATTGAATGAAATCCTTAAGTGTGTCGTCAGGTATGTATTAAGAAATAGTTTTATGCGTATTTAACCCCAATTATATTGCAATATTTTTTCGTCATATACATTGGTAATACTAACAAGATATTAATATTTCCTGATTACTATTAAGTAAGTGAACAAAACAAAATCAAGCGACTTGACATAAATTATTCGTATTTTTGTCGTGGTGTTCTGACCAGTGTAAGGGTATATCGAACCCCGGCATCTACCAGCGAATTCTACAAACGAAACTAGGTATATAAAAAGATAGGTTATAAATTAATTTTTTGGCATTCAATCTTCTAGATTATTACAAGTATCTTGCGATAATTTCAACGTTCTAACAAGAAAGTGGCCTACTTGTTAGAATTTTCCATAGAGTTTTCGTGGCATCTCAAATCACGTTCCGTCGTATTATTTTCCATCCAGTACACTTGTCCACAATAATCAAACTACATTACGTAATATACCATACAGTAATACAAAATATAGAGTCAAATGACACAAGATTATGAATATAATATAAAATTCACTACCTGATATACTAAGATCCCGCCAAAAACTCGGTTATATAATTTAAAATAGAAATTGTTTTTTTCGGTTAAATAGAAATAAATAAACTGCAACTGACCTTATAATTATGTAATTAATATTAAATCCAGCTTTTATCCGTAACAAGCATCGTTATTTTCACTCCCATTCAAACTCGTCAAATTCGGTCCGTCTCTTGGCAACGCATATCAATTATCGAACACCGTGCACGAGTCAGGTAAATTGGTTCAAAATTAACTTATCGGGATATCAATCGAATTTATTTGAAATAGGAATATACTTTATATATATATAATATATGAAGTCATTTTATAGTTACATATACATATTGTACATGTATATAATAGGTCTTTACCTATGAAATTGCCGTTCTGCAGTACTGGCCATTCCAAATCAAAATAATTTTTGTTTGGCTAAGAATTCTAATTTCAAATTAATTTTATTTTAAAAACATGGAATTCTTTTTCCAAAAGTAGTCATTTGTTTATTGATTAGTGTTACATTTTCATCGCATTTCAATCTTTTTTGTCATCATAGATACGTTAAATATTCGAGTAATTATGGAATATGAGTACCGTCTCGGCAGCAACGCGGCACAAGCGGCACGCAACATCAACGACGTTTACGGAGCTAACACTACAAACCAACGCACCACCTGTTATTGGTTTGCTCGCTTCCGTTCTGGAAATTTCGACCTGAAAAATGAAACTCGCGGTCGTCCAAAGACTTTGGTCGACAATGACGAATTAAAGGCGATTGTGGAAGCTGATGATACACAATCTACGGCTGAATTAGCAGCAGCTTTCGACGTTAGCGTCAAAACAATATTGGTCCATTTGCGTCAAATTGGCAAGGTAAAAAAGCTTGACAAATGGGTGCCCCACGAACTCAATGATCGCCAGCGCGAAGTACGCGTCGAGACGTGCCTTGCACTGTTCAACAGACACACAAATGAAGGAATTTTGAATCGCATTGTTACCTGCGATGAAAAATGGATTCTGTTTGATAACCGCAAGCGCTCAGCAAGTTGGTTGGATCCTGGTTCAGCACTGAAACAATGCCCTAAACGAAAACTTACCCCTAGAAAAGTGATGGTCACTGTTTGGTGGTCTAGCGCCGGTGTGATTCATCACAGCTTCTTACCAAACGTGGTGAGCATTACTGCAGATGTGTACTGTGAAGAACTGAACACAATGATGGAGAAGCTGGCACATCTCCAACCAGCATTGGTCAATCGCTCGTCTCTGCTGCTCCTGCACGACAACGCGCGACCTCGTACTGCACGGCAGACGGTCTCCAAGTTGCAAGAACTGGGGTTGGAAGTTCTCCGTCATCCACCCTACTCACCAGACCTTGCGCCTACAGACTACTACTTTTTCCAGAATTTGGATAATTCCTTGGCGGGAAAAAAATTCAATACCCGAGAGGCAGTACAAAATGCCTTTGAAGAATTTGTTGTCTCCCGTCCAGCTGATTTCTTTAAGAAGGGCATCAATAAACTGCCACTGCGTTGGCAAAGATGCATTGATTGCATGGGTGATCACTTCGATTAATACAAATAAAAAATACATGAAAAAAATTCGTTTAAATTTTTTCATACAAAACGGCAATTTCATAGGTAAAGGCCTAATATATTATCAGGGGCTATTCGAGTATTAGCACGTACGCACTAAAGCCAGGCGTGGACATAAGGGACATCTGGATGTGTAGGTCTGATATGTGAGGCGCGCGGTGTTATCCACTGGGCTACCATCTCACCACTATAGCTTAATTCCTCTACAGACTATAAATTCCTTATTTCCAGATTTGTTAACTGCTGCCCATCAATCAATAACGAAACCAGAACAGATTAAAAAATATTTATATAAATATTTTGTTGGCCAGGGGGAGGGCGGTCCGTAATTACAAAAAATCTGAGTTGAACTAACTAGAACGGACTCTAATCATTATATATACAAGTTGTGGTAGTCTAGTGGTTTTACCGGTGTAATATCAATCCTATGCCCGCAGGTTCGAACTCCGGCATGTGTAAACCATTTATTCGGAATTCGCGTACATTTACTAATTTAAATTGGTAGCATTATCGGATGACGGTGAAGGAAAACATGATCCTGAGAAATGTTCTTATAATACTACTAGCTGTACCCGCAGATCCGCACGCGTGTTTTAAAATCGTATTAAAGAATTATAAAATTGTGAGACTATGTACAATTATAGAAATGTTCTTTAAAAACAATTGTAAGTACGACATGGACGCCACTTACAGTAACATGTAACGTGTACATTAGATATATAAATACTAACATTTACATTACGTTTAATATACATTGCCATTGTTATAATTAAGATTTTGTGACTATGGAACTCTTTACGTAATTCGCTTATAATCTAAGATCTTATCAAGAAGACCTCTATATCATTAAAGTTATTAATAATTATAATATCGAGTTGTAAACAGTAAGCTGATAATTATTTCTCTAATTAAAAATAAAAAATGAGTTGAAATCTTGCTAAATTTCATGCAGACATTTCATAGACAGTCACGCTAGTCTAAAATAGAATAACTTTAATTACTTTTTATAAGGCTCGCTATCTACCTGTGAAAGTCTCGTGAAAAGCGGTCTAACCGTTTTGGAGATAGTACTGCGGGCGAAGCCACGGTTAACAGCTAGTGTAAACTAAAATTGCTAGAATTACTTTTTATAAGGTCAGCTACCTGCCAGTGAAAGTTTCGTGAAGGTTGGTCGAACCGTTTTGGAGCTAGCACTGCGGGTGAAGCCACGCTTAACAGCTAGTATAAACTAAAATTTTTTGAATTACTTTTTATAAGGTCAGATATCTGATAATGAAAATTTCGTGAAGATCGGTCTCACCGTTTTGAAGATAGTACTGCGGGCGAAGCCACGGTAAACAGCTAGTCTAAATTAAAATAAACTAAATTACTTTTTATAAAGTCAGCTATCTGCCGGTGAAAATTTCGTGAAAATCGGTCCAACTGTTTTGGAGATAGCATTGCAGACAAAGCTGCGGTTAATAGCTAGTCTAATTTAGAGTAGCCTAAGTAACCCGCTGTAATTACACCTATCTGCGAGTGAAATTCTCGTCAAAATCGGTCCAGCCGTTTCGGAGGTTACCTGGAACAGACAGACAGACAGTCCGACAAAAATTTTAAAAATTGCATTTTTGTTATCAGTAGCGTGTATACTTTCGTACCCAATCAGTAAAAAAAAATTATTTTGATATTACATACAGACACTTCATTTTTATTATATGTATAGAAGATTATATATGGGAAAACATAGAACTGTGGTTTTATCAGAGTTTGAAATCCCCAATACGTCGTGAGCTGGCGTGCTGCTTATGTGTGGGCCAGATTCGAAAAGAGGCCTATGGCCCTGCAAGTAGGCCTCTTAAAGGTTGATGATGATACAAAACTCATTTTTGGGATGGGCTACTATTTTCTGTATTTTTTGTAATAAATTGTAAATCGACTTTGTCTCAAGTTTAAACTAATACGTTCATAACAATATATATTAAATGATATAAGTTTTTGATTTTTAAATTTTATTTGTATTTAACCTTTCTATATACATTTTTAAGATACATAATTCCGTAATACAATTACCCTGATATATCTCATAAAGTCAGCATTACAAAAGTGAGCGTCCAAAAACTCCTTCTTACGACTACATAAGAATACATGAACCGCACTCTACTGTATATAAATTTAATATGCATATATTATACAGGGTGTTAGGAGACCGCTTCCGAAAACGAAGACCGACCGACCGACCATAATTAAATTTTGCATGCATGTTTTCCTTACATCCGGATACTGTTATTTACTGTTCGTTTGAGATAGTTTAATCTACATATATTTGCGAATGAAGCCGCGTGCAAAGGCTAGTATCAAATGTACTGATGTCGCGCCTCCAAAATACAGTATGCAAACTTCTTATTCGGCAGTTTAATATATGATTGAAGTGATAATAAAAAAGTCGAGGCTGTCACAAGGACATTTCCTACCTAAAATACCGCTCAACGTGCCTAAAGAAGTTTTCACTTCAAAAACAATATCAGCAGTAAAATAATGTGTGAAATTCCAGGATATATTACGTCTAGAATATCACAAAAGTATAATAATATGAAATGGCTGAATTGTCACCTTATCTTGTTTTCCACTTACCGTCGAATGTAGCGCCGTGTTGTAAACATACGATGTGTTATTACGCCGACCTGAACTTAATTAAACATTTGACACGTACGTGTACAATACTTCGTAGGTTGTGATAAATGTTGTTACAAATGTAATTATATTCTCTGTTCCTCTCACTCTCTGTCACACTCTATCATTTTGTCACTTATAAGATGGCTAATAGTGGTATAGTTACTTTGGACTAACGCTAACACGCAGCGGAAGCTCTCAAAAGGAAAGCGACCCGATGTTGAAACAATTTTCATTGGTGCTCCGCTCCTATTCGTGTTAGCGTCATGATATTAACCTATATAACCTTCCTCAATAAGTGAGCTATCTAACACTGAAATAATTTTTCATATCAGACCAATAGTTACTGAGATTAGCGCGTTCAAGGAAACAAACTCTTCGACTTTATAATATTAAATATAGATTTCTTTTTTTATTTCATAGGTGGCAAACGAAGAAGTGGGTCACCTGATATTAAGTGATCACCATCGTCCATAGACACCCACAACACCAAGGGAGACGCAAGAACGTTGCCAGCCTGTTTGGGGGGAATGGGATAGGGGGAGGGGATGGAGAGGGGGGGGAAGGTAAGTAGATTATGAATGCAAAGATTATTACATTGTGGAATAATAATTTATGTAATTATTATAGTTTAATTTTACTGTAATTTATGGCATAATTTATGTTTTAAATAGTTTGTCAGAAGGAAGTTAAGTTAATTCTTATTTCATTCATAACAACACAATAAATATTTCTTAAGACCTACACTGAATAGTTTTGTACACTGAATAGAATATTCATAGTTTTGTCTTTGATATCAATAAAAAAAGAATCACGAAAACTCGTCGGTTTTTGTGATACTTTTTAAGAATCCTCTTTCAAGATTTTCATATAATTTGTGAATAGAAAACATTTATCTAATTTCACTATATTTACTAAGTATACAAAAAGCCTAAAAATTATTCTAACTAATTTTATATATGCGAATGTGAGTTTGTTTGTTTGTTTCGCTTTCACGCTTTAAATACTTAACCGATCACCATGAACTTTTGCCGACACGTATTCAGGAGTACAGAAAAGGACATAAGATACATTTCATCTATAATAAAATGTTGATCCCAAGGTAGAGGTCAAACTACATTACGCGGACAAAAGCTGCTTAAACTGTTAGTTTAAGCGCCATGTCAAGCAAGTTTAGGTATCAAAAGGCAATTATAAAGTGGATCAATATGTGAACGATAGTGATGTCTGGAATTGACTCCTCTCTGTGCATCCACGAAAACGATTGTAACGTGTAATGCATTTTAAATATATGTTAAAAAGATAAACCAGATAGATTTTTTGGCTGTTCTTCTCGATAACTATGTCGCTTGTCCAAATAGGTGGTAGTTTTGGAGTTCATAAGTGTGATAGATTATTAAAAAAAAGGAAGTAATAAAAACCATAATAATTACTAATAAATATGTCTAAGGCCAAATTAGGTATGTTTTAGTTAAACTGGAAATCTTTCTGTTAAAATATAATGGCTTTTTAATCGAACAATTATACTGTCTTAAATATGGTAAATAACTTGTAAATAACATTATGTATAAACTGTTTTGTAGAAATGTCTTAAATATGGTAAATAACTTGGTAAATAACGAATAATATGTATAAACTGGTTTGTAGAAATGATCAGTAAGAATTTAAACAAACGTATTGGAAAACTTATATTCAAAAAGCATTACTTTTCAATGTACCCGAGTGACGTCAGTTACACTGTCTTTAAAATTGCAAATAACTTGGTAAATAATGATTAACATTTAACATGTATATATTATTTTATGGAAATGATCACTAAGGTTTTCAAAATATATATTAGCAAAACCACTATTCAAAGAGCATTAATTTTCATTTTACAAGAAAAACATGACGACTGACGTCACTTATTCGCCACCATAAAAACGCTGCCGCTCGGGGTAGCTGGATTGCCCAAATAAAATCGGCTGAGTGCCTTAAGCGCTCGCCTTAGTAGTCCGGTGAAGCTGTAGAGAGATCTAAAAAGGCCAATAGCGTAGTCAGTTCGAGAAAAAAAAGGTAGCTGGATTCTGTTTGTCTTCAGCTATCGGTCAGAGCGGAGCTCTGGTGTAAAGTGTATTCATTTTGGTTTAAACTGTCGGTCAGAGTGGAGCTCTGGCGTAAGGGAAGAAATAACAAAGCTAAGTAAAATATTATAATTTAATTTGTTTGTCCTGGTTAATATGTATTTTCCATGAAATTGTTCACTTTTGACGTTTTATTATTTTATGGATGTCTTGTAAAAATATGTCACGAAAAGATAAACCATATGAGTTTCTTGCCGGTTCTTCTCGACGACTGGGGTTTCCGAACCGGTGGTAGCTTTGACTAATCTGAATAAAGTATGTTTAATTTGATTTTTATTTTTATTTTGAAAGTTTAAATAAAAGTACTTTGAAAGTTGTAAAAAAAATTGTATATTATCTATTTGTTTTTATACTTTTTCGTTATAAAATATTTGATTAATAATCCCATGAATTTAAAATTAAACTTGATCCTATTTATTTATTTATTTATTATTATAAAATTTTCTAACAAGTGCTTTTTAGAGATTAAATTGAATAAGGTATTTTTATTTTGATACAATATTAAGAATTTTATTTCTCGGAGTTGTTTAATGTTCGGTGCCTGCGAATTTTGACCAGTATATTTTCAGCGACCGAGTCTATTGGAAACAATGGGATAGGTGAAAAATAAGGTATTCATTTTTCTTATCATGTGACACGGCTTATACGGATACTGCAGGGCTAAGGGAAAACCCTTAGGTGAGATCAGTAAAATAAAAAAATGTTCTTACAGTACCTTTGTCATGTACACGACAATGTACATCAAGTGATTTTGTAGAATTATAATATTATGATAAAATAATGTAGTTATAGACGAGTAGCTTGATGCTAGAATTTCGATTAAATGTTCGCGAATTCGATTCTTTGTATATAATCATTACATACTATAAAATAAAGTCCCCTACCGCGTCTGTCTGTCTGTCTGTTCGCGATAAACTCAAAAACTACTAAACGGATTTTAATGCGGTTTTCACCAGTGGATAAAGTGATTCATGAGGAACGTTTTGGTATATAATTTGTCAAGGATTTATTTTTAATGAGGGCGGGACAACGTCTGCCGGGCCCGCTAGTTGGGTATATTTTAAAAGATTCCTTATATTCACTGGCTTACACTGTTAGCTTCATCGGCTAATGGTGAAGGAAAACATGACGAAGAAACCTGTACCTTTGATATAGGTACTTGTAGTACTCCACGTTCTCACGTTCTTCTTTTTACCCATATCCCACCTGAGTAAGGTCGGCACAATATGTTGTTCTTTTCTACTCACCATGTTACATGTAAACGCTAAAACCTATACGGTGTTATTACAAAAAAGGTAAATACGTATTGAATACTTGCTTTAAAATGGTTTCGAATTAAATGCACCGCGGTCGCTGAATGTTCGCCATCTTGCTATTTTGTCTCGCTTTGGTTACGTTAGGTTAGACTTGCGAAATAGGATAACGCGAATTGCCTCGGGCGAGCGCGGTGCATTTAATTTGAAACCTTTTTAAAGCAAGTATTCAATACGTATTTAACTTTTTTGTAAAAACACCGTTATTTTTTTTTTTTTTTATATCATAGGAGGCAAACGAACAGGTGGGTCACCTGATGTAAGTGATTACCACCGTCCATAGACACTTGCAACACCAGGGGAGTCGCAAGTGCGTTGCCAGCCTGTGTAGGGAGGGGGGGGGGGGGGAGGAAGGGAAGAGGAAAGTGGAAGGGGAGGGGAGGTGGGTCTCCGGCGCTCTCACTGACCGAACGAAACGCAACAATGCAAGCACTGTTACTTCACGTCGGTTTTCTGTGAGGGGTGGTACTACCCCGGGCGAGCTGACCCATTTATGCTGAAACCAGTAATAGCTTCAGCGTGGCTCTACCGCCTACAAAATTAAGTATTAATCTGAATTTTATGTATCATTAATATAAGAAGCATTTCTCTTCTAAAACATCGTTAACAAGGACGAAAGTAAAACAAAGAAAAAGGTATTGTTTCAATCTTTAACTAAACAGAATATTTTCTGGAACATTTCAAAAGAAAGACAATAAAAGGACGAGGCCACTTGAAGGTATTTTTAGGAAAATCGTCTACGTCGAGTCATGGACTCTTGATGTATCTATAAGGGGTCTCAAGAAAGCTGTTAACTTCGGTCACTTGCTTAAGACACAAGCGATGGGCGATTTAATGTTTACTTTATGTTAACTTACTCAAACATATGTAAGGATATCATGATAGTGTGCTGCTCACCATGTTTCACCTACCACGGAAAATTAAACAAATTGACTGCAGTCAGAATATGGTTTGACTCTGTTAAGTTCGACGTCTACCGTAGAAATCCATTTAAATACGGCACTTATAAAGTTCAGCATGAAGTTCAGTTGTACGCTTGATTTCTTGCGCACTTTTTGTTTAAGTTTATGTGACTGTGATGATATGATATCATAACTTTATTATAAACTAGCTGTACCCGCAGCTCCGCTTGCGTTTTTTAAATTAGTATTAAAGAATTATAATATTGTGAGACTATGTACAATTATAGAAATGCTCTTTAAAGACAATTATAAGTACGACGCGCATGCCACTAAAAGTAATATGTAACGTGTACATTAGATATATAAATACTAACAGCGTGCCAAATGAGGTTTGTCATCAGCAACATATTTGGAACCTTAACCCACAATATAAGTTACCTCAGTGCTCACTTACACTGTATAAGGAAGTAATGAAACAATAACTTAAAATATTATTACAGAAATTTACATTACATCTAATACACATTGCCATTATTATAATTAAGATATTGTGACTATACAAAAAATAAACGATTGTCTGTTCCGCAAGAAATTGTATTACGGAACTCTTTACGTAATACGTTTATAATCTAAGATCTTATCAAGAAGACCTCTATATCATTAAAGTTATTAATAATTATAATATCGAATTGTAAACAATAAGCTGATAATTATTTCTCTAATTTAAAATGAGTTGAAATCTTGCTAAATTTCATGCAGACATTTCATAGACAGTCGCGCTAGTTTAAAATAGAATAATCTTAATTACTTTTTATAAGGCTCGCTATCTACCTGTGAAAGTCCCGTGAAAATTGGTCCAATCGTTTTGGAGAAAGCACTGTGGGTGAAGCCATTGTTAATAGCTAGTATAAACCAAAATTGCTTAAATTACTTTTTGTGAAGTCAGCTATCTGCCAGTAAAAGTCTCGTGAAAAGCGGTCTAACCGTTTTGGAGATAGTACTGCGGGCGAAGCCACGGTTAACAGCTAGTATAAACTAAAATTACTTGAATTACTTTTTATAAGGTCAGTTATCTGCCAGTGAAACTTTCGTGAAGATCGGTTGAACCGTTTTGGAGATAGTCCTGCGGGCGAAGCCACAGTTAACAGCTAGTCTAAATTAATATAGACAAAATTATTTGCTATGATGTCCGCTATTTGCTGGTGAAAATTACGTGAAAATCGATCAAACCGTTTTGGAGATAGCATTGCAAACAAAGCCGCGGTTACTAGCTAGTCTAATTTAAAGCAGCCTAAGTAACCCACTGTAATTTCAGCTATCTGCCAGTTAAATTCCCGTCAAAATCGGTCGAGCCGTTTCGGAGATTACCCGGAACAAACAGACAGACAGACAGACCGACAAAAATTTTAAAAATTGCATTTTTGTTATCAGTAATGTGTATACTTTCGTACCCAATCAGTAAAAAAAAATATTTTGATATATACATACAGACACTCCATTTTTATTATATGTATAGAAGATGTGAATTAGACCACAATGCAAATTTTGTTTACAATAATCGTGATATACGTTTCGATATATATAGAGTTTCTTGTCCGTTTAATTGAATAGGATAACATTATAGTATTAACCTTTAAAGATAATTCTCAAATAATATATTTTCTGTGAAATATGTTACTTATGATTTACCAGTTTACATATAATGATTTTATCAAAACTAATTAAAATCGTCTACGTCCTTCTCGTAACAGAATTATATTTATTTAACTTAATATATTTTACAAACAGTTCATTCGACTGATAATATTTTAACCAATAAATGTATAATATTTAATTTAAAAAAGTAAAAAGTACTTGAACCTTCTAATGAAATCAACTAACAATCATTTGACTTTACTGATATTTACAATTTCTAATTCGCAAATTAGTGGTTAGTTGATAAACTATAAAAATATAGAATCACAATCTTATCTTCCAAATCCTATGAACTGTGACTACTTAATCTATACTATAATAAAACTGTAGCAAGGTCAAATCTGTACATTAAATATTTTTTGAAAATTTTGATCAGGGTAGACTTTGTTATCGATATAGAAGCCAAAAATAATATTTTTACAATTTTTGTCTGTCTGTCTGTCTGTCTGTCTTTCTGTCCCTGTGAACACGCATCACGCTGAAAGTACTGAACCGATTTTAACGAAACTTGACACAATAATAACTAATATTCCAAGGTTACATTTAGGATACTTTTTGTCTCATAAAACGCAAGGGATTCTCCAGGATAACGAAAGACAAAAAATTGTAGTTAATGTAACTAGACTTTTTTGCGACACCTTAGTACAAGAGCCAGCAATGTTGGAAGAACGAGAATTTTAGAAAAGCTGGTTCTTTAAAATGAAGATATATTATGCCCTTCCAAACAGAATTCAGAATACCTGGTAGCCGGTTAACGTTGTGTTTTTTAATGCGCATCACACCTTTACAGGTTAAAATTTTGGGTTATAAATAATTTAAGGAACATTTTTTTCAGTAACTTTTAAACGCTATTAAAAACATGAATTTATCATTGCCAGACAATTTTGTTATTGACAATAATGTGCTCGATGATATTCTTTATAAATAAAATAATTCATTTCAAACCATTTTATTTTTTCCATTGCAAAGAACATATTTCATTTTATTAACCATTATGATATTGAGATTTCACCGTATACACTGTAAATGAAAAACAACGATAAACGTAGACATATGACTCGAGACTGACGTCATCTTGAATACATGCGGCTATAACAAATTCTATAACAAGTATAAAACATGAAATGTTCACTTTACACACCTGGGTCGATAACATTGATTTGCACAATATAATTAAAATAAATGTAGATGGTATTTGGAAGCCGAAGCGTCAATATGATGTTGTTAAAATAAAAGATATTTGTCTTCAATATATAAATAAACATTATCAAAATTTTGTTAAAATATACACTGACGGACCTAAAGCTGGTAATTATTTAGGAGCCGCATTTTTTGAGTCAAATTCCAAAACTTTTATGAAATTTCAAATTGATGAAAATATTTCAATTATGCACACTGAATTAATAGCAATTGCAGGGGCCTTATCATTTGCACAATCAACTGAGTCCATTAAGATTGTTATTTTATCCGGGTGAAAAAGTGTTCTTCAACACGTAGCGCGATGTACCTCGACTTTTCGAGGAATACCGATAGCCTACAAACACTATTTTGAAGCAATTACTAGATTTCAAAGCAAAGAACAAAGTAATTGTTTTACAATGGATCTCTTCTCATATAGGCATAACTGGGAATAAAAGAGCTGATCTTTTAGCTAGAGAAGGATCCTCCCAAGGTGCTCCTATTAATATTTTACCAACTTACTTGGATGTATGCTCAGTATTTAAAAATAGCTATTACTCGCATTGGAAGGAATACTTTGATGAGCGTTCTAAAACAAAACGAATATGGTACAGAACGATTCAGCCACGCCCCTTAAGGTCACCATGGATTGATGACAGTACGATTTGCCATCAGGAAGCAATCACAGGAATAAAATTACGCTCAGAACACATCCCATGTAAAAAGTTCGCCTACCTGATGCGTAAAGTACTATCACCACTCTGCCAGAGTTGTGATCTCATCGATGATGTGCACCACATCCTGACAGAATGTGTTTGAAACGAAGATATTAGATCTCGGCTTAATGCTTCTGGTTCGTTCCACACTGGTTTGTACAATTCGTTAGTGTCTGACCCCACTTCGAAAGATGCTAAAGAATTGTACAAAATTAATATAAGCTATTGTTAAGTTTATTGTCATTCTTATTGTTATATAGTTGTATGTCACTTAGGCGATATAGCCGAGAAGGCGACTAAGCCTTCATTAAAAAATAAATAATAATAATATTAAAATTACAGCTATTTTAACATGGTTTGGACATACTTTATTTTATTTACAAAAAAAATAGCATCGGGCACATTATTGTTAATAACAAAAATGTCTGGCAATTATAATTTCATGCTTTAGTAGCGTCTCAAAGTTAGTAAAAAACAAAACATTCAAAAATTATATAAAAATCAATATTTTTGCCTGTAAAGGTGCGATATGCACTAATAAACGCAACGTTTACCGGCAGCCAGGTAGCCCGCACTCTGTTCGGAAGAACATAAAGATATATAAAAACTAGCTTATTTTCTTTTTCGAAACCGTTGCTAGCTCTTAGACAAATAGTTACAGGCAAGTGACATTTGACGCGTCGTGCTCATATCTTTTTAATATTTATATTTTTCTTCAATACAATGGAGTGTGAAAAAGTTTTAATACAAGTTGAAAATAGTTATGATATTATTCAGTGTTTCATTCATAATTATTTTATTTTATGAATACATTTTATCGTTTAATTTATAATTTAACTCTATCAACCTGATATTTTATAATGTAAACTCTACTGACTGTATAGTAAACGTCTACAAAAAAGGGAAAGGAACTTCGTTAGAAACTGGGGGGTCCATAGACCTTTAAAGCTTTTTTTCACATTACCACCAATATATGTTGGTTGCTACGAACGGGTTGTAGGCTTATTTTAAAAGATTTCTCACATACCATCTGGGTATATGTTTGATTGAGTCCCTTGATAGTTTAGATTCACAATTGGAATCCGATGGTGTGGCGGCAATAAGGTTTTAGTTATATTAAATTCTTTCGCGTTTAAAAATACAATTGGCATCAGTGATAACCGATTTGGTGCAGACGAAGTTGCACGGGTCAGCTAGTCTTCCATAAAAACAAAACACCTTGGTAATAAAACTCGCTACCGCCTTTCACTAATACCGTCACCTACTTAGTAAATGACACAGCAGGTTCCTAAAGTTATTTTTACAATAACGCATTAAGGAGTTAATAATAGTCGCTTCTCAACTGACAAAAGTCTTTGTTGCCCACCACAAAAGAATATGTCAAGTCTTTTCCATAGGAAAGTGATAGGCGAAATTCGATTAAATTTTACAGTTGAAACATTGTCCTTTGTAACTTTTTGGGGTGAGGAAGATATTAAAATTGTAGTATTTCTTTGAAATAGCAACACAAAAATGTTCCTTAAATAGAAATCTTAACATAACTAAAAATGTATAACATAGAATAGGACTTAAATAAGTAATATTCAAGCTTTTAAAACTTTTGAGTTAAATTTTATAACCAGACGTTACGTGAGTTGTTTACTTTCTAATACTTACAATTTTCCAGCATAATCTTAGCGCAGCGTCTGGTCATAAAATTGAAGGTCAACAGCTATGATCCAAATAGGTATTTTAAAAAGCGTCTGTTCTTGCTAAAATAAATTTATTTCTCACAAAATGGAATTGTAATGCTTCGGCTATCCGACACTAGATGTCGCTGTTCGAATCCTGCATTGCGATGTCGTGATCGTTTTCCATTTGGTATAGTGTATTGTAATTCACGAATAAAGAAATCCTTTTACAGACACAGTGTGACTGTTTCATTTCAATATATTATTATATTAGTGAGTGAGTGAGACGATAGTGGCGGATTTTTGGGAACTCTCACATGTGGTCCTTCGAGCCGCATTTGAACCAGCGACTGTATATTCAGTCTATCTAAATATATTCTAAAAAGTTGCATATACATTGGATATTTGGTAAGTTGTTTAATAATATGAATCGTAGTTTGCTTAACAAAATATCTACAATAATTTATTTCCTACGTTGTGTTGGTAACCATCAGGCACTATTTCCCAACCCGTCATAATTCCTTTGCTTGTCATAGAGGGTGCATCGCGTAAGGTTACAATCATTTTGGTGCCTCAAAAGTTACTTAGCACGCTTTAAATTGTAATTTGTTAATACAAATATATCTTCTAAGTGTACCAACAGAACCCATACTTTTTGAAAACAAGTTACGATGAGAGCTTATTTCTTTTAAGGAGCATGTAGATAAAAATTATGCTGTTTAAAATGAGAAATCATAAAATTTATATAATAGTTTGGTTCATTTGTATAACAGAGGGTCGTACGGTTTTCCGATGAAAGGTATACATTTAATAATAAAAAAAATGAAAGAGCTTTTTTATATGGTAGGCCTTTCAATGCCCACACGTTTTCTGATTAGAGCTATTCACAGTGCGGTATGAAGGCACTAATCTTTATAAGCCGTAGCTTAAAATGTTTGAAATAGACACTTCAACTCTTTCAGTCACTCATTGATGGTGCAATTTCTATTCCATATTTATTGTGCAATTCAATATTTCTAAAAGGACTATCTTATGTAGTTTACGGGTGTATTGAATATATGAATAATTTAATGAGAGTGCTAAGAATAATTCAATGGGGAGAATAGTCTATTTCTTATTACTAAAGTGAACTTAATTTCTGCAGAATTTAAACGAAGCTCTTACGAATGAAGATGTTAAACAGCTAGGTAGGACTCAACTCAACAATTAATTCTTGATATGATTAAAAAGCGTAAACAAAAGAAGCCATTTTACGTAAAGTTGGTAAACGCCTTTATGAGTACTGCGTTGTAAAATGATCAATGTGGTTCACGGCTATCTACGAGTACAACTAATAGGACGGTCTTCCTTACTGAGACTAGTTTTTTGCTACCCTGAGGGAGGAACGTGTACTATGTGAACGTGTAGCATTAAGGGAATTTTGGTAATTTTACTTTGCGGCGGAATTATATTCAGCTCTTTAATCACCCTATTAGAAAGTTACACTAATTCTAAGATTCTAAGAGTAAAAATAAAATTACTAGTTATTTAGTATTTATAATTTATAGAAGAAATATGAAATAATAGATCGTTTAAGTTCTTGAAAAGGCACTTCTTCGTTCGTTAAAACAACCCACACATCGAAAAGACGGCAAAAAAATCGCTAGGTTAATATTCTTGTTAAAACTATATAAGAAACTAACTGTGCCTAAGACTACGTCCACGTAAAATTATAAACGCAGTGAAAAATAAAGTCATAAAATTCTCTAAACTCGACGTCGATAATTTAATTGGCCTCATACGTTGTGAACGATTTTGTTCTCCGAGACGCAGCGCAACACTACAGCATCTAGTCGTGGCTCACGCTGTGAATGTGTAAGCTTGACTCTCGGTACACGATGTGATACTCAAAAAAACAGGTTATTCAGACTATTAAACAAATTTAATCTAATAAATAAGTCGTTTGCTACCGAATTTTAAAGGCAACTAAATTGTTTTAAAGTTTTACAATGTACCATACCGTCGTCCGTCACCTAATTTTATCTTAGAAAAACTAATCTATTTCATTTTTTGTATACTTTATAAGTTTAGCGACGGCTGGTTCTTAAGTGCAATCGCCGGAATACACCAACAGATGCTTGGCGACAGATTTTCATCTTGAGACTAGTAGCTACGTCCATCGAAGCAGTGTCCGAATACTATCAATTAAGCCTAAGGTTCCCAAAGTGTGCGCTGCAACGTCCTGGTGCGCCGTACAAAATAGAGACGGGTTCTGTATGGAACTCCCTCCTCTTTACCATTCTCAAGTGCTTAATTATTCTTTGCTATTCATTAATTTAATTATTCGCGGATACAAAGTAGAATATTAAATTAGCAACACATACAGTTTAATGTTGTGGATGATTTAAGTGTACCTGTTTTTATTGGTCGCATCTATTTCAACTAGCTAGCTAGGTTAGGGCGCCCAGAGAGAATACCAAATTTGAAAGACCACCGCGAACTAAAAAAGTTTGGGAACCTCGGAGCTAACCCAATATTCTTTTAAAAATCAATTCAGCTGAAGAATTGTATTGATAGATGTCTAGTCATTGATTTTCAACATATGTTATCATGCGAGTTAGTTGGTCCTTGTGGGAATCCAGCGTATGAAAGACTATAAAAACATCATCGAATTGCTAGGTAATCTGCCCTCTGCAGTTTATTATTTACTAGGTCAATTCCTCGTTTCCCATTTCCAAGGGAGTATATTGAGACCACAAATCACCCTCAAGGCAGGTGGATTTAATCAAAGTCGGCACAGATTGCCGCCACACTAATTTACGGACTGTAATGGACCGACTACATGGAGCCCCCTACTTTTAGGTACAAAAATAAGTATATTAATAAATAATGCCACCGTCTTATTGTATACTTTCTTACAAGTTTGTGTTACAAATTCAGTAAGTATGCATAGATAATTGAATATTGATTTAAGATTAAATAATTTTAAGACCGTTTGACCGACTACTGCGAAAGTTGGCAGAACAATGAATACGGATAATGTATCATGTGTATTTTACTGTAACTCGTCAATAGGTGGTGCTGAAGTAAATGAAATCTACTGTTCAAGCAACGTCATGAAAGTTGGTTTGCGTGGATATTTGATTCCGGAGAATATTTTATGAACAATATCCATCCTTACTTAATACTACTAGCTGTACCCGCGACTCCGTCCGCGTTGAACTTAATTAAAAAAAACAGTGACTAATAAAATCTTCTGAATGTATTAAGTCCATTTACTTATCTACCTTTCTCTCGTACTTAAGTCGCGTCGTCATTAAAATTACAATAGGTTTAGATAGAGTTAACCGATTTGAATGAAACTAAGACGAAATGTGCATGGGTTCACTAAAGATGCGTGCTCAAACAAAAAAACAGACAGACATTTCTAAAAATGATTGAAATGTATTTTATTACTTATTCCTAGTCACCTGCAACAATTTTATTCACAAAAATGTAAACAATATAGATACGTTAGATTTACATTCTTATTATATGCGTACATTATTAAACGTATAGGTGCGTAGAAGAAGAATATTTTGGACTTGTAGTATTGTTTTAACAAAATCTGTTCAGTAGTTTTTACATGAAAGAATAACAGGCATTGATCCAGCCTTAGAAAAATTCTTGTTTATAGTATTAATTAAATTATATTATTGGTAAGTAAAGATAACTTACAAAAAATATGCAAATACAGTTGAAAAACCAAAACACGGACTCGAAAATGAAAGCAAACAGTAAAACCCGTAAATAGGGATTTTTGTGGTAGAGCATTCCTTCATACGAATAAATCCGCTGGAACCTGTTGAAGGCTAAACGCAAACAAAATAACCAGAAACATTCTATTTGCGGGTCGAGGACGTTATTTTCTAAGTTGTTGAGTCAAATCCCAGAAGTGATCGTCAAATACTAATCCTAACTAATATTAGAAATGCGAATGTGAGTTTGTTTGTTTCTTTGTTACGCTTTTACGACTTACCTACTCTATCGATCATCATGAAATTTGGCATACATATAGGAGAGAAAAAGGTACTGTTCCCGAAAGATTTGCAGAATCTACATTAACGCAAGGGTAGTGGCAAGCAAAAGTTACTTATTTATAAGACTGTGTATAAATGTTCTTTAATAGTATCCTTGAACTAGCATCTGCATATACATACTTACATATACCTCGTATCTTATTCATTGTAAGGCCTTAAAGTCGTAAAATTTAAAAAAGTTGTTGGCGCGCATTACATTTTCAAACGCATAAGACTACCCTTCCGCCGACCTGCTTTCGCCTTCCTTCCTAATCATTTTGTCTTCCATCTTGTTCGTGGACGCAACTTACGCAATAACGCATACGCATACAAAAGTACTATATTCAACGCTAGTTAAATTGTGAACTTTAGTGTAGGAGAACCTTGCCAACGCTGACAAAAATAGAGTGCTGAGAACATACATATATATTAGGTCTTTACCTATGAAATTGCCGTTTTGTATGAAAAAATTCGAACTAATTTTTTTCATGTATTTTTTATTTGTATTAATCGAAGTAATCACCCATGCAATCCATGCATCTTTGCCAACGTAGTGGCAGTATATTTATGCCCTTCTTAAAGAAATCAGCTGGACGGGAGGCAACAAACTCTTCAAAGGCATTTTGTACTGCCTCTCGGGTATTGAATTTTTTTCCCGCCAAAGAGTTATCCAAATTCTGAAAAAAGTAGTAGTCTGTAGGCGCAAGGTCTGGTGAGTAGGGCGGATGACGGAGAACTTCCAACCCCAGTTCTTGCAACTTGGAGACCGTCTGTTGTGCAATATGAGGTCGCGCGTTGTCGTGCAGGAGCAGCGGAGACGAGCGATTGACCAATGCTGGTTGGAGATGTGCCAGTTTCTTCATCATTGTGTTCAGTTCTTCACAGTACACATCTGCGGTAATGCTTACCTCGTTTGGTAAGAAGCTGTGATGAATCACACCGGTGCTAGACCACTAAACAGTGACCATCACTTTTCTAGGGGTAAGTTTTCGTTTAGGGCATGGTTTAGGTGCTAAACCAGGATCCAACCAACTTGCTGAGCGCTTGCGGTTATCAAATAGAATCCATTTTTCATCGCAGGTAACAATGCGGTTCAAAATTCCTTCATTTGTGTGTCTGCTGAGCAGTGCAAGGCACGTCTCGACGCGTACTTCGCGCTGGCGATCATTGAGTTCGTGGGGCACCCATTTGTCAAGCTTTTTTACCTTGCCAATTTGACGCAAATGGACCAATATTATTTTGACGCTAACGTAGAAAGCTGCTGCAAATTCAGCCGTAGATTGTGTATCATCAGCTTCCACAATCGCCTTTAATTCGTCATTGTCGACCAAAGTCTTCGGACGACCGCGAGGTTTATTTTTCAGGTCGAAATTCCCAGAACGGAAGCGATCAAGCCAATAACAGATGGTGCGTTGGTTTGTAGTATTAGCTCCGTAAACGTCGTTGATGTTGCGTGCCGCTTGTGCCGCGTTGCTGCCACGACGGTACTCCTATTCCATAATTACTCGAACTTTGTAACGTATCCATGATGACAAAAAAGATTGAAACGCGATGAAAATGTAATACTAATCAATAAACAAATGACTACTTTTGGAAAAAAAATTCCATGTTTTTAAAATAAAATTAATTTGAAACTAGAATTCTTAGCCAAACAAAAATTATTTTGATTTGAAATGGCCAGTACTGAAGAACGGCAATTTCATAGGTAAATACCTATTATAATTCACCGCGGGTGAAGTGCACGAAAAGAAAGCCGCATCATCCAGACCGGTGAGTCCGCATATTTTCCTATACCGTTTACTGAACCAGCATCTTCACACAACAGAGGTTATTACGGTCATTGCCTCGAATCTATTAACATTTACGAAACATCACAACTACCGATTACCCTTGTTAAACAATGGGAAGATATGGCAATTGTATCTGACTAGACTGCATCCATCATTCACCAGAGGTAACACTCGCTTTATTAGCATCACGTGATCAAATAGCAACACTGAAACCAACATGATCGTTATTAATACGTAAATGGTGATTAACGTATCACACTAATTCACTGAATTTATCGCGTTTTGGGATCTGGCAATGTATATGAATCTGCCGAGACATTTGCGTGTCGGCATGATGATGGTAAACATTATTTTTAGAATACTCTCGGCTTAGGATTAGCATATTGCCGATACAATAAAATAATATATTTGATTTATAAAACATAGGTAAATAGGAAAATAGGTGTTCACCAAAAAATCATATGAATGATACTTATGATACCGAAGTTGTTGAATTACTAGGAAAAAATGACATTCTTTGGTGATGTAAATACGTTTCCATTTTATCCACCACAGCATCAAAGCGACGATCAATTAAAACGTTGAAATAACTTAAAATGAGTAGGAACAATTGTCGAGAATGTCATAGCAGGTCGCACAAAAGCGAGTTACTTCAATTCTATCTTTTTGAAGCGCAGCACCTTTTTGTAGCTATAACGTTTTAAAGGATTTATAAGAAAACGATCGGTTAGTCAAAGATGTGGTTGTACAAAGACCTGCCTTTAAGAATTCAACTAATGATACTGCTGTAAGAGAGAATGCACTTTTAAGCGCTTCTTTTATTTTCCACTGCAATTGTAAAAGTTAAAAGATGAAAAACTGGTACGTTCGAAATAAAATTATAAATTAAACATAATTTTGTATGGTGAAATTACGAGTACACTTTATTATTTTTGCATAGTACAACAATTCTACAAATTACTCTACAAAATCTAATAACCGGGTATCTATGTCATACAGATTTACAGGATTTTTAGCTGTTACATTTAGACTTTCTATTTAATCACTGTGACTGGTTTATCGCCATGTAAGTGTTACTCATAACCGTATCGAATAGAGCTCTCTATTATTATTCTATATATATAGATTTATACGATAATTTCTTTTATAGAATCATATTTATAAAATCAGGTTTTTCCTAGAGATTACCATTTAAATCCTGATCGTAGTTTTTATGGGTCTAGTCTTCGAATAAGTCCAGATGTTTTATTTTAATCTGTTTATCTATTATTAGCAATTTGAATCGAAATTTTTAAGTTCAAATCGTTAGTATATACACCGATATTTTTATATACATATGTTTTAGGCAAATTATTTGGTAAAATATTTTTTACAGATTTGACTGCTTAGCTACGAAAAACTGAGGTGAGAGAAGATTACACGTGAGAGAGATATGAATGTTAAGATAAATGTCTAGTATAACCAAAATGAATAACATTAGGAATAAATATACCGGAGGAAATTTAAAAATGGCACCAGTGACAGAGATGTTAAAAAATTAATAGGTTACCATGGTATGGGCATGCCATGAGGAAAGGCGAAAGTCATGTAATTAGAAAAATTTTAAGCATGAAGGTGAACGGATATAAGAGAAAGATCGATAAAGGTAGAGATGGATTGTGTGAAGAATGGTATGAACTATATAAAAAGTGTTAATTTATAATGACCCAGGAACTGACAAATGAAAATGGAAGAGAAAAGCATGTAGTGCAGACCCTACTCAAGCGAGATAACTGTAAAAAGATAAGGATGATGATTTGGTAAAATATAACCAGATTAACAATATCACTTTATTTTTTTAATAATAGATTGCAAACAAAATATATTAGATAATTAGCGTCAAATATGAAAGTGTCCCTCTTTTACGGCACTTTATCAAGACGGATCATTCAGTTAAAGTATGCGATCACTTAGGATATAGCGACCAGGTGGCGCTTAAATATTACCTCAGCCTAATTATAGCCTTACCGACAAACCGCAGTCACATAATGCGGCAAATTGTTATTATCGTAGCTTCCTCTATTACTTTATTGTCCAGCTACTATTGTTCATTTCTAATTTTGATTTTTATTTTATTACTGTAAGAAATATTCTTACCACGTTCACATATTCCATTCCAAGTGATTCCATTCTCTAATCTTTTCTAGCCAGTTACCATCCTCAGGTTATGCTGTCACTATAAATGTATTTTGACAGCTACCCTTGAGAAGAACTCTGGTAAGTGGTAGAGCCACGCTGAAGCTATTACTGGTTTCAGCATGAATAAGTAGGCTCGCGAGGTGTACTACCACCCGACCCACAGAAACACCCACGTGAAGTAATAGTGCTTGCATTGTTGCATTTCGTTCGGTTAGTGAGAGCGCCGGAGGCAACCCCTCCCCCTTCCCCTCCCCTCTCCCCCCAAACATAGGCTGGCAACGGACTTGCGACTCCCCTGGTGTAGTAAGTGTCTATAGACGGTGATGAGCACTTCACATCAAGTGACCTAACTGTTCGTTTGCCTCCTATGATATAAAAAATTACAAAAAAAAAAGAAATCGCCTTCGATGTGAAAAACTAATAAGGCACTAAAAAGCGAAAAATAACTGATTTATTAAATTAACCAAATTACATAAAAAAAATTGATATTCGCGCTACCTAATAATATAGTTGAAGTCAATGCCAACCTAAATTCATATCATCTACATACAAAGTTTAGGTCCACTCTCGTGTCCCATGATGTATATCTGTATAGAGTCGTATACATATTTTATTACCTGCAACAAATTTGAAATATAGGTTGGCATCGACTCCAAATATATTATTAGGAAGGACGACTCCAAATACCAATATTTTTTATTTAATTTGGTTAATTTAATAATTCAGTTATTTTTCGCTTTTTAGTGTCCATAAATATATCTGGTTTCTAACGGGTATAATAAATCGGTTCCAATTTCACGAAAATACGTAGAGACGAAGTGGGTAAAAATCACATAAACGATATTTCACACACTTAGGGGTAGAATATTTTCTTCAAATTTATATGGGACCACCTCTGAATATAACCAATTCAAATAAAAAAAGAATCATTAAAATTGGTCCACAATTGACGAAAATATCGATTAACATACATAAAAAAAATACAACCGAACATAGTAACCTCCTTATTTTTCGAAGTCGGTTAAAAAGAACCAGCTCCTCTAGTCTTAGTATATTATTACCAGCTATCTTTAAAGACATATTCACAATTACAATCAGACGAGAAAGTAACAAAATCACTAATGACGAAAAGTATATTTGAAAAATATGTCAAATTCATAGACAACTTCCTATTTGTACAATGCGTTTAGAATTACAAAGAGAATACCAGAGTACGGACAAACGAATGATTTGATCAAAAGATTCCTAATTTAATAATATTATTCGTAGAACTCTCTGGAACAGCAACAAGGAAGATGTAATAGGTCGATTAAGTATTCAAGCACCCATGAACATTATCATAACTGAATTTAACGCCGTAAAAATTACCATAATGCGCTCATATCGAGCAATAAATTGCGAAGAATTGCGCTTTAAAGTCGTAGCAAATTTTAAAATAATATTGTGATATAAAATATCATGAAATATTGTAAAAATAGTAAATAAACTTTAATTAATCAATACGCAATCACATTGAGTAATAGGTCAATTTGTGTTAAAATCCCAAACTTAAAAAACGTTTGTGGTCATCATAGCCATTATAGCTCGTAGAATGTTAATTTATGGCACTTTTATTGTATGTTTTAAATGAGGATGTAGCTTAGTAAAACTTTAGAGATTAAATTTAAGCGGATAGTGAATAATGCTTTATGAGTTCTTAATGAAATCATTCATAATAGTTTTATGTACATTATAGTAGAAATAAATATTCCTTTTGTTGCATAAACTCTATGTGAAATATCTATACATTATAAACACCGGTAAACACGAAAACACATTATTTTCTTCTAAAAGTAATTAAAGGCATATTCAATATTCCCAACATACCTGACAGACAAGTGCTTAAGAACTTTGAAAATTAATTCCCAAAGGATGTTATACAGATTTAAGCCTCCTAATAAAGTCAATGGAAAAAAATCCATCGAATATACGGTTATAAAACTAATGATTTAAAAAACTATTTTATGATATTTTTTACTAAAAAGTGGAATAAAATCGTCAAGTGGCTAGCGAGAGGAGTTAGGTTCACTTGATTTTTTCAATGCAGCACTGAAATAGGGTTTACATGTAGGTTTAATATATGTCCGCAAAAACTGCTGCGAAAACACAAACTATGCTGGATTTAGTAAAAGACCAACGTAATTTAAATACTAGAAACAGCAACAAATAGGTATTTCCATGCTTCAGGCTCACTAAGTCCAAAAACAGTGTTTAGGTAACAGTGTTAGGTTTTATAACAAAGTCCCAAAACACATTACCGATTTGTCGGATAGTGAGTTCAAGAACCATGTCAAGCGGGTTTTAATATCTAAAGGTTAGCAAGGTGGATCATATGTGAACGATTGTGACGTCTGGAAATGACACCCCTCTCTGTTTATCCACTAATAACGTATGTAACTATTTATGTTTCGTAAAAATATATAACATAAGAGATAAACCATATCGAGTTTGCCGGTTCTTCTCGATGACTGGGTTGTTTTCCGAATCGGTGGTAGCTTTAACGTTCATAAGCGCCTTCTCAGGGCCTAAATGGAATAAAGGATAGTTTTGATTTGATTTGTTTAAAAGAACCAAGTTATTGATATATGAATCAAAGGTTATTTAAAATTGGTCTATGAAATAGGTTACATTAATTATCTTCATTATGTCACCATGGCACCAAAGCCACGATTATGGGCCTTCATTACTTGTGATCATATTGTTAAATCATAATTATAAGACGGGGATATTTTATGGACTGGAACCAGTTTTATATTCATAAATACATCGTCTGGCGCCTACACATGCTGAATACTTACGACATAAAAAATAGAAACTAGCATATAACTTCATTTAACAACCATAAACAGTGTAAAAATACTAATCTACCTATTAAACTTGCACCTCTATGCAAAATTACGAAGACAAATTTTCATTAGATTGCACGTCGATTTTTTTTAAATGGTCTAGACATGTTATTATATCTTTAATTCAGATTATGATTTTTCACAGAATTATTAAATTATATTGTTATGAGTGTCTTTAAGGAAAACGTTACCAAAAGGATAAGATTATTCACCTTCTACATTGAAAACATAAACTAACTAGCTGTGCCCGTCACTACGTTCGTGTAGAACTTAATGTAAAAAAAACAGTGACTAATAAAATCATCTCAATTTATTAAGTCCATTTAGTTATCTACTTTTCTCTCGTGCTTAAGTCGCACCGTCATTAAAATTACAATAACTTTCGATAGAGTGAACCGATTTTTCTAGGTAAAGTTTTATCGTGAATGCGGCACTTCAGCAGTGATACGTGCTCAAATAAACAGTCAGACAGACATACATTTCTAAAAATGATTGAAATGTATTTTATAACTTACTCCAAGACACCTACAACTTTTTTTTTTACAAAAATCTAAAAAGTACAGGCCCGTTAGATTTACATTCTTATTATGTATTAGATAACCTACGTCTATAATTTCTGTCTACAGTAATAATGTTTATTTAACGTAGGAAAATTATGCAGATCCATCAAGCATTCCAGAGCAAGCCTTCCGCGCACTGCATCAAACCTAACAAGTAAATTGCAGTAAGCTCGTTAGGTGATCCAATTAGCGCCACTAATGAACCGGCTGTACTGAGGAATTTTGTCGTTAACACAGCTTAAAGAGCATCCGAACGGATTTGAGCCGTTCCAGCCAATTAATTATTAAATTACACAGGGTTATTATAGATACAATATATGAATATTGGATCACATAGCTCTTACTCGATTATTAGATGTAATGTTTGGAATAGAACATGATTAGATTTACGCTACTAATAAGTGTTTATTAATATTCGATTATTTTTTAATCTATATGTAAATCTGTGTCCGTATTTTTTAGATTTTTGTAAAAGAAATTGTTGATGTTTAGGAATAAGTAATAAAATACATTTATATCATTTTTTGAAATGTCTATCTGTGTGTTTGTTTGAACATAAAGAATACCTTCGAGTAACATTTAGTCTTTGTTTCATTAAAATCGGTTCGGTGTATCAAAAGAGTTATTGTAATTTTAATGACGACGCAACTTAAGTACGGGAGAAAAGTAGATAGTAATTAGACTTACATTCAGATGACTTTATTAGTAGGTTTGCGTAATGCGATGGGAAAGCATCATGTCTGTCTTCTGGCCCAACAGTTTAGGTACATACGATTTCAAGCGTGAGAGAAAGATTTTTTCAATTTACACCTAAAGAATTATTAAATAATCGTTCTTGTAAACTACTATTAAAATTAGCATTATTAACTTTAACCAAAGATCGTTTCGAAGTCTTAGAGACTTGTTAATGAAAGCCAATCTTCTCTCTCCTCTATAATCTTTAAAAAGGCTGCGATCTCAATTAACAAAGGCGTAAATTGAGTTACAAAACGTAACCTAAATAAACGGACCAACGTAAACAGACCACTGGAAAGGTTTTTACGTTGTTCTTTTATCTTCATTGTTTAAATATATCTGAATAGGGTTCATACCATAGTTTGTAACATTGTTATATATTCTGCGATAATCAGTTTTCATCATTCCAATTGTTGTATTCAATTTAGATCCAGAGAAGGCACTTATGAACGTCAAAGCTATCACCGGTTCGGAAAAACAACCCAGTCATCGAGCACCGGCAAGAAACTCGATCAGATTTATCTTTTCATGATACATATTTTTACAAACATAGATATATACATTCGTTTTTGGTGGATGCATACAGAGGAGCCTTATTTCGAGTCGTCATCATCGTTCACATATTGATCCACTTGAGTTGCTTGAACTCTCTATCCGGCAAATCGCTAATGTGCGTTGGGACTTTGTCCAAAACCAAACGCTATTACCTAAAAAAACTGATACTAGTCTTAGCGAGCCTGAAACGTGGAATGAACAATTTATTTATCTCGGTCTTTTACTAAATCCAGCTTATCTAAGTATTTGCGGACTTACATTAGATTACCAGATATGTATTGGGAGGACAGAGTTAAGATACCAAATTCCTGAAACTTATCATTTAATGATTCTTTAATTCATTTATGAATAGTCAGGCTACATCACACCCAGAAAATAGTTTTCGGTGTCGGTACTATAAATAAGTGATACAAATGTCACGATAATATGAAGCTGTAAAGACCTTGCCAGGTCAATAGCGTAGTCAGTTCGAGAAAAAAAATTATGATAATATTTCGGCTCACATGTAGTAACCAAACAGATGCGAAATATACTTTCAATTTATTCTATCACTTATGCCGCTCATAACTTTATTCAAAGATATAAGTGAATTAACTGAGATAAAGTGTGTTATAAAATTATTTTTACTAATAGAGATTGTTCTAGGGTTTCAGTCATATAAAAGAGTACACATTGTCGATAACATATAAACAGAAATAAGAGAAACCCTACAAAATATTGTTTGCACCTATAGATTATTCTTTGTGCTCGCTGATTAAACCGCCTGCGGCTTCTGTTATTGTCAAAGGAAATATCTCAATAGTTTTCATTTTTGGTATCTTCTCAGAACAAGGATTTTCCGTGTTGTTGATATTGGTTACGAATTTATATAATAGGTCTTTACCCATTAAATTGCCGTTCTGCAGTACTGGCCATTTCAAATCAAAATAATTTTTGTTTGGCTAAGAATTCTAATTTCAAATTAATTTTATTTTAAAAACATGGAATTCTTTGTCCAAAAGTAGTCATTTATTTATTGATTAGTGATACATTTTCATCGTATTTCAATCTTTTTTGTCATCATGGATACGTTAAAAATTCGAGTAATTATGGAATATGAGTACCGTCGTGGCAGCAACGCGGCACAAGCGGCACGCAACATCAACGACGTTTACGGAGCTAACACTACAAACCAACGCACCACCTGTTATTGGTTTACTCGCTTCCGTTCTGGGAATTTCGACCTGAAAAATGAACCTCGCGGTCGTTCGAAGACTTTGGTCGACAATAACGAATTAAAGGCGATTGTGGAAGCTGATGATACACAATCTACGGCTGAATTAGCAACAGCTTTCGATGTTAGCGTCAAAACAATATTGGTCCATTTGCGTCAAATTGACATGAACTCAATGATCGCCAGCGCGAAGTACGCGTCGAGACGTGCCTTGCACTGCTCAACAGACACACAAATGAAGGAATTTTGAACCGCATTGTTACCTGCGATGAAAAATGGATTCTGTTTGATGCCGCAAGCGCTCAGCAATTTGGTTGGATCCTGGTTCAGCACCTAAACAATGCCCTAAACGAAAACTTACCCCTAGAAAAGTGATGGTCACTGTTTGGTGGTCTAGCGCCGGTGTGATTCATCACAGCTTCTTACCAAACGGGGTGAGCATTACTGCAGATGTGTACTGTGAAGAACTGAACACAATGATAGAGAAGCTGGCACATCTCCAACCAGCATTGGTTAATCGCTCGTCTCCGCTGCTCCTGCACGACAACGCGCGACCTCATACTGCACAGCAAACGGTCTCCAAGTTGCAAGAACTGGGGTTGGAAGTTCTCCGTCATCCGCCCTACTCACCAGACCTTGCGCCTACAGACTACTACTACTTTTTCCAGAATTTGGATAACTCCTTAGCGGGAAATAAATTCAATACCCGAGAGGCAGTACAAAATGCTTTTGAAGAATTTATTGCCTTTCGTCCAGCTGATTTCTTTAAGAAGGGTATCAATAAACTGCCACTGCGTTGGCAAAAATGCATTGATTGCATGGGTGATTACTTCGATTAATACAAATAAAAAATACATGAAAAAAATTCGTTTAAATTTTTTCATACCAAAACGGCAATTTCATAGGTAAAGACCTAATATAAATCATCACTATATATATATATACATATATATATATATCTCTATATATAAATTTCTTCTGTACGTGTGTATGTCACTGAACTCGTCCTAAACGGCTGGACCGATTTTGATGAAATATTGTGTGCGTGTTCCAATGGATCCGAGAATGGTTTAGATTCAAAAGTGGAGCCGGTAAGTGGCACTGCGGTTGAATTTTAGATTTTTTTTATTGTCAAGGCAGGACAACTTCCGCCCGGCCCGCTAGTATATTATAAAACAAAGTCATCCGCCGCATCTGTCTGTTCGCGATAAACTCAAAAACTACTGAACGGATTTTCATACGGTTTTCACCAGTAGATAAAACGATTCATGCAGAAGGTTTAGGCATATCATTTCTCAAAGTTTTTTTTATTATTAGGGCGGAACAACGTCCGGCGGGCCCGCTAGTATAAAATAATTTCTATTGTCGTTTAGCTTTTGGGAGTTCTTTAATATGTAATTATTAGCAGCTACTATTATCGAGATATGAAAATCGATCCATTGTGGCTGTACTTATGCGTCGGTCTACAATACTGAGTAATTCGAGCATAACCTAATGATTTACTAGACTTGTATCATTTAGTAACTGTTTAAAATTTTCTAAATAAAACACCTTAAGTATTTATCAAACTTTGTAGACCATGGACCACAATATAAAAACGAGGAAACATTTTCATTGTTACTAAACAATTGGCGGCAAAAGAGTTTGGCGATAGATTTGCTTTTTATAATTTAATATGAACCGACATTTATATAGTATGTACATTAGCATAAATTAACTTAAAAAACAATTTATACTAATAAAATTGTATATTTAAAATTATTCTTTAGTATTCGTTAGAACGATAAAAAAACAATATTTCTCAGTATTTTTGTCGATTTTTCAGCAGCAGCATCCCCTTGTGTGATATAAACAAGAATAATATCTTAGAGTAAGTTCCCGTGTACAATATAGGGCGTTACAATTTCGTGTGCGCCGTTTCCTGAGCGCGTAGAACCCTACAGAGCTGGTGTAAATTACAAGTGAGAGCGTGAAAAGTATCGCTATAAATATTTAAAAACTGTTAACATATCGGAATCTCCTGACATTGGAGGCCCTATAAAAGTAATTACTACATATTATAAAGTCCTCTGCCACGTCTGTCTTTTAGTTTGTTCGCGATAAACTTAAAAAATACTGAGTGGATTTTTATGCGGTTTTTACTAGTAGATAGAGTGATTAAAGAGGAAGGCTTAGGTATATAATTCGTCAATTTTTTTTTTGTAAATTGGTTTAATTATATAAAAATATATTTTATAAAATCTGAAAGTATCGGAAAAAGTCAAGCCGTCTGTGAGAGCTTCGTCAAAAACGCTATCATCCCTTTGAGGTATAACAAAACAATAAACGATGCATACGAAGCCACAGAAATTAGTTAGTATGTAATATATAAACCTAATACATTTTTACCAGCTTTTTTTGAAGACTGGGTTATTTTTAAAACCGGAGGTAATGATTCAACCTTCATGAATCCCTTATAAGGTCTACATTTAGTATGATTGAACGGCTTCAATGATAAGTATTCTAGTGACGATTTCTTAGCAAAGCCACTAATAAACACCGTGCGTTGGAAGTTCAAAAGAGCTTGTGTTTTATTTCTATGGCAGTAGCGTTTATAATAGTTCGTGGTTGTAAGTGTCATATTATTTTTAGTTTATCGCTAGTAACTGATGTGTTAGGCCATACGCTTTCTCAGCTTTACGGTGCATAGAATGTTTTCGAATATTGTTATATAAAATTTCATAAGACTTCCTTTAAGCGCCACCGCCGGCGCCCTTTCTATTTAGAATATGGTGCTACCCATGATTTAGTATACAAATTCACTTCGTTTTACTCTTATTTGATTTTTGTGGTTACAATAATTCACTTTCCGGTTTAAGTGTATTATTTTATAGTAATAGTATTTTTTTATTTTTTTTTATATATCATAAGAGGCAAACGGACAGATGAGTCACCTGATGTTAAGTGATCACCACCGTCCATAGACACTAGCAACACCAGGGGAGTCGAAAGTGCGTTGCCAACCTGTCTTGGGGGCGAGGGGGAGTAAGGGAAGGTTGAAGGGGAGGGGAGGTGGGCCTCCGGCGCTTTCACTGACCGAACGAAACGCAACAATGTAAGCACTGTTACTTCACGTCGGTTTTCTGTGACAGGGTGGTACTACCCCGGGCGAGCCGACCCATTCATGCTGAAACCATTAATAGCTTCAGCGTAGGTCTACCACCTACCAAAATAGTAATTATTATATTGCTAATTAATTACAACTAATATTTCTGTAAACCAAAAATGCCATTAATTTGAAACAAACACTGTCTTTATATGAAATCGTTTGATTAAAAATAAATAAGTTTAAAAACTGTAACCCGACTACGAAAAAAGCCGCTAAAAGGTAATAAACAAGGTAAGTGCTGTTTGATATTATCGTCTTATTGAATAAAACAAGTCATTTGATATGTTAGATATTCCTACTTATTTATTGAAATCCATTGTCACTTCCATATTAATAACATTATAATTCAATTCAAATAATATGATGATTTTAGATGTTTTACTTTACCGAAAGCTCCAACTCAGTTGCTAGGTATCGAACTTACGTCCATCGACGCTGTGTCCGAACACGATATAAACTAAGCCGTCGTCGCTCGTAACACACACATATAAAGAAGTCTGAATAAAGTAACAAATAATCTACCTCTGTATGGAAAAGCGCCACTAAATTACATATCGAAGATATCTTAAAAATCTTATAGCCACACCCTTTAGCGAAGTACGACTAATGCCCGGTTTCTGAGGTACTTGGTTAAACTATAATTAGTTATTGACTCAATAAAGTTATCCACAAAATAAACTGTCAATGCGTTTCTGAGTACACAACGAGTTATCAAATAACTATGAATCCCATAACTAGTTCTTTGATGTTCACTAGTTGGCTCTTTTTAAGGAAGAGTGTTAAAAATTGGTTTTGTTATTTTAATTCTTAACTTATAGTAGTAATATTATGATTAAAAAATACTTTGGAGATTAGTGGATGGTTTAATTTAATTTTATAATTATTTACTTTTAAATTTAATTATTTTAGATACAACACTTTTCAATTCGTTAGTTGTTAGTCAATTACATGTCATTGTCAAGATATTAAAAACTATTTAGAATGTCAATACTTATCGAATAAGATAAACGTCCAGGTTGGCCAGTTAAGTTTAACAGAGGTTTCTCGTATGATTGTCTGTTCAGAAACCCAATTTGACAAGTTATCGAACCAATAACGCTATTGAACAGATAAATGTGACTCAGAAACCGGGCATAACTCAATTTTAAATTAAATATAATTTGAGACCAAAGATTCATATATAAACAATAGAATATGAAATACATGTCTTGTTCGTAATTCTGAGTATATGTAACATTCAATATTACACAACAAAGGGCACATGCTCTCTATTTTGTTGATCGGCAGAATTGCTTCCTAGACATTTACAAAGGCCCCGCTACCTTTTCAAATAAATAATTATGGAATCTATATTAATTAAGGAAGCTATTTGTATCATTTCGTATCCGTAATGAAGGTCTGTTTCGTATAGGTTAGCCGATATTAATGGCGAGGACAAAAGATATTAATGTTATACTGTAGCAGTCTAATGGCCAGTCGTTTGTTAAACTCCGCTGGTAATAATTAAATACGTAACGATCTTAGTTTAAGGTGTTGAATGTATAATAATTATATAGTTGGAAACAATTTTGAGTGAATTCTAATATTAGAAAGACAAAAAAAGTCGAGACAGTCGTAAGGACTGCCGATAGAAGTGAAAACTCAAAACAATGGAATAACTGTGTTCTATTTTGAATTTTTAAATTAATTATAGTCATTAATCTGGTTTCACATCTATTGGAAAATGAGGCAATAATTATAAACACTCTTATAGAGTTTATTAATTAATCAAACGTATGATGCGCTGCAAAATCTCAATATTGCACGTACACAGGCCCCTATACTACGCGTCGCTAGTCTGACACTAGCCGCACAAGCACTGCACGGTCGGTCACGTTTACTAGCATGTCATGACGCGAAAATTATCTCCTGACAAAATACCGCGCCTAAAGAAGTTTTCACTTGAAAAATGAAAATTAAAAAGGTATTTCTTAAAACTTCACTGCTAAGTATATCAATCATGTGTGAAGTATCAATAAACCGTATTTTTTTTAAGTTACATTCATATGAAATTTGAAATTCTTAAACATTCCAGTGTTTTTTTAACCCTAAGAACTTGAATATTTTAGTTATTTTTTTATATCCACTCCTGTGCACACTATATATGAAAATAAACGGTATACATTTTATAGCTGAAACGAATGAAACCACGGGTGGAATGTTAGTTTAATATAAAACATATATTCTATCGCGATTGACCTGAACGAAGCCAGTTCGAGGTCGAAAACTACCTGCGAGTATTTTTAAAGGATTTATCTCAAAGTTACAACCAGATTTTTGGGGTAATTCTACTCGGCACTACAAAGATATCCGGTTTATACCGGATTACCTGGTAACCAGGTAACTAGTCCATTGAAATGTTACATTTTTTAGGCCTTACCTTGCGTTTTTTAGAGGACGCAATTTTATTCTTTTGATGTGTAGGGGGGGTCAGTGTAAAGCTAAAACCAAGTTTGTGGGGTCGCCACCCTTGTCCCACGGCCGCCATCTTGAAAATAGGGGTTGAAATGGTATTTACGATATATCTCTTAAACTATTTATTTTATAAAAAAAATTTGTTAACATTTTTTGTTGCAAATTAAATTCTCTACAACTTTGCTCCAGTAACTTTTTGTCGTAGAACTATAAATAAAAAAGTTATAAGCGAAAATCTTCAGAAATTTGAGAAAAAAATTTATATTTTTCGATGTAACTTTTTTTTTTATCATTTTACGAAAAAATGATATCTGACCATTTTTGTACATCGTTTTTTGAGGAACAACTTTTATTCGCATCATTTTTTCATTAAGTCAATAGCTAAGGATTTACAGCGCTCCGAAGCGAGTACTATTTTTCAGCACCCTTAACTATACCTATATTATACGTGTGTACCTATAATATGTCATCAGTTATTGTTTATTTTTTTTTCTTAGTTTTTACTTTATTATTATAACATTATTAATTATTATAACATTATTTATTATTATTTAAAAGAGTCAATAATTAATTATTAATAATATTGCAAAATTTGTAATTAAAAAAGTTATAATAATAAAGTAAAAACAAAGAAAAAAACAAACAATAACTGATGACATATTATAGGTACACACGTATAATATAGGTATAGTTAAGGGTGCTGAAAAATAGTACTCGCTTCGGAGCGCTGTAAATCCTTAGCTATTGACTTAATGAAAAAATGATGCGAATAAAAGTTGTTCCTCAAAAAACGATGTACAAAAATGGTCAGATATCATTTTTTCGTAAAATGATAAAAAAAAAAGTTACATCGAAAAATATAAATTTTTTTCTCAAATTTCTGAAGATTTTCGCTTATAACTTTTTTATTTATAGTTCTACGACAAAAAGTTACTGGAGCAAAGTTGTAGAGAATTTAATTTGCAACAAAAAATGTTAACAAATTTTTTTTATAAAATAAATAGTTTAAGAGATATATCGTAAATACCATTTCAACCCCTATTTTCAAGATGGCGGCCGTGGGACAAGGGTGGCGACCCCACAAACTTGGTTTTAGCTTTACACTGACCCCCCCTACACATCAAAAGAATAAAATTGCGTCCTCTAAAAAACGCAACCCCAAATGTAACTTTTCAATGGACTAAACTAGTTCCAGGGAGAATTTAGATATCCGTGTCAGGTAATAAACAAGATTATGACACCTTTGCCTGACATAATTTTCGAAATAGCTAGTACCCTTTTTTGTACGAATAAACTGTACGACTTCAAATTATAACATCTATTACATTACCTAACCCTTTATTATATAGACTAGTGATCCGTCCCTGCTTGGACTATATTTTATTTTTAAAATTTATATTCATGCAAGCGAAACCGCGAGCAAAAGCCAGTTATCTGTAAAAGCACTCACACAAAGAAAATTTCCACGCGAAGGCTAATACATTATTAAACTTAAAAACAATAAAATACAATAATAAAATAATAATAATAATAATATTTTAATGTTCCAAGTCAATGTATACATAATTAACAGTAATATTGGTATCTGCACTGGTTACAAACCGTATCGCAGATATCACAATTTCATATAATGAGAACTAAAACAAACAGTGACTTAAACATATGTAATAAATAAAAACTTAATTTGAATTAACTAAATATGTGAGATTATTGTGAAACGTGAAATGAATATAATAAAAGTATAGAAACCTTCTCAATGGGTAAATGCGTAAGGTATGGTAACTTTTACAAAGACCGCTTCCATCGCTATCGTCTCGCTTGCCCCGCCAGGGGCACGCGGGAAGACCGTACCAGAGTAGCCCCTCTCACGGTGATTTCACTCGCCTCCCGTGATGGGAGTCAAAGACCGCTTAAATCGTGACTGAGTTTATATATCTCAGGTACAATCATATTATTTTATTCGAAATTTACGTACATTTACTAGTTTAAAATGGTAACACTCCCGGCTGACGATGTAGGAAAACAACGATAGAAAACCTGAACCTATGAAATGTTCTTGTAGTACTGCTGTATGTGGGAAAACATAGAACTGTGGATCTCTCATAGTTTAAAATGGCCAATACATCGTGGGCTGGCGTGGTGATTGTGCCCATACCTTCCCATGGGAAGAGGCCTATGACCCTGCAGTCGGTCTCTTATAGACTGATGATGGTGATGACATTCTGAATTCTGAATATTTAAGGATCATGATGGATAAAGCATACTTTTTATCATTATAAAAAAAAATTACAAAAAAAATAAACCGCCTTTCTATGTGAAAAACTAATAAGGCACTAAAAAGCGTAAAATAACTGAATATCGACTTCAAATATATTATTAGGTAGCGCAAATATCAATATTTTTTATTTAATTTGGTTAATTTAATAATTCAGTTATTTTTCGCTTTTTAGTGCCTTATTAGTTTTTCACATCGAAGGCGGTTTATTTTTTTTGTAATTTTTTTTTATTTTTCCATTTTTAATGTGCATAGATATATCTGGTTTCTAATGGGTATAACAAATCGGTTCCAATTTCACGAAAATACGTAGAGACGAAGTGGGTGAAAATCAAATAAACGATTTTTCACCCCCTTAGGGGTTGAATATTTTCTTCAAATTTATATGAGACCACCTCTGAATATAACCAATTCAAATAAAAAAAGAATCATTATAATCGGTTCATAATTGACGGAGATATCGATTAACATACATAAAAAAAAATACATACAACCGAACGTAGTAACCTTCTCATTTTTCGAACTCGGGTAATAACCTTCTTCTTTTTCGAAGTCGGTTAAAAATAAATTCTAAATATTTAAGGATCATGAGGGATAAAGCATTCTTTTTATCATTAAAAGAAATTCTAAATATTTAAGGATCCTGAGGGATAAAGCATACTTTTTATCATTAAAAGAAATTCTAAATATTTAAGGATCATGAGGGGTAAAGCAAACTTTTTATCATTAAAACAAATTCTAAATATTTAAGGATTATGAGGGATGAAGCGTGCTTTTTATCATTAACAGAAATTCTAAATATTTAAGGATCATGAGGGATAAAGCATACTTTTTATCATTAAAAGAAATTCTAAATATTTAAGGATCATGAGAGATAAAGCAAACTTTTTATCATTAAAAGAAATTCTAAATATTTAAGGATCATGAGGGATAAAGCAAACTTTTTATCATTAAAAGAAATTCTAAATATTTAAGGATTATGAGGGATAAAGCATACTTTTTATCATTAAAACAAATTCTAAATATTTAAGGATCATGAGGGATAAAGCAAACTTTTTATCATTAAAAGAAATTCTAAATATTTAAGGATCATGAGGGATAAAGCATACTTTTAACATTAAAAGAAATTCTAAATATTTAAGGATCATGAGGGATAAAGCATTCTTTTTATCATTAAAAGAAATTCTAAATATTTAAGGATCATGAGGGATAAAGCATACTTTTTATCATTAAAAGAAATTCTAAATATTTAAGGATCATGAGGGATAAAGCAAACTTTTTATCATTAAAACAAATTCTAAATATTTAAGGATCATGAGGGATAAAGCATAGTTTTTATCATTAAAAGAAATTCTAAATATTTAAGGATTATGAGCGATAAAGTATACTTCTTATCAGTGTACTCAAAGCAGTTATAAAAAGTACATAAAAGTGTACAGAACGAGTCCCTTGAGGTAAACACTCTGAAACAGCAATATCTAAGTGTCTCGACGTCTTCAAAGTCAAAGTTGTTTTTAATATAACATACATTTTTGGCGAGTGATTTTGTTTACCTTTTTAGGATTTTTTTTACAAAGTTGGATCAAAGATTAGTCTTAGATTTCGAGTGACGCTTTAACAAGGTTAAATAAGTTTTCGAGATATTTTTTTATTGTAAGGGTCAATTTTTGTATAGTTGAATTATTTGTGAAATAAACAAGGAAGTAGAGTGATTTGTAAACTTCTTACAGAAAAAAAAATCATTTAGTAAAAAAAATAGTCTGAAAATGCGCTTATGAACGTCTAATCTACCACCGGTTCGGAAAACAGTCCTGTGATCGAGAAGAACCGGCAAGAAACTCGATCCCATTTATCTTTTCATAATACATAATAAAAAAACAAAGATATTTATATTCTTTTCGGGTGGATGCACAGAGAGGGGCGACATTTTCAGACGTCACAATCGTTCACATATTGATCCACACTATAACAGCCTTTAGACATTAAAACCCGCTTGACATACTTGAACTCACCACCCGGCAAATCGATAATGTGCTTTGGGACTTTGTTATAAAACCTAACACCTTAAAAACTGTTCCTGGTCTTAGTGAGCCTGAAACAGAATGACCAGTTTGTTGTTGTTTCTAGTATTTATATTATGGTCTTTTACTAAATTCTTCATCTAAGTATATATATAACCATATATGTAACCATAAGGTTACATCAAAGACATTGGTTAATATTATTTTAAATGTTTACTTTATAGTAACACGTATTATTTCATCATATGGTTAATTAATGGTATTACGTATACAGAGATAGCACTCTCTTTGCTATACTATGGCTAGATTATGACTGAAATTGAATTTGCTATTTTAAATCAATTAGATTGATGATAGCGTTTTCGGAGTATCCGATCTCGATCAGTATATGATTCAGTCGAAGTTTTTTGTCCAGGAAAATCACGATGAAACCATAGTATGATGAGGGATTTTTCTAAGTTCCGCTATCTAGCTGCCATCTTCTACTTTAAAAGGTTTCGCCAAGTACTTATTAGAGTGTTCCGAGAGTACACTCGAGAGCCAGTCCCCTCTAAGTTTAGCGTGTATACCTCTTAGACCACATTGTCATTTAACATCAGATATCGTGATCAAATACTAAAACTTATAAAATATAAAAACAAACTTCAACAGCATCGCATTTCCAATTAAAATCAATTCCGAAGTCAATAAGATGTCTTTGAAAATCATAATCAAAAATTCTTCAATCAATTTAGGCTCTGAGAAATCGCTTATAAACGTTAAAGCTACCACCCGTACGGAAAACAACCCAGCCACCGAGAGAGACCCCCAAGAGACTCGGTCTGCTTTATTATTTTATTGTTTTTATTTTTCCAATAACGTATAGTATTTACAATCATTGTCAGAGGATGAATAAAGAGTGGTGTTATTCCCAGACATCGTCAGTTTCGTCCACTTATTGATTCACCTTATGATAGACTTTTGACGTCAAAACCTGCTTCGAGTATAATGATTTGGAAAATCGGTAAGGTGCTTTGGGATTTTATTTTGGAATCTAACACTGTTACCTTGAAAACTGTTACTGGTCCTATTGAACCTGAAACATGGGATAGCGAATTTGTGATTGTCTCTAGTATAAAAATCACAGCAGTCGCATACTAAGTTAACAGCGAGAAATTGTTAGTAGTGCAAAACTCAAGGGGCCAGACTCGCAGTCAAACTTACACGTTAATATGACAGCGCATAAAAAATGTTTACTCACAAAATATTATAAAAACAAAGTCCTCTGCCACGTCTGTCTATCTGCCGGTCTGTTTGCGATAAACTCAAAAACTAATGATCGGATTTTCATGGAGTTTTCACCAGTAGATAAGATGATTCATGAGGGAGGTTTAGTTATATAATCTGTCAAGTTTTTTTATGATCGGCGCGGGATAACGTCCGCCGTGCCCGCTATTCAATGATATTTAATACATTTCTATAAAAAAAAAAACACTGTCGACTAGCGTGTGAACACTCCTACTTGAGTCGCACGCATTACAGAAAATATCTACTACTAACTTTTGTTCGCGGCTTCGCTTGCATTAATATAGATTTAACCTCGAAAACACTATTGTTACTGAATAATAGAAACCTTATGTCCTTTTCTGAAGCCTTTACAATCTGTATGAAAAATTTCATGAGGATCGGTTGAGTATTTAAGGCGTGAAACAAACAATTACTTCTTATATCAAAGAATTAGGCAGTCTTCATCACTAGCATATTATTCTTGAGAACTCTGTTGAAATATCTAGTGTTGTTAAGCATTTCTCCAAACAGTTTTCACCAACGTTGTTCTACACTACAACCTTACTCAGATACTAAAGTCGTACACATAAAATATGAATATTGTTCGAGAAAAAAATCCACACTCAACCCTCTTTTGAAATGGCAAACATTTCTTCAAATACAACATTACATATAATAGGAGACTTCCTCGAGCAACCGTCAAAAGATTTCTCATTTCTCAAAGACTCTGAAAATATCGCTCCATGAAAGAATGCAAGCATCAAAGTGAATGTTTATGTCGTATGTTTTGTATCGATATATATGTAAAGTTGAGCCTTTGAAGCGTAGGTTACGTGGTCTTTAAATGTATCGAGAGAGACTTGCAGGGGATATTTAACGAGCTTGTACCACTAAATTGGGACATATAAAGTTATCGTTTTAATCCTTTATGGGTATACTTTTGCTTGTAATATTATTATTCAATCTGAATTTACATCACAATAACGGTGATTGTTGGTGGCCTGTAGGTTAATATTCACTGGCTGATTCTGAAATATTGCTTTTTTAGTACAATCGTGTCTATATTAATAGTTCGGTCACCTTTCTTGAAATGAAAAAGTATATATAGAACAAAAATGAAAATAGCGTAAAAAATTAAATAAATTTAAATTAACATAACTCTTGGAATATTATTGCGCTCAAAATAAT
Source organism: Antheraea yamamai (assembly GCA_036509395.1). Taxonomy (NCBI): domain Eukaryota; kingdom Metazoa; phylum Arthropoda; class Insecta; order Lepidoptera; family Saturniidae; genus Antheraea; species Antheraea yamamai. The sequence goes on along the minus strand of AP028426.1, from coordinate 17,469,305 downwards.
ACTTTATAGTAACTTCAAATATGTAATCGGTGAGTGAAGACTTGAAAAAACGGTGTCAAATTAAATGCAGAATAAAATGAAATCAAATTAAAAGGTTAGATAAGTAAAATAAAGTAATTTATGTAATCTTTAAATATAAATATTTTAAAATGTTTTCTGTCTGTGTGTACCGTTAGTTATTCTAAACTACGCAAAGGATTTTGATATGATTTTCACCATCGTATAGAGACTTTTTTCGAGAAGGTTTATGTATATAAGACATTTCTAAGTAACAGAAAAATTTGATGCATTATATCTTATGAACGTTGACTTAAGTCATATGAACTATACATCAGAATAATGTACTGGACTACGAATTTGCACATTTAAAAAATTCCTCCAGAAAAGTTCACAATCGCATATATGTAATCCTCGCTAATATTATAAATCCGAAAGAGAGCTTGTTTATTGATTACGCTTTGACACCTTAACTACTCAAGTAATCATGATGAAATTTTGTGTACACGTTGTCAAGGGGAACAGAAAAACACATACTGTACATTCCATCCAAAAAAAAACCAATCCTGAGGCATATATAATATCTATATTAACGTGAGCGAATCTGCGAGTAAAACCTATACCTACTATACCATATGTTTTTCTCCTGAAGAAATACATATAGTAATTATTTTTATATTGTACATCATATTAAAGAAATTAGTCATTTGCGAGTTTAACGCGTAACGCGTAGCGAATTTTCTTCCCCAACATGACATGAGAAGGACAACTTAAAAAAAAAACTTTGTCGTTCTATACATGACTAGCTTCTGCTCGGAACTTCGTCCGCGTGGAACAATTATTTTGGGCTAACGCTAACACAGAGCGGAAGCTCTGAAAAGGAAAAAAAACGATTTAGAAATATTCTTCATTGGTGCTCCGCTCCTATTGGTCTTAGCATAATATATAGTCCTCGATAAATGAGCTACCTAACACTGACAAACTCTTTCAAATCAGGCCAGTAGCTCCTGAGATTAGCGCGTGCAACCAAACAAACAAACTATTCAGCTTTATAAGTATAGATTTGTGTGTAGATATTGAAGAATGTTAATGTTCTCAATATCACGTTCTTCGTATTTGACAAACAAGACGAAATTCCATAATATACTAATACTGCACCTTAACGTTGTCTAGCTATGTTAGGCACGCGCAGTACTAAGACGTTGCATGATGCAGGGACGCATTCAAGGAGTCTGGTATTCGGAATTCGGAATGCTACAATTATTAATAATACCTAGCTCTACCCGTGGTTCCGCTTATCTGAATAATATAATATTATCATTACAATCTTTCGCAAACTTTTTTAGGCGCATTTTACGTTGTTTTCGTAAAGTGAGCGAAAGTAAGCAGTCACGTTCGGGCCGGTGACGCTGAATCGAGTTTACTCGGTTCGACTAGAACTTTTAATGTACTCTTTCGTTAATCACTACATAGTATAAAGCAAAGTCCCCTACCGCGTCTGTCTGTCTGTTCGCGATAAACTCAAAAACTACTGAACGGATCTTTATGCGGTTTTCACCAGTGGATAAAGTGATTCACGAGGAACGTTTTGGTATATAATTTGTCCAGAATTTTTTTTATAATCAGGGCTTGACGTCTGCCGGACCCGTTAGTCTATACATATAATAAAAATGTAAGTGTCGGTGTTACTTAAATGTTTGTGAAAAAACAAGTTGCAGGTATCTTAGAATGCGTAATAAAATACATTTCAATCATTTTTGGAAATGAATGTCTGTCTGTCTGTTTGTACGAACACCCAACTGCTAAAGTACTGCGTTCACGATAAAACTTCACCAAGAAAAGCATATCATCGAGTAACAATTAGTCTTGGTTTCATTAAAATCGGTGCACTCTGTCAAAAGTGATTGTAATTTTAATGAAGACGCGACTTAATTACGAGAGAAAAGTAGATCAGTAAATGGACTTAATACATTCACATGATTTTATTAGTCACTGCTTTTTTACATTAAGTTCCACGCGGACGGAGTCGCGGGCACAGACAGTTATACAGTAATATTATTAAAGTTGACATAATGTCAGAATAAATTACCTCTATCATCAGCTTATGGTATAACTAGCTTTAGCTAGTGTTTTCGCTTGCGTTAATGTATCGATTTTATCTTTCCTTGTCAGGATTTTGTGGTTGAACGGTAACCCTACTATGTATTTTTTTATTCTTTTGAGAATGTTCATACAAAATTTCACGATGATCTCCTTTTGAGTATTTAAGGTATGAAAGCGTAACAAACAGACAAACAAAGTCACATTTCATCATCTGCCTGTAAGAGATCCACTGCAGGGCAATAGGACTCTTCTCGCTGCCGAGCGTGGTTGTGGCCATGCTCGGCAGCGAGGATGCGTGGAACGCAATGGCCTCCTTCTGCGAGGAAGTCGTCTCGCAGAAGGAGGCGGCGGAGAGGGTCCGGGAGGAGGACCCTCAAAGTGACCCTCTCAGCCAACCGAGGACAGGCAGGAGGAGGCGGCAGTTTGACCGCCGCCTCCTCCCACCGTAACCAGACCTAGGGAGGATGGGTCGGGGGGCCCATCTTCCTACTGCAACAGGTCCGGCGGATGGAGGAGACGACCGTTGTGTACACGGTTGTCTCCTAACAGGACGGGGCTCGGCGGCGGCGTTTTTCGTTGCTGGGCCAACCGCTGGGGCGTCACGATGAAATCTATAGAGATCTCGTGTCGCCCCAACTATAGCGGCAAACGTACACCGTGGGGTTTTAGTCCGTGCGAGTCGGACATATCCTCCCTCTCGGGGGAGAGAGTGGGTATCCACAAGAGATTTCCCCACGTAAAAAAAAAAACTGAGAAATCCGCAGTTTTATGTTTTCCCACATACAGTAGTACTGCAACGTTTCCTCACGATGTTTTCCTTCACCGTCAGCCGATAGTGATACCATATTAAATGAGTAAATGTACGCGAATTCCAAAATATTCGTTTGTACATCTGCAGACATGAGATTGATAATCCACCACAACTTTTTTAACTCATAGGTATTTGACACTGTAATATTAGCAAATAATTAGGATTAGATAAATATTTATAGATATAGGATTTATCTCTGATAGTGGTAATTAATTTTCATAAGACAGTACTGGATAATTACGATACATATACAGAGTCTACGAAAACATCCTTTCCGCGACATAATTAACAAAGATTAAAGCGACGTAATATTAAAGCGGTCGTGAATGGCTTTACAAATAAAAAAAAGGATAATTCGAAACCGCTTATCTTGGACCTTTACGCTCTGACACGTTTCAGCCCCTTTTACATACTGGCGACGAAATTATCCTTCTTTGAAGCTCAAATGATGATAGAATTTTAAGTTAAATATTAATATAGAATGCACACAAGGCTTAGATATGTGTTTCTTGCGGTTTACGCTTTAAATCATAAAGCAAGTATTCAAAATATTGCCCGATTTATCTTACTGTATTTATGCTATCGACTATTCGAAGTATGAGAAAGCGAGACAGCAATAGAAAAAATGGGATAGTATACAAAGGTTCGGAAAAACAACTCAGTCATCGAGAAGAACCGGCAAGAAACTCAATCTGGTTTATCTTCTCATAATAAATATTTTTACAAACATATTTGTTTTCCTGAAATTTCCCGACGTCACCATCGTTTACAGATTAAACCACCCTACACATTACGCTACCCTACTATATTACCCTTTACACATTAAAACCCTCTTGCAATGGTACTTGAACTCACTATCCGGCAAATCGGTAATGTGCTTTAGGACTTTGTTATAAAATCTAACAGTATTACCTAAAAAAACTGTTACTCATTTTAGTGACCCTGAAACGTGGGATGATCAATTTGTTGTTGTTTCCAGTCTTTAAATGATGACTAAATCCAGCTTATCTAAGTTTTTGCAGACATAGATTATGAAAAATGTATCGCGAGGGCAGAGTTAAGATATCAAATTCCTGAAACTTATTCTTTAATGATTCACTGGGCCCCATATTATATATTGCTCGAATTTCCCCTTTTTTCTTATAGGAATATGGTACCTACCTTAGCTGCCGTCCCCCACAACATATAGTATAGTTTGCATAATCACGTCGAAAGAAACTTTGACGGAAACCTCTCTCTTGTAGTTAGGAGTATAAGTATAAGTAAGTATAAGTTCTCAATTATGTAAGTGAAGAATAAACCGAGTTTAACTTTTCATTTATTCTCTTATTATGTGAAAACTGATAACACAAAGTTTTAGTTAAAAGAAAATATCATACGGTATTTATTCACACCACCCTCGGTCGGCGGAGGGTATGTAGTATATAGTTACGAGCTTCTGTTTCAGAGAGCAACCATCATTTCACAATGCACATGTAACACTTTATAAGAGATTCCTTTTGATTTATTTTTTCCATTCTTGGAACAGAGGAATAGAGATGTGACGTTGTTTTAAAAATATATTATTAAAAAGTAGTTGATAAGTAAATTCCTGTATAAGAAGATAAAGGTGACAGCCTTGTTTAACTCTCTCACTCTCCAACAATTTTCTTTTTAGGAAATGTATATAGGTTTATTTCATTTTAAAGGAAATTAAATGACATCTCGGCAATAGTTGCTGATGAACTCCTGAAAGGCACTTTCGAAGCCATATCAAATTTGGAATTTTGTTTCGAATAATGGAAATCAGTTGAAGTAATGCTTGGTAAGAATGACGAGTGATGAAGAGTTTACAGTCGTAACTCTTGTAGTTTTAAAATTACCCATTCTGTAGTACGTAGCGATGTTGTGAAGAAGTGCGTTAAAAATTGATAAGTCTTGGTTATTTGATAGCCGATTTGTTTTTAATATTTTATCATCTTATTTACAATTATTTATAATAACTGTTGTACCGGGTTACAAGAAAGTGTGCTCATCAATGGTGGCACAAGTCCATCATACGTTCACAAGCAGCTTCTATTCTGTTACCAAATACGTATAGTCAGCCGGCTGATCAGGGAAACCAAGAACACTTTGTAGGCACAGTGACTACTTATCCGGACAGAGCTTCGCCTTACAATAACTTCCACATAGAAGTGCATGCAGATCCAGTCGGGCTCTTCTCGCACCCTCTGGTGAGGGGGCGGGGAAACCGCGTCAGGGAAACCCCTCTGGCGGTGGCGTGTTCTCTAACCGCTACAGCGGTCGGCTCAGTTTAATCGAGGCTATTTCCTTGTGGGAGATGCCTCTTTGGTAGTCGTTAATTAATAATTTAGCTCTCAGAGATATTTATTAATTCTCTGAGCTGAGGTCTGAAACATATTTTTCTGGTTCTCCTGACTTGTATTGGGCGTTCTGGGGTGGGTCCTCTCTCCGGCGGTCTGGCGTGCAGTGGCGCAATACCCCTGAGGTGGGGGTGCGCCGATGCATCCGCCTTGCCGAACATCTTCGTGGCTAGGCGTCTGATGAATTCTTCCACACTCTCTACTTGTAAATCGCGAGCTATCGTTTTGTTACTAACGTAACGTGGGGCCGATGTAATTAGCCTCAATGTGGTATTCTGTAGTGCCTGTAACTTATTTTTGTGGGTATCTGAGAGGCATCCGTACCAAGCTGGAGCGGCATAAGTTAGGCGAGACCTGATATACGTCTTGTATATGCCGATTTTGGTGCGAAGGGGCAGCCTGGACCCTAAAATCGACCGTAGTGCCCTCTTCGCAACTCTGGCGCGCGCTAGCGCCGCTTCAGCCTGGAATTTAAAAGTGAGATTTCTGTCGATTACGACTCCGAGGTATTTCACTTTTTTGAGCCACGGAATGGCTTCCCCGTGGAGGGTAAGCTTCGGTGGCTGTACTTGGGCAACTCTTGTGACGATGGCCTGCGTCTTACTCACATTAACCGAGAGTCGCCATCTAGCGAACCACTCGGGGAGGGCGTCTAACGTGGGTTGTAGAAGCGCTGCTGCTCTCTTGCGGTTAATGGAGGTGGTTATGTACGCCGTGTCGTCTGCAAAAAGCGCGAGTTCCGCCTTGCCTATGACCGGTATGTCGTCGGTGTATAAGGCATACAGGAGGGGCGAAAGACAACTGCCTTGCGGCACTCCTGCGTGTAGTTGTATCTCCCTTGAAAGGCAATTCTCAACTTTGATCACGGCTCTTCTGTCTTTTAAAAACGATCTTATAATCTGGTATAAGCGCTCATTAATGTTGGTGGTTGTCGCGAGCTTATACAAGAGCCCCTCATGCCAAACGCGGTCAAATGCCTTCTGCATGTCGAGAAAGACCGCCGCCGCAAATCCTTTCTTAGTGTGGCATTTGATCGTCGTGTCCATTACTCGGGCAAGTTGTAGCGTCGTTAAGTGGTTATCGCGAAATCCAAACTGCTCCGGTCTAAGTTTGATTCTAGGTTTCAATTCTAATAACACAATTTTCTCGAAAACTTTAGACATAGTGTTTAGCAGAGTTATCGGGCGATAATTTTCCGGCTTTCGCGTGTCTTTGCCTTGTTTCGGAAGCATTATTATTTTGCCGTATTTCCAATCGTCAGGGAAATATCCTGTTCGCAGGATTCCGTTGTACAGCCTTGTGAGCGCTGCAACGGACCTCCCGGGTAGGTGTCGCAACATCGCATTGGTGATCTTGTCAACGCCTGGCGCCTTCCTCGGGTTGAGGTTGCGCAGCGCCCTCTGTACCATTCGCGGAGAAATGAAAAAGGTGGTATCGCCGACTTCGGTCGCTAGGTTCGATGCCGGTGAACGATTTTGGACGTATTGTAGTACCGTGTGGTTGTGTGCTGTGTCGACAATCGGATTTGGTCTGGATTGCTCTTCTATGGTTGTGGCGAAAATCTCTGCTCTTTCTTGAGCTGTAAAATATAGCTGTCCCTGCGCCTGGAGAGGGCGGATCGGCTCAGGGGCAGCTGAGAGGTTTCTGCACAGCTTGTGTAGTGATGGCACTCGCTCCCCAGTTGCCATAACGTGTGCCTGCCATGATTGGCTGGCATGGACGTCTAGGGTTGTCTTTACTTCTTCCGCAAGTCTGTTCAGTTGAGATTTGATATGGGGGCATCTAGTGTGTTGCCACACCCTCCTTAGCCTCATTTTCTCTTTAATTATGTTATAGATCCTGCCTGGAAGAGGATCTAGTCGCCTGTCTGTGCTGACCGTGTGGGAAGACAGTTCGGCGGCTGTTTGAATGACACTTGTCAACCCCTTAGTCAGCCAGTCGACGTCTTGAGGGGTGGTCATACGTCTCGAGGGGGTCGTTTGCTCCAGCTTAGCAACGTACTCACTCCAGTTCGTTATTAATCGCGTTCGTGGGTAGTAAGTTCGGACTGGTGAGAGGTTGAGGTCCAGTATGACCGGGCGGTGATCGGATGGTAGATCTGTAGAGACAGTCTGGCGCGGTATTGTGTTTATTCCAGAATAAATCGCGATGTCTAGGACGTCTTGAGAGGTTGGGCCGTAGTAGGTGGGTTCGTCGGGCCCGATTATCTCGAACCCTTTGTCCTCCACGTATTTTTGCAGGCGTGCCCCTGTTGCGGTGGTGATTGACGAGTTCCAGTAGGTGTTTTTGGTATTGAAATCACCCGCCAATATTGTGGGCGTGGGTGTATTCACCAGGCTGTCGATTTCTTTAATTAACAAAGCCGTAGGATGCTGCGGGGGGCGGTATATAGCGAAGAGCCTCAACGGGCGGCCCGCCACGCTTATTAGCACTCCCAGAGCGTAGAGCGACTGGAGCTCTACAAATGGTATGCACTGGTGGACGATTGCTCTCCTTATGAGTACCGCTAACCCTCTATAAGGGGTACCCTCTGGTGTTACTTCGTCTTTCCTGTACACGATGTAGTTGGAGATCTCGTAAGACATTCTGGCCGACAAATGGGTTTCCGAAATGAGCATGACATCGACTTTGTACTCCCGTAGGAAGATATTTAGCAGGTTTTTCTTATTTTTCAACATACGGGCGTTCCAATGAACTATTCTTAGAGTTGTATTATCCATTGGGTCCTCTAGTGCCCTGGAGCGTCTTGCTTTGTCTTTTAATAGATTATTTTTCACCATGCTGCTTATCGCGTCCCATTGCGCCACGAATTCGTCGTCTGACTCGGTGGCGAAGTGGGGGGTTGACTTTTTCGCTTGTTTCTTCGTTTGACGCCGTCCGGCACCCATTGTTGACCGTCCGGCGCCCGCCATTCTGGCGTCGTTAGCAGGGGCCATGAGTGAAGATTGGGCTGTCTCCTGGACAATATTATGAGATACAGTCGGGCGGTCTTGTGATCTTACTTTCTCGGCGGGCTTGTGCAGCGCCACCGTGCTGGCTCGCTTGTTGCGGGCCTCTCTGCGATACACCGGGCAGGATGAATAATTTTCCGGGTGAGGCCCTCCGCAGTTCGCACACGTCGGCGGTTGGTCCCGAGGCCAGTCGCAGTCCCGCGCGAAGTGTGGGCCGCCGCAACGCACACACTTCTGCTCCTTATGGCAGTTAAAGGAGCTGTGCCGGAACTGCTGGCATTTGTGGCACTGCGCGGGCCCAGCCTTCCCGCGCCATGCCTCGATTCGAACCCCTCTGAAGCATAGAAGTTCGTCTATGCTGTAGACTATTGATGCGGCGTCTTCGTCTTTATGGAGGGCTACGAAGAAGACGCCACCGGGGCGCCCCCCTCGAGCCTGGATGTACTTGGCTAACTCGACGTTCAGCCCTTTGGCACTAAGGGCGGCTTTCAAGTCTTCGGGGTCTGTTCTCGAGGATAGCCCCTTAATGGCCACCTTGAGTGACTGCTCCTCCTGAAGGGAGTAAGAGTACCATCTAACTCCCTCAGATTCTTCCTTTTCTGAGAGGTACCGTTGTACTAGGCGGTATTCGTTTTCGTCTTCGGGAAGGAAGCGCACTCCATTCCCGAAGGGGCGAGCATTCGCTGTTCTGCCTAACCTCTTGGAGATTTCTGTGAGATGTTGGTAACAGTCTGGTAGGTCTTCAACCACTATAGGAGGATATTTGGTTGAGGTTTTCTCTAAAATTATAGTTGCCTCCTTGTTAATGAGGCCCGTCGTCGTTGATTTCGGTGGATCCGTCTTGCGATTGGTCGCCTGTTTTGGGTCGGGTTCCGCAGGCGCTCTGATTGGCGGAGCCGACGTGCCGGGCTTAGTACCCGTGGACGTCCGCGTCTCGCTCGATGTCGCTACGGTCGCGTACGACCTCGCGGCGGTGGTTTTAGGCGTTGCCGGCGTCCTGTTGGCTGAGCTCTCGGACGACTTGGCGGCTCTCGCTGGCTGTTGCGAGGAAGTATATACCGGGGTCTGAGATTTTTCAGGTTTTTCAGGTTTTTGCAGCTGCGGTATAACTATACGCGGCCGGGCAGTCGGTTTTTGCGTATCTAATGATGTTAATTATGATTGCGATGGAGTTTTCTGTTGTTTAGGCGTCTTGGATCGTTGGGGCAGTGGTGCCGGGCCCGATTCGATCGAATCACTCATCGAGGAGTGCTTCTGTCGGGCGGCTGGGTGAGTGCGGGACTTGACACGCCTCTCGTCTGGGTCGGTGTCGTCGTCTTCGCGCATCCTCCTCCCAGCTCGCCCCAGGGGGCTAGTTCTGAGTGTTTCTTGTGGCATTGGCGGCGGGGCTATTATGCCTTTGAGCGCCTTGTTTATGGCTAGTTGGTCTTCATTACTCACCTCTAGGTTCCCTGCTCTTGCATCCCGAGAGCGCAAGAGGAGGGCCATCCAGTTGGACATTTCAGTTGAGAGGGCTTTGTTTTCTAATAGCTTTTCAAACAGAACCCTGTCCCGTTGCTGTAATTAGAGCTCCTCGTCAGGGGAGGACGGGGGCGGGGGTCTGCGTTGTACTGGTGTTTCATATTGAGGGCGAGGGGTTGTCGTGAGAGATATTTCGGGGTCCGAGTGCGTGCGTGTAGTCATCGTAATAGCTTGATCGGTGTCCTTATGTGTGCGAGTGGTCAGTGGGGTTATCGTCATCATTGGTTGGCCCTGAGAAGGGCCTTTTGTGCTGCTGCCAGGCGTTGCCATGGCAACAGGGCAGTGTTGGTAAACACACCGCCTGTTTGGGCGGTCGCGTCGTGCGTTTGCGTGAAAGAAAGAGACAGGTTCCTCTCAGCGCAACACGAACACGAAACAAGACCGCTCCGCGAGGGCGGCGTGGGCGTTCTTCCGTGCAGATCAACGACATCTTACCCTTTTATGTGACAAACTGTGAAAGTCAAAGCAATTACTATTTACTCAAATTTCCTCAAAATAATTTAGTAACACAAAAATAATAATAACGATCAAATTATTGTTATTTAAGCAATACATAATTCTATATAATCGTTCTTATTTATGTAAAGAATCGATGTATCTAATATGGTGGCGCTACTGTTAATGTTCCGGTGGCGTTGCAGTCTCGCCTCTCGAGTGTGTCTTAGCGGTGCCGGAAGTAGTTAATAACAATTCACTCATTTTAAGTTTAGGACTTACTTGCTTGCCTTATTTGGATACAATTTTGGTCTTGTTTTAGAATAAATTCATACAGTTGATGTAAGCGAATCAGTATCGTTTTTTCACTTACAGCGAAGACTGCTGCTAATTTCAATATTGTTTCAGTTGAAAATGTTGCCATTATTGCTTTCAATTCATCGCTATCCAATTTCGTCTCTGGTGGGCCATAACGTTAATTGATTATTGAGATGAAAATTCCCAGAAGGGCACCGACCAACAGAACGGGATTGAACAAACAGAAACACGCTGTGTATTATTCACTTGCAGTAATTGTTCCATACATTTTGTTGATATTGCATGCCGTCTGTTACACTTGGTGCCACGATGAAAATCGTGTTTTGATATCTCTTAATAACTTTTAAGTAACATTAATTCTATTTTAAAAATATTAAATCATTTTTTAATTTTAATTATTTTCTGAAAACTCTCCTTCGATTATTTTATTAAGTGATAATTTGATTATAGCTATAAAAATAAATAGTGATCCATTTTTATAGAATTGAAAAGAAGAAACTCTGAAGAAAACTCTAAATTTACGCCACAAAGTAATGTTCATATTATTTTATAAGAATGTTTGTGGTATTAACAAGATACTATTCGAAAAAAATATTTTTTCTACGTATTTTGAAAAATGGAGAGATTCAACACCGAGAGTGGTTGATTTATTCATATTAATCAGAAATGAATTCAGATTAAAAATAGTTAATTAAAAAAGTTTATTTACTTTAAAGAAGCATATTTGAATTTAAAATTCACATATGAAACTATACTATTATGTTAATCAATAAAAAGTTATATTTAAGTTAATAAAATTCGATACATAATAATTTAAACACTTGAAAGTAGCATATTTCAGTTTGGTATAATCACTTCCTCATAAAGGAAAAACACCTAATAGAAATAAACAATTAAGCAAATTGTAATAACTTTTAGTTTTCATCCAAATTTAGGTATTAGAAGAACATGCCTCAGTTCTACGAGTTGCCTCAAAGTGAACCCTCAGGTGAAGGTATTTATCTACCGTTTGAATACAATTTCTTAGATGTAAGCTTTAAAAAAAAAATTGACCCGGCACGGTCACATGTGAAACACATGTGTAACGTAGTAAAAAACACTGAACACACTATAGGTATGGGAGCTCAGTGCGGCAAGAGAGATTGCGCACAGTCGCTTGCGCATAGTACCGCGCCGCCACGTCTCGCCACACCAACAATCAGGTTTACCCTCGCCTTTCACATCAAAAAATCTACATAAGTATCAAGGCTTTGTTCTAATATTGCATTGAAAAAAAGAAATGATATCATCGGTTCTTTCAGCAAGATTTCGTAAAAATATAAAGTTATCTGTCAAACCTATTAAAATGATGGAATCAGTTAGATAAAAAACGAATAAGGAAGATCTTTCGAAACGGAAGAATGATTTAACAATAATCAGATCATTAATGATGACATAAAAATGTTATAATATTGAAAATTTGCGGGTAATTTTGCATGGTGAGTTAACCCTTAAATGCGTTTTGTTGCCAATTGTCTACATTCCGCTTCCTCTTAATTTTCATCAAAAACCTGAGTGTATGTGTTTCCAAAAGTATGTTAAAACCTTAAAAAATATCTTACGTATGAAAGAAAACGTTGACATTATTTTTGGCGTTATATTGATATTTTTAAATTCGTTTCAAAATACAAACAGAAGACAAATATTTAAAGGTTAAATGTAATCAAACTACATTTACGCCAAGACCGTTGGTAACTGCAATGCAACTATTTTGTAGCAGTATAAGCAGTTAAAATCGATGCCCAAAATAACGCCACAATGGATAATATTAAGGTAAATTATACCTTACCTATGAGAATATAAGCCACAAAGTAAATAACAGGAAATCAAACAGAAACTTCACATTTCTCTTTTATAAAAAAAGAAGTCTAGCTTTATTTCAAACTAGGCAGAAACAATGGCCCTCCAAAGACTAGGACTCTTCAACTGTTGAAAACACCGCCTACATTGTCTCTGGGGCTTCGTTTATCTCGCTCATACGTTTTTTATTTTTCTATTACCGTCTCTATCACACTAAGGATGCTTATGTTCATGAATGTTTTATTAGAAAGGATGTTAAGGACACTCAGACGTACATTCGTATGTTCGTGTTTTTGTAATATCTTTATTTGTTTTACTTTTATACGGATAGGGCCGTAAAATAGTTTTTTTTAAGTGAAAACCTCTTTAACACGTTGAGCGGAATCTTTGGCTAGAAATAAATGTATTATTTCGCGTGATGATATGCTACGTAAGCATGACCGCCCGTATTGCGCTTGTGTAGCTTGTGTCAAACTGGCGACGTACCTCTAATACTATATTTTGTATTGCGATTGTGCAATTCATAATCTGTATAAAAATGTATGTAATTATTGTTCGGAATGTCAGTAGATGTGAAAACTAGACTAATGTTATAATTTCAGTAGGTATACAAATTATGAAATTTAAACAATTCAGACCATAATTAATTTAAAAGTTCAAAAGAGTACACAGTTATTCGATTGTTTTGAGTTTTCACTTCTGTCGGCAGTCCTTATGGCTGCCTCGCCTTTTTTTTATTTGGCATCGCAATGTTGTATATGTAAAATTAAAGTTTAAAAAAAAATTCAAGGCTAAAAAAATGTATTCAACCTTTTGGCATATATGCCTTATTTAAAACCGCTTTTTTGCATTTTACCCGACATAATTAAGGTAAACTCCTAACACTATTTACCGATCAATAACAAAGTTAAAGGTAAATCAAATTTAAGTACACACACACACATCACATTTAACATGGAGAAGATTTCTATATTTCTTACAATAACTCGCCAGCAGAACGCGTTGCAACAAATCAACTTCTGTACTATTCAACCATATGAAAATTAGTGTGCGTTTATATTATTTGCGAATTTGTGTATATTAATTAATTCACTTTTTTTTTAAATATATTATAGGTTTTAGCATTTGACCACAATAATTAATGATATTAAATTATAACGTGGCCTAACAGGGTAACACGTTAGACGGAGAGAGACTGGCTTTCTAGTGTAGCTTATTGAATACAACTATAGGGTCTTGGCGACTGATTTTCAACTTTAGTGCCATAGGGTTATGGTTTCATTACGCCGTTCAAAACTCTAGTTCATTGCTTCATGCGGTTATAGGCAATAATGTTACAACTAAAAAGCTACAATCATTGATTATAGGTAACTGCACATTTCCTTAGAAAAATATCTTCCTCGTTGGAGTTATAAAATTTGTAGTAACTATCATAAAGTAGTAATTTGCAGTAAATTATACCATGAAGATATAATTTATATTATTACTCCCAAATATTAATATAAACAATATTAAATAAAAACCATTCGTAACGCCAGCCGGCGCCATTTTTTTAAGCGTATTTCCGCCGCCTCGCTTTTCTAAATGATATTACCCGATACTGTCAATTCTGCTTGACAGTGTATTTTGAACGCTTTAACGGTCCCGCTTGTTGAGCTAATTTACGCTTTGCCTTATTCACATAGAGAAGAGAATCGTCAAAATATGTTTCAATTAAAATCAAGCCTCACTTTTATAGGATTTGCTTCTCGAATATAAAAGTGCCGACGAAACGGGCAAGCTTTATATTGGCTTAGCCGTCTATTTGCGACGGATTTAAATCCGTTGCTGGATGCGTCTTCAATAAATCCATTTTTCGTAAAACGCTTTACGAAATTTTTTTTTAATGCATGTCAAAAGCCCCTATTCCCATTTGTAGGTGACACTAATGTAATGCAGTTAAAGAGTAAGCGAGATAGATATACTGAGTTATAGTAACCCCTCGTTTTTATTTACAACCAATCGTGTATCTGTTTGGGATTAACGTCAACAATATATTAAAAATGTAACGTATTTTATCTTCCCATAACACCCTAGTCGGAAATAAATTTACAAGAATAAGTTCCCATCGCCCGTCGCCCGCCGCACGTCATTTAAGGAAAACCTGTGTTATATTTACACTTCTACACTCACTGGTTAAAACGAAAGCAATGATAAATCACGTGAAAAAGCAACGTAATTTTATTATATCAGTAATAGTATTCCGTTAAAAAAAATAATGTGCTCTTAACTGCTGCTTTGATATTTGATATTTTCATAACTTAATTTTTTAATCACTTATATGCGAGTAACTGGTTGAATTGAAAGTTATAATTTGCTATATCTCTGTACGATAGTCACTTTTTTTGTACGCGCGAAATAATATATATTATCTATCTATTAACTGTAGTAGTCTTTTCTTAATTATAGCTATTTTCATATAATTGTAGCAATGAAATTGAATTTATTCATGACTGCTATATAACAACTTGTTATTGATACCCTGTTACAGTTACATGGAAAAGCTATGGCTGTATTTACATGAATTTTTCGCGACTCTCCCGCGATGTTTAGCTCCAAACACTTTAATCCTACAAATAAATTCATTTCATAGTATAAAAAATAGCAATAATACCAATTAGAAATATCATTATATGACAAATCATTTATCATTTTATATGAAAAATAGCAGTGATACATTACATGTTCCATAAGTAACTGTGACTGACAGGAAGATTTTTAAACCAGCAACCACGGTAGCGCTAAATTGAATAATTGGTTATATTTAAATAAGTTTAACATACGCAATACTCGTTCTAGAGTCTGTATTTGAAATAAGATTTGCGACAGACGCAGAGATTTTACTAAAGCCGAGTGGAATACTGAAAAGGCACTCCAGTAAGAGATTTTTAAAGAAATTACTCGTTGTTATATTAAAACCGGTTTGTGTATTTGTCGTTTAAAAGATAATATTTATTGTTTTATAAAATTAATTTTATAAAGCTATATTCACTGCCTTCAAGGGTAAATAGACGTAGTTTTTTTAGGTCAATCGTGAATTAAGGAGCTCTGGAAGCGTGATACATTTAAATAAACTATGTCTACAAATTTTTGATGTGTGTGTTCCCAAGATACCCTTTTTTTTTGTTCGAACTGACTACGCTATTGACCAAGCAAGGTCTTAACAGCTTCACCGGACTACTCCCCAAGATACCCTTAATTTTCGTACACCATACTGTTAATACGACGGGCTTTTTATCTGATTGCCATAATTGTTGCGTTTATTTCTAAACATACATCTTTTTACTTCTGATTATCTATAGATGTGTATATATTTTCTATATATGTATTCCCGAGAGGTGGTAGAGCCACTCTGAAGCTATTATTGGTTTCAGCATGGATGGGTCGGCTCACCCCCGGTACTACTACCCGTCCCACAGAAACACCGACGTGAAGTAACAGTGCTTGCATTGTTGCGTTTTGTTCGATCAGTGAGAGCGCTGGAGGCCCACCTTCCCTCTCATCCCCTCTCCTCTTCCCCTCCCCCAAACACAGGCTGGCAACGCATTAGCGACTCTCCTAGTGTTGTTAGTGTCTATGGACAGCGGTGATCACTTAACATCAGGTGACCCACATGTTCGATTGCCTCCTATGATATAAAATAATAGGCAGTGGGGATACGGTTAAGAACATCTCCCTGCGCTGTTTCTCAGACGATTTTTTTCATTTCTTTTTTCTTCTGTATCTATTGACGACATATAGCGTTATCAATAAAAAATGTGGAAAAAGTTTTTTTTTTCTCTAAGGTCGAAGTTTTTTAAAGTACTATGTTAAGAAAAAATATCGTTTTATTAATATTAATCTCCGAAACGGCATAAACGATTTTCATGTTAGATTTTTTTATATAGCTTACATGTTACGATTCCTTGGAGGACTAGTACCGCTAGTAATAATAAAGTTTATCACAACTCAAAATCGGTTACGACGAGTTTTGATTACTATCTGTTGTTTCACTATTGTAATGAGACGGAAGTGCAAAATAATGTCCATCCTTAGATTTAATTATGTATTTACGCCAAATAACGCCTTCATCATTATAAAAATATCGAGGCAGTCATAAGGACTGCAGATAGAAGTGAAAACTCAAAACAATGAAATAACTCTTTGGATTTTTTAAGTTAATTATAATCTGAATTATTTAAATTTCGTAATTTGTATATTGAAATTATGAATATTAATCTGGATTTCACATCTATTGGCACTCCGACCAATAATTATATACATTTTTATACAGCTCATTAATTGATTATAATCAAATATATGACAGGCTGCACAGTCACAATACAAAATAGCAATATTAGATAGCCTTTATACTACGCGTCGCTAGTCTGACAAGCGTAATACGCTCGGTCACGTTTTGTGAGCATGTCATGATGCGAAATCATAACTTTATACCTTTATAAAAATACCGCTCAAAACGCCTAAAGAATTTTTCATTTAAAAAAAATACGGCAAATTAAAGAGAACCTACAATAAAGTGAGATTAAACAAGTGACATAAAAATATAAAACAATTCTTACTGAAACAAAGTCTGAGGCGTTAAATAGTACATTAGAAAAATAACTCTCTGAAATAACGGCAGATATTCCGAGTAACAAGAGAAACGAAGCGACAAATCGGTTTTCATCACGTACGTAAACCTTACCATGCCTACAGTTTTATATAGATTTTACTCTCTATAATACATTTTCACTTTCTTTCGCCTGATCATGCGTGTAATTGCTCTGTCTGTGTTTTACACTGTAGGAGCTTCGACTCACTACTAGAACATTCCAGACTAACACGGACAGCGTAATAATAACACTTGGAGAGCGTAAAATAGACTGTTTATTAAAATGATCATAAACGGTATTTATTCATGCGACATTTCATTTATGTGTTCAATTGTTTGAACGATATTCTATTTACAATATTTATAAAAGTTTCAGCCAGTCTACCAGAGAAGATGACAATCTCGGTAGCTACAACACTATTCTTTAGGATAAACGTGTTTTATAATGATTTGATTTATTATATTTTTGTCAACCAACCTTCTAGTAGATTACTGCCATTGTCGAGTAGGTAATGATAATATAAGTTTCATTTCATTTCGATGAACTAACAAAATGGCGGCCGTCTTGTTAGAACTTTCCTGGAAGTTTTCGGGCCATGTCAGAATCCATCTTGTGCACAATAACCAAACTGTGTTACGTAAAACACCACCAATATTATAAAATATAGAGTCAAATAACACAAGGTCATGAATAAAATACAAAATCCACTATATGACATTCCAAGATCCCGCCAAAAACTCTCTAAAGAAATGTTTTTCTGCAATACGCCATGTCGACGTTGTATGACGATCGGTGACGCGAAATCATAAAATTTTACCCATCCAAAAATTCAAACAAGCACATTATACAGTGTATACAGTGGCTGGCACAAGCGCAATACGACACGAGATTATCAAGATCATCGGTGAAGCCAACCCATAAGCTTTTCCCCTCCCAAACACGGTTAATGCGACTAAATAAGTTTTCTATGTTCTATAAGATATCTATAACAGTCGGTTCTACAGTTTTCTGTCAACAAACTAATTTAAAGTGCCATCTGTTCAAGACTTATGGAACTTACAAATAATAACAATAATCAACACTGACAATCATTCAATTTGTAATCAAAAATATTGAGGCCATTAATCGAAATATAAATTATCCTATCTCTGAAGTAGAACCAAATTATACATAAATGCCAACTTTCATGAAGACCGGTTCAGTAGTTACGTAAATCATCGTGGACAAACATCATGACTAGTGTCATATATTTATATATTTAGATTGTGTGAGAAAAAAAGCTTTACATTTAAATACACCAAGCAATCCAAGGACAGTGCAAGATCTATAACTACATGCAGCATATATCAGTCGGTCGACAGTTTTTCCCATGACGACAATCTTACCTTATTACACAAAAATATAATAATGTATGCAATATAATAAGAATGTAAATCTATCGTGTCTTCAGACTTGTGTGAAAAAATTTGTTGCGGGTGTCTTGAAACAAGTAATAAAATACATTTCAATCATTTTAGATATGTCTGTCTGTCTGTTGATTTGAACACGCATCACTGCTAAAAATCATAAAGCATATCCTCGAGTAACTTTTAGTTTTGGTTTCATTAAAATCGGTTCACCGTATCACAAGTTATTGTAATTTTATTGACTACGCGATTTAAGTACGAGAGAAAAGTAGATAAGTAAATGGACATCAGGACTTAATACATTTAGATTTTTGATGTTCATTTTGAGATGATTTTATTAATCATTGTTTTATTAGTCACTGTTTTTTTGCATTAGGTTCCACGCAGACGGGATCGCTCGCACAGCTAGTAATATACATAAAATAATCGTTTTCGCTGCGTCGCGTAGCGTTCCACCGATTAGATGCTTTCTCAAAGTTTCCACGGCGAATATTAATCGTCATTAGACACGACGGACGACCTAAATCGAAAGATATTACGCCGGACGCGAGAATTAATTGATTCAGCAATTATAATTTGAACCAGTTTTATTACAATAGCGATAATTTAACATTATTTTAAGGTGTAATGGCTTTGGTATGGGGTCAAAGATCTTTTTATTGGAGCAATACTTTTGGAGTCGTACGGATCAGAAATACGACGGTGTTCTTATCGCACCTGAGTCAGGACTCCACGAATCCCTTGCATAAACATTTACACACTCAACGTACGAAGGTCTGCCGTTCATCGCCCTGACAAAGACATACGAATGAGACGTGCCCATTGTTTGAAATTTGGCAAGTGTTCATTTAGCTAGAATTTGTAATACCTAAGCTTATAATGAAATGCATGTGATTTCAAAGAAATTATTGACATGTATAGAGTGTAATCATAGTGATTCGCTTTAGCTCTGGGTTTACAACTAATAGATTTTTAAGCTGTCCATGTTATTTTGTTGATGTAGTAATTAACACAACAACTTCTGTACCGTGCAGACAATTCTTCTTCTTTATATTCTTATCCCACCTAAGTAGGGTGGGTACAACATACTTTCCTTTTCCACTCCACACAATCCATCCACACCTTTTTCGGCCTTCCTCTTCTCCTATATCCGTCCATCTTCATACTAAAATTTTCTAGCTACATGACTTTTATCGCTTCTCATAACATGCCCGTACCATGCTAACCTATTATTCTTCAATATCTCTGTCACTGATGCTATTTTCAAAGAATCCTCTTGATGTTTAAAAATGTGTTGATATATAAACAACAAATATCACTACATAATATAAAGCACTATTCCACGTCTGTCTGTCTGTTCACGATAAACTCAAAAACGAATGAACGGATTTTCATGCGATTTTCACAAGTAGATAAACTAATTCACGAGGAATGTTTCGGTATATAATTTGTCAAGGTTTTTTTTATTATTAGGGCGGGCCAGCGTCCGCCGGGACCGCTAGTTTATTATAAAACACAATGATTATTACGAAAATGCTATGCTAAGCTATACTACGCCTCGCTAGTCTGGCGCAAGCGCAATACGTAACGACCATGTTGAGGTCATCGGTGAAGCGAACCTATAAGTCTTTTCTCTACCAAATAAATTTTACCTACAGAAACTGCTCAACGCGGTTAAAGAAGTTTTCGTTTCAAAAATTTCCGTTCAAATTATTTACTCAATGTTTTTAATTATAAAAAACGTAAATAAACGTTTTTGTTCAAGTTTAAATTTACCTTTTTTTTCGGACTCTAACCAAACAAGCGTAAATTAATTGATTCACAATAAAGACCATCGAGAATTCTTCTTTTCAAAACATAAAATGAGTTAGGAAAAACCATTTTGAAATAATTATTTCGATTTCGGACAACAAAGAATAAAACGTGTGTAGTAGAAAAATACAAATTACTGGATAAGAACTTACTTTACAATAAATTAACATTTGAAAACGTAATAGTCTAGACCTACTCATCGAGAAGTCCTGGCAAAAGCTCGATATGGTTTATCTTTCCATGATATATATATCTACAAACGTAGATTGTTACATTTGTATTTGGTGGATGCACAGAGAGGGGCGTCATTTCCAAACGTCACCCTCCATCACATATTGATCCACCCTATAATAGCCATTAGACATTGAAACCCTTAATTAAAATTTGTATTTCATAAAAGTGAAAGCAAAATCTTTTCCTAAAAAGCAAACCAAAAATACTTCAAGTAAATTTTTCCTCATCTCCATTGACGTAGAACTCAACAATAGACCACTAATCAACAAACAGCATCGTAAATCCATAACGGTATAACTCAAAGTTTATGAGAAAATATCTCCGCGATTGTCCGGATAACCGGATAAGTAAATATTGGTATTATTTGTCGGATAGAGAAGATTTATGGTAGCAAACACTATCGTCGTCGGATATAAAATGCGGAGGTGACAGGCGAATGAGATGTACTTAGGTTTTATGTCGCAGTAAAAGTTTAATAAAAATAATGATAATCGAAAAAAAACCATTTATAATGAATTAAAGCGTTTAAATTACTTAAACATTCATCTTAATACATTTAGAAATTAGTTCGTGTGGTAAAAAATTAACTTATGGCGTCTTTAATGTAACTATAATAAATGTGAAAATATTGTAATACTTTTTTATCTTAGCTAATTTTATAAATGAGAAAGTGAGTTTTTTTGTTGTTGCTTTGTTTGCTTCTGTGTTAACTGCATATTACTTATATCTGACCATAGTATACTTGATACGTTTTCAACTATAAATCATAATATTATATTATGCTTATGTAATAATGCTATGCTTTATATCTGGCTATGGCCCACCAACTTTTTTTAACACTCTAAATCTATATAAACTACGCAACGATTTTGTCGGAGAAGGTTGTTTTAGAAAAAAGTCTTAAATATGCTTTGACAGTAACATATGAAAATATAAATGAATTTCGATAGCTGAATGAAAACCTATAAATATTAAATCTGAAACGTTTTAATTAAATTCAATCCCATTTTCAGCGATTTCTGCAGTATATTCAGCGTTTGACACTTGGGAACAAATATTTGATTAAGAGAAAATTTATTACACGCCTACACCGGACTGGATTCTCCATAATTCACGCCATCTGGATACGGATGGACAAAAACGTGAATTATTTTATGATTTATTAAAATTTATAAATAGATAGAATTCATTTTGTACGGGAACAGGTTAATTCTATGCCGGTTTGTTCCAAGTTGAGAGCACATGTGATGGCAATTTGCATGAAGTATTTATTATATTCCTACATCTACATAATCCATACTGCTTTTAGAAAATTACACAATACAAAAACTTTACTATCAAGTAATAGTAGTTTAACAGATATTGTATAAAGATGTAGATAAAAGCAGCCAAGTGTAAATTAGACTGTTAGAGATGGATTTCGTTTCATCACATAATATCTTTGCCTTTTCCTTTATTCAGTTTTATCTTCTTAACGCGAGTTGGACTCACGCTTACCGGTTTTTATTATTTGTTGTTTTGCTTTAGAGTTAACGCTATAATCAAACTAAGTTTGATGCTTGAATATATAATTATTTTTCCGGCAGAGCAAAAAAATTACTTTGGCAAAATTCTTTCCTGGTGTAGTCCTTTCTTTATTATATAATTGTTTGTTTTTCATTTTCTCTTATATACAATATACAAGTTACAACTAGTTAGAATAGATAACGTAGACTCAGCCGTAGGATTTCTTTTTGATAACGCAACCCTAAACGCTCAGTATTAAATAATTCCTATTATCTATAATTAAATATTTCCTGCCGGGTCATGAATTTATGGACAGGTCACTTTAGAAGATATAAACGATCCAAATTATTACTTGTATAACACAGAAAATGCATTTGAATTCAGCCCAGAACAAAATTAGGTTTGGTGAACTGACCTAATTTCTGTTTTAGTCTAGACTTAAAAGGTCAGCCGCTGAACTAAATTACCATGTTAAAAGCGTCTATTTTCTATTCAATTAATTTTAAAATTTAATAAATGATTAGTATGCTATGTAGCGTTTTATCTCTAGGTAGATACTGTGCAATATTCAATGTGTAGACAGAGTCGTCATACTTTTGGCTATAAATTTTGTTATATTCGCATTTATATGTAGTTTCCTGTACGTATTGGTATATTATGTATTCCAATTTGCCATTCAAAACTCACTATTAGCGACTTGGTGCAAAATGATGATGGATGGACATGTCTAACGCATCGATCAATATAGGTTTCAATTTTACAATTAGCCGATTTTTAACAAGGGAAAATATCATGACGAAGCCGTAGCATGATAGTAGTGCATTTTCTAATACATATTTAGCTGATGACCTTTCTCAAACTCAAAATTTGTCGCCAAGTACCTTTTTTATTCTTTATAAGTATTAGCGTTTGAACAAAATTTCGTCTGATATTAGATGACGATGTGTTATAAGGCGGTAACACTATAATGAGAGTAGCTCTCAAGTGCAGCTGCCGGAACACACCTATAATCGTTTGAAGCCAGATATTCAGCTTGAAGGTGGTAGCTACTAGCCAAGTCGGCTTAGAAAGTGACCAGCCAGCGTGAGACTTAGAAAATTTACCTATATGTGTGTTCCAGACGTTCTAGTGGCTTCTTTTTATAGCTAATCCTTGTTTAGATTTGTCACCATCTTAAGTCATGTCGTTGTTTAATTGCACTGACCAAATGCTAAAATTTATATAGTATTTGAAAACAAAGGCATATTCTAAAAAAACTGAAAATCTATTTGTAATTCACCATCGTTATTAGCCTTTAACAGACCCACTGCAAGACGATCGGCCACTTTCAAAGTAAGGGATAATCACCCCACGACGTATTGCAATTTCAAATACAGAGGTATCCACAGGTCTATGTTTCCCAAATACTGTAATACAACAAGAACATTTCTCATGTTCAGGTTTCCTCACGATGTTTTCCTTCACCGTCAGTCCATACTGTTACCGGTTTAAGTTAGTATACGCGAATTCAGAAAAATTCGTTGGTACACACCGGATTTCAAATCTACGAACATCGAAACGATATTACACTAGACTACCATGTAATTGTTTATAAAAAAGCATGAGTACTAACTAATTTCCCTGACTACTAAAGACATTTCATTTTAAAAAAAGTGTAGCTTACACGTGTGTATACAGTAATACATTGGGTATTTAAAAAGTAATTAAGAGCGGATTATTAATGAAAGATTCAGAACAAAATATTCTCCTATCGTGTAGAAATATATATAAGATCTCATATGTTACAACAGCGCTGCCGCTGTGGTGCGGGTGGCAACGACCGGGGCCTAATGAACCGTCGCAGCTAGCGGACCGTGGAAGCCACCCTCGTCTTGTTATAACACCACACCAATTTAATGCTACACCAACATTTTCCAGTGGTCATATATCGTATATAAATATATATTTAATTTCACGAGAAACTTATGAATGCTGTTTATATAAATTTGAGAACGGTTGTTGATGTAACTGACGTCTATCGGCGTTGGACCAAGAATAATCGTTTATTCCAAATCACGTATTTTCGTTTAAACGAGCTGTTTTTTTAAAGCCAACTATGACATCTTATCTCTTATCGTTATTGTATTTCTATCTTCAGATTGAAAATTAACACTAAACCAAAGCTTTTATTTATCCACGTAAACTATCTAAAAGTCGATTAGTATTTATCTTATAACGTTAATAATAAAAAAACAGAATTATTAAGTTACCAACATTTTTTATTTGAATGTAAAATTATATATATCAGAAATAATTGCGAATAAGTTCATATATAAAATATATGACTACATTTTAATCCATATACCTATATAAATGTAATTGAAGAGTCTGTTCTTTGTATGCGATAATATCAGAAACGGCCGAAACGATTATGCGGGAACTGTTAGTGACTGATAGAAGTCTTTGAGAACATCGTCTGGGTTATAATATCATTACGATTTTCCATAATAGTTGAACACCAAATATAAAAATATTAAAAAAAACAAAAAAGGCACCTCGGAATAATCTCGTACTAACTATGAAACACCACAAATAAGTCGCGAGACCAGCTAATAATTCCGTATTACAGGTAATTTATTTTTTATTCTGAAAGTCCTTATTAAATCTAATTTCTGTTATAACCAGTTATATATCAGGTTAAGTGAAGTTGCACATAATATAAAAAGTAGCTTACTAAACAAGAATATCATTACATGGTGTAACTTACAATATATTTTAATTTTTTATACATTATCGGTTTTAGCGTCTGACCACAATCTCATGTTATATTAAATAATGACCTGGTTCAAGATGGTAAACACGCTAAACCCAGAGGGATTGGCCTTCGAGTGCAACTACCGGGACATACCCATAACTAACCAGGCGGGGTTAGAAAAGCCTAATACCATCATTTCATCACTATGTTTTCCTTCAACAAAGTCCTGGCTCATTCATATTCAAATTCAAATTCAAAAACACTTTATTCAATTTAGGCCCTAAGAAGGCACTTATGAACGTCAAAACTACCACCGGTTCGGAAAACAACCAAGTCATCGAGAAGAACCGGCAAGAAACTCGATCTGGTTTATCTTTTTAACAAATATATATATAATACTAGCGGACCTGGCGGACGTTGTCCTGCCTTGATAATAAAAAATATAAATCCCAAAAGTCAACCGCAGCGCCACCTACCGGGTCCAATTGTGAATCTAAACCATTCTCGGATCCACTCGAACACGCACAAAAAATTTCATCAAAATCGGTCCAGTCGTTTAGGAGGAGTTCAGTCACATACACACGCACACAAGAAATATATATATTAAGATTTAGAATAATAATATATTCTATATAATAGTAAATTTCACAAACGTTTTTAATGGGATTGGATATAAGGATTTGTGAATAAGTATTGGAACCTACGGCGACAAATGCGGTGTCTGAAAATGCTAACAACTGTGTCAGTATCGATTCAATTTATTTGAACATAATTACTGTAAGTAGATTATTAGTACAAAGAACGTACGACAATGGTACGGTAAAGTTTGGTACGGTTTTCGCAGCATATTTTCGGCCAAATATCAGCCTTTTCATCCATCCATCAGCCTTTAATAAGAATATCTCAGAATATTTATATTTACTATCTGGCGAAATGAAATCATAACAATAAAATTTAGATAAATACATCCCATTTAAAATATGGATTATCTGTATTTAATATTGTAATAGAATAGTAGATTGAAGAAAGAAGGAGCATCAAGTATGACGAAATATAAGCTTCGACTCATTAATGTAATAGGGAAAAACGATTCCCAAATCTTTTTTATCGTAACAAAAAAGGTCATCACTAGCTAGCAAACAAAATCAAAAGAGAATCTATTGAGAAACAGAAGAGAAAAGGTTGAAGCAATGATGATTCAGTTATTAGTGTATTTGGATATCGAATCGATGGACTTATATACGAATCCTTGTAAATGAGTTGAAGCTTTTGATGGAAGATAACATCGTGATGAAACTGTAGTATAAAGGTAGGGTTTTTTCTACTACTGCCTTGGTAGCTACCACCCTTAAGTTGAAAATCTATCGCCAAGTAACAATGGATGTGTTCTGACAAACAAACTTGAGAGACAGCCGTTCTCTAGGTTTAGCGTGCTTACCATTTTGAGTGACTTCGCGGTGAAACGCTAAATGCTGTCTAAGATATACATATAGTAACAAATTAAATCTAACGTGTCTGTACTTTTTAGATATTTATAAAAGAAATTGTAGCAGGTATCTTGGAATAAGTAATAAAATACATTTCAATCATTTTTAGAAATGTCTGTCTTTCTGTCTGCCTGTTTGTATGAACACGCATCACCAAAGCATCGCTAAAGCATCGCTAAAGCATTGAGTTCACGATAAAAATTCACTAAGACAATAATAAAGCATATCCTTGAGTAACATATGGTCTTGGTTTCATTAAAATCGGTTCACTCTATCAAAAGTTATTGTAATTTTAATGACGACGTGACTTAAATACGAGAGAAAAGTAGATAAGTATTTTTTTTTATATTATAGGGGGCAAACGAACTGGTAGGTCACCTGATGGTAAGTGATCACCGCCGACCATAGACACTAGCAACGCCAGGGGAGTCGCAAGTGCGTTGCCGGCCTGTGTTTGAGGGAGGGGAAGTAGGGGTGGGGGAGGAAGAATGGGAGAGGGTCGAGGGGGTGGGGAGGTGGCTATCCGGCGCTCTCTAGATACTAGATAAATAAATGAACTTAATACGTACAGATAATTTCAATAGTTACTGTTTTTTTTTCCATTAGGCTCACGCGAACGGAGTCGCGGGAATAGCTATCTAGTACAATATAAGAAGGTACCTACTGAACTTATATGCCGTAGCGTATATACTTATTTATTCGTTCGGTATAAATTTGAAACAAATATTAACGAAACAATTGTCTTGTAATCAAGAGGTGAATTACGTAGAAAATAAAAGCCGCAGCGGTAACTCTACGATAGTACCCCAGTGTAAAACTTTTCACGCCCAATTTAAACTTTCCAACTCGTAATTTCACAGGTAAAATATTAATATACACTGTACCACGCAAATTGTAGTTATTTACGTTCTCGTTGGACAATATTATATACAACTAGCTGTAATCGCGACTCCGTCCGCGTGGAACCTAATGTAAAAAAAACAGTGACTACTAAAATCGCCTGAATGTATTAAATCCATTTACTTTCTACTTTTCTCTCGTACTTAAGTCGCGTCGTCATTAAAATTACAATAACTTTTGATAGAATGTACCGATTTTAATAAAACCAAGACTAAATGTAAGTTCAGGATATGACTTATAATTTTCTCGTGAACGCAGTACTTTAGCAGTGATGCGTGTTCAAACAGACATAGACAGACATTTCTAAAAATGGTTGAAATGTATTTTATACCTTATTCCAGGACGCAACGATTGTTTTCACAAATATCTAAAAAGTACAGACACGTTAGGTGTACATTCTTATTATATGTATAGATATATCAAACACAATTTATATTTTCTCTGAAGTCACTGTGGACGGAAGGGTGGAATTTGTCGAGTATCGTTCTGACGTTGGCGGATTTGATTACGCCAACGTTTTGTTGATTTTCATTTATTTTAATTTGATTCGATTGAACAAGTAATCACTTATATCGTCTGTATTTCTTAAACTGCTGATTGTTACGTCCAGTACTCGACATTTGATTTGATACATCGTGCAAAAGAGTCAGACGTCCAGGTAAGATGGGCTTGATTCGGTTATGTAAAGCGTTCTCTCTATCGTACAGCGCAATGACTGTGATAGACAAAGATAATTCTCTATACGAAACCGAACCGATCTGACTATCTCGGTCTTATCTCCGACATGCTAAAACAAAATTCGGTTACTGTACCCGACGTACCAATTTATAGTTAAAAAATAATTTTCCTCATACATTATCCAAATTATTATAAAATTAGCGGGTAAAATATATTAGTGTATCATATATAAATATCAATATTTTTAATGCCTGCGTCTTGTACTATAAACTTATGTGTGTACAGTCATAGAAAAAAAATAGAATATTGGTAGTTCAAATAATATATTTTTTGTGGAATATCGATCCCACGTACTTCGAAAGGACAAAACCATAGCAGAAATGACTAAAAACCGACTTGAAACTTAGAAATTCACGTTGGGTACTAGTTACTGTAGACATCGGCCAACTATAATTATATTATTAAACACAAAAAAATACACTATAATATTTGTACGGTCAAGTGACTTATCTCAGGCAGGTAAGGTGACGTGAAGGTAACCTAAGGTATGAACAAGTTTCTTTTAATATTCTATACAATATATTAATTTACTAAAAATAAGAATAAATATTGTGTATAAAAATGTGAAACAAATAGAACAAATAATAAAAGGGTTTTATTTTTTAGTATATTGAGTGTTGAGGGTATATAACTAGCAGCGCAGTACCGCTCGCCTGCTCGAATTTCGACACTCACAAGCACACACACATATACTCACATACATCACTAAATATACAATAAAAAAAAACAAAACGACTCACGACAAAACTCATTTCTTTTGCTATTCAGAAACTACTACCGCAAGCCGCGCTTAGGAACTCCGCTCCAAAATATAATTTTATAAAGTAAATAGATTTTAAAAATTCTTTTATTTTTGTTCTACTGTGTCCAAAAATACTACGAATAAATGAAGAATTGATCTCTTAAAAATATTATAGCCATTCGAAAAATTATTGACATCCGTAGTTGCGAACCACATATATAATATCGGAAACAAAGCACCACAAGCAATGATATTAGGTCTTTACCTATGAAATTGCCGTTTTGTATGAAAAAATTTAAAGAATTTTTTTCATGTATTACCCATGTAGTAATCACCCATGCAATCAATGCATCTTTGCCAACGCAGTGGCAGTTTATTAATGCCCTTCTTAAAGAAGTCAGCTGGACGGGAGGCAACAAATTCTTCAAAGGCATTTTGTACTGCCTCTCGGGTATTGAATTTTTTTCCCGCCAAGGAGTTATCCAAATTCTGGAAAAAGTAGTAGTCTGTAGGCGCAAGATCTGGTGAGTAGGGCGGATGACGGAGAACTTCCAACCCCAGTTCTTGCAACTTGGAGACCGTCTGCTGTGCAGTATGAGGTCGCGCGTTGTCATGCAGGAGCAGCGGAGACGGGCGATTGATCAATGCTGGTTGGAGATGTGCCAGCTTCTCCATCATTGTGTTCAGTTCTTCACAGTACACATCTGCAGTAATGCTCACCCCGTTTGGTAAGAAGCTGTGATGAATCACACCGGCGCTAGACCACCAAACAGTGACCATCACTTTTCTAGGGGTAAGTTTTCGTTTAGGGCATTGTTTAG
This sequence comes from Antheraea yamamai, assembly GCA_036509395.1. Taxonomy (NCBI): domain Eukaryota; kingdom Metazoa; phylum Arthropoda; class Insecta; order Lepidoptera; family Saturniidae; genus Antheraea; species Antheraea yamamai. The sequence continues at coordinate 17,439,956 of AP028426.1, read as the reverse complement.
GTGCTGAACCAGGATCCAACCAACTTGCTGAGTGCTTGCGGTTATCAAACAGAATCCATTTTTCATCGCAGGTAACAATGTTGTTCAAAATTCCTTCATTTGTGTGTCTGTTGAGCAGTGCAAGGCACGTCTCGACGCGTACTTCGCACTGGCGATCATTGAGTTCGTGGGGCACCCATTTGTCAAGCTTTTTTACCTTGCCAATTTGACGCAAATGGACCAATATTGTTTTAACGCTAACGTCGAAAGCTGCTGCTAATTCAGCCGTAGATTGTGTATCATCAGCTTCCACAATCGCCTTTAATGCGTCATTGTCGACCAAAGTCTTCGGACGACCGCGAGGTTCATTTTTCAGGTCGAAATTCCCAGAACGGAAGCAAGCAAACCAATAACATGTGGTGCGTTGGTTTGTAGTGTTAGCTCCGTAAACGTCGTTGATGTTGCGTGCCGCTTGTGCCGCGTTGCTGCCACGACGGTACTCATATTCCATAATTACTCGAATTTTTAACGTATCCATGATGACAAAAAAGATTGAAATGCAATGAAAATGTAACACTAATCAATAAACAAATGACTACTTTTGGAAAAAGAGTTCCATGTTTTTAAAATAAAATTAATTTGAAATTAGAATTCTTAGCCAAACGAAAATTATTTTGATTTGAAATGGCCAGTACTGCAGAACGGCAATTTCATAGGTAAAGACCTATTATTTTAGCGCCTGAAATATTTGCAACGGCGGTGGATTTTTTAACCGTTAGTAAAAAAAAATCGTTTTACTAACATATTATACTATTTAAGGTCATAATCCTATTCATTAGAATTCGTGCCATTAGTTATGATTTTAACACTACATGCGAATGTAACACAATAATTGTCCCGACCGTTCAATCTAGTCCGTTAACATCACTGGTTTATGCAAATTTGTTAATACAAATGTTGATATAAAGTCGTAGCGCTCTCTAATACAGGAATATGACTTAATTACAGTCGACAGTTGATGGAAAGTTTGTTTATAGTAGAGAAGGGGTGTTCTAATTTAATCCAGACCGTTCGCGTTTCAATCAATCTTGGGCGTAACAAGCGTGTAACAATAACAAAGCGGTCGCGAATACTTGCTCATATCGCATAATTGAATACTGCTTTCGGCGATTTCGGTTAGCTTATATACTAATCGTTTCTCGTCTGATTGCACGATGATATACTTCTTCTAAATTTGCATAATGAAACATTATTATATTATAAGCACATAGTTTTTAGCCGCTTACATTGTTAACGCCGGTTGGACCTTATGAGAGAGGACGATAAAAATGATCTACTACGCAATTACACATATTAAATATTGTAAAGAAAAGTCTGGGTGTATTAATTTATCTCAAAAGTATAATTAATGTTTTTACCAATATAGCATTATTTTAAATCCAATTTAATACATCAAACACGTGTGGTATTGAACGTAGATTAAAATTGTCTACAGCCTATAATTTTAAAGAAAAGCTTGGAAGTTATCTTAGTTTTAAAATTGCGCGCAACGAGAATATACTTGTGTACCGAGATTCACTTCTTTGACCCAAAGATTATATTGTATGTGGAGTATTCTATAGGTTTACATAAAAAAAGAAAACGTAATTTGTATGTATCACTATTGGTTTTTAAGTTTTCCAATCCGTCATATTAAGAGCGAGTGGATTTATGAACTTTACTTATTTTTTATTTCGTTTCTTTGCGTCGAGCTACGATAGCATACACTCAAAATTAAAACTTTCATAACTCTATTTATAAGTTAAGAGAGACTGGTTCATCGTCGAGACACTATGCATTTAAGCGTTAAAGAAACTGTCCATGTCAAAGCGATAAAAAGGTCTGGACAGTACATATATAGCTTGGTCACGTATGGCACCACATAAGTACATAGCGGTTTTGCAAATCCAGGGTTGGTCAGTAGTGCTACCCTCTACTTATGCCACTTCCGAGTAAAGTTTTCTTAAAACCACTTACCTGTGTATGGGAGTAGAACATGGAAAAGTTAGACACTATGACTGGAACGGGCAGCGCGATGGTCAGGACACCAGCTAAAGCGCAGAGAGCCCCTACAAACATTCCGAGGTAGGTTTTGGGCGCCATATCGCCGTAGCCCACCGTCGTCATGGTGACAATCGCCCACCACAACCCCAGAGGGATTGACTTGAACTGATTTTCAGGATTATCCTGTAAAAAACGGAGGAGAATTAATAAAATTATCTTTTATACGTATGATAAAAGGATAACGGAACGAAATCTGTACATTAAATATTTAAAAAAAATACTCGGGGGGCTTAGAATCAATGACAGACCTCTTCTCTGAGCATCCGTCAAAAATGAACGTAGCTATAATGTTTTTCGAATATAATACGTTCACAAAGGGTGAGGTCAATTAAATCGACGATGTCGAGTTCTACCACACAATACAATCCTGTTTTTTTTATAATCACTTTGTTTATAATTGAAATTTCACGCGGACGTAGTCGCGGGCACAGCTAGTTTAATATACATATATGTATATAGATGTCGCCGCGTATGACATATCGAGTAGACATTTCAATGTATTCTGAATATTTAGTTTTATGTCAATAATGCAAATTGTTAAAAATGTAGGGTAAATGTAAAATAGATACCTATATAAATAAAATAAAGGTATAGTACGGCGTGGCGTGTCACTTCTTACCCAACTGTTACAGAACGTGGACGTTCTGTGCAACTGTGTCAAATGTAAATGCGACTTTAATTTAATAATTTATTATTTGTAAAAATTTTGGAAATAGAATTTCTGTTTTTTTATTTATCATCTTTATTAATGAAATGAAATGAATGAATATTAGGATTTTTTTAAATTATCAAGACAGGACAACGTCTGCCGGGCCCGCTAGTACTATACATTTGACTATATTCGAATTTCATATTTACCACATTATATATCTTTATGTATATAATTATACAGTATCCGAAATGTATTAAACTTCGTAAACGAGCTCTTTTATGAGGCTTTCAACAAAGTGTAGCGAATGTAATTGAAGTTGTGCTGAGAAGTAATTTGTGGGCGAAATATACAGAACAAATTCAAGAACTAATTTACTAAATCAATATACATTTGTACTTTATTTAGAATTATACGAGGTCGTTACGTTCGATACTGGTAATTTATATAATATTAGCTTCTGCACGCGACTTCATCCGCGTGGAACAGTTATTTTAGGCTAACACTAACACGCAGCGGAAGCTTTAAAAAAAAAAACAAAACAATTTTGAAACATTTTTGGCTCAATGATTCAATGATGGTGCTGTGCTCTTTTTGGCGTGATGATATAGCGTTCTTCGATAAATGAGCTATCTAACATTAAAAGAATTTTTCAAATCAGACAAGTAGTTCCTGATATTAGCGCGTTCTACCAAACAAACAAACCCTTCAGGTTTATAATATTAGTATAGATTACTACTCTTCTCTCGTACTTAACTCGAGCCGTAATTCAAATTACAATAGCTTTTAATAGAGTTGACCGATTTTAATGAAACGAAAACTAAATTATTTTCGAAGATATGCTTTATGATTTTCTTGGTGAGGTTTTATAGTAAAACCAGTACTTTAGCAATGATGCGTGTTCATACAAACAGACAGACATACATTTCTAAAAATGATCGAAATATATTTTATTACTTATTTCTGGATACCTGCAATAATTTTTTTTATAACAATCGAAAAAGTACAGAAACGTTAGATTTAACTGTTATTATATGTATAGATTATATTATTTGAAGATCATTACATAATATAAAAAAAGTCCTCTGCCGCGTCTGTCTATCTGTTCGCGATAAACTCAAAGACTACTGAACGGATTTTCATGCGGTTTCCACCGGTGTATAGAGTGATTCATGAGGAACGTTTTGATATATAATTTGTCAGGTTTTTTTTTTATAAACAGGGCAGGACATCGTCTGCCGGGCCCGCTAGTCTATAATAAATTTAATTCAATATTTAAAATGTATACTTGTAATTTGTAGTTACAGTAGCTGTACCTATTTAATGTGTTCATCAATTATGTGTTATGTGTGTTTGTGTTAATCGTTGTAACTTAAAGGTTTGTTCTGTTAATTTTGTTACATTAATATCACCAACTGAACGTCCGTATATCATATGGGCTGCCATCGAAAATCAGCGCTGCAGTACTTTACCACTGAACATATTTGCTGAATGGATTTCCCGATTGTTAGACATTTTTTTTTCTTTATTCACATGTACTTAATATTTTTTGTCTAATTTGTTTGTTTTACTTAATTTCGTTGTATGATTATGCCAACAATAAACTATTTCTTTCTTTCTATCTATTTATCACTAGCTTAAGCTTGCGGTTTCGCTCGCGTTAATGTAAGTTTGTCCTATTTATCCATTGGACGCAGTATTTTTTTTTTGTGGATGGAAGGTACTCTATATCCTTTTCTGTCCGCTTGATAACGTGTCTCTAAAATTTCATTATGACCGGCTGAGTAGTTTAGGCGTGAAAGCGTAATAAACAAATTCACATTCACATTTATAATATTAGCAACGGTTATTTGTGTTTGCTAATGTGATGACTAGTTCCAAATTGCGTCTATTTGTTTTAACAATCTAAATAATTGAAGTAAATTTAAATATTTGTTTAAGCTAAATTGCATTAGTTGTTATAAATAATGTATTACGGTTTTTATTGTATCCAAACTTACGTAAATGAATAGTGCGTAAAATGAATGCATAAGAAATAAGGGTTCTTAGAACCATATTTAGAGTTAAATTAGCAGATTAGAGCAGAGTGCATCACACGATAGAGTCACAATGTCTCATTTAATATTATTTTGTGTTTAGTCAAAACTAGGAGCAGAAGTACGTAAGATGAATGCATAAGAAATAAGAGTTCTTAGAGCCATATTTACAATTATATTAGCTGATTAGAGCAGAGCGCATAAAACGATTCTCTGTTTAATCAGAACTAGGAGCAGAAGTATGTGAGGCGAATGCATAAGAAATAAGTATTCCTAGAGTTTAGTGATACAGGTTACACTAAAATGCATCTAATGACGGAACAACAATGTCCTATTAAATATTATTTTGTGCCTGAACTGAACATTACATATTGCTCTAGTTAAAATATAAAATAAAGTTAAGAATATATTAAAAATCAAAGGCTGTGTGTGTCAAACGATTAATTTAAAACTTTTTTGGTTTATACGCAATCTGATGTTAACTGACGATGTGGTCCAAGGTGGTAAACACGCTAAACTTAAAGAGAGTTGGCTCTCAAGTAGAGCCACGCTGAAGCCTATTACTGGTTTCAGCATGAATGAATCGGTTCGCCCGGGGTACTACCACCCTCTCACAGAAAACCGACGTGAATTAACAGTGCTTGCATTGTTGCGTTTCGTTCGGTCAGTCAGAGCGCCGGGGACCCCTCTCCCACCTCCCTCCCCTCCCAACTCCTCCTCCCTCTCCGCGAACACAGGCTGGCAACGCAGTTGTGACTACCCTGGAGTTGCTAGTGTCTATGGATGGCGGTGATCACTTACCATCAAGTGACCCGCCTGTTCGTTTGCCACCTATAACATAAAAAAACACACCAACGGGTGCTTGGCGACAGTTTCTCGACTTGACGGTGGTAGCTCGCTAGGCGGACTTACAGCCCTACCACCATGCTATGATTGCAGCACGATATTTCCTTCACCGAAAACGCCCATTCAGTTGCTAGGATACGAACCTACGTCCATCGACGCGGTGTCTGAACAGACTAGCAACTAAGCCATCACCACTTCAGAGTATCACAAAATAGAGTTAGAGACAGCTATCAGTCGTTTGAACATGCTTACTGTGTCAGCGTAAGGACATAAGTAATTGATACTCAATCATTTTTTCCAAAAATATAAGCGATAGATAAGGTTGTTTTTCTTTCTCATCTCTTATTTAAAAGATTCCAGGTCATAAGTAAGGGATAGAGTTTAAGATTTGATGAAAAAAACGCTATCGTTCAAATGCATGGTTCAATTTTTTGGAGGTCAACGAACATGTGGGTCACCTGCAATAAAATAGTGACACCAACATTATCTGGTTCAAAGAACGAAGTACTCATTATCTTATCTTAACACGTATATTTTTTGTGCTTTATTAGAATTTCAATCAAGAAAGAAATTGATTTGAACTACAACAATATAAAAAATACACAATCGAGGTGGCGCTGTTTTTCTAACCCAATTTAAAAATACCTCTGTACGAGAAACAACGTCCGTCGAATTAAATTTTTCCCAAGAACTTTCTCACCGTTTTACCCCAATTGACACAGATAACATTTTCTAAAAAGTTTTTGCGCGACTTTTATATATCATTCTTCTGTCAAGTTTTTATTGCTACATTTTAAAATATGGTTTTTAATGTATTGTATTTTAGATTATACTATAATATAATATACAACTAGTTCTTACTCGGGGCTTAGCTCGTGTTAACGTAGATTTGAACTATCCTAACCTATCCCTCGGAAGCATTATATATTTTCTAGATAGCATTTTTATTTACTTTTGTGTACCCCTCTCAAAGTGTATACAAATTCGCATTTATAATATTAATAAAGACACTATGTTAATTTAAAGAAATGAAGCATGGTATAGCATAGCTTATTCCGTAACGTAATTTAATAGAGATAACTTTTAGAAAAAAATTGTCCAAGCTTGTGAACGGATTCTGATATAATTTAGTATACGCAAACAACAATACGACTTGTATTGTATTCATGCCGTGGCACTATTAGAATACTGTTTTTTCTATAGCACCGCAAAGGGGTAGTCATTAGCTAAAATTTCAATTCAAGACAAATTTTGATCCTTGAAGGATATAATAATTTTGTATTTTTTACAATTAATATTCTTGTGCTTGTTTTGTTTTCTTTTTCCATTATTTCTGCAGACTCTTGGTCTACACTTATTTTCTACTTTCGTTTAATTTATTAATCATGTTAAAAATCGCTTTAAATGTGAGCAATTATTATTATTGTACTTAACTATTATACTTCGGATTTTTGATGTGAAATATTTATAGGCGCGGGTAAACCTGATTTTGGCTTAGCGCGACATGGCGACGCAAAATACGAACTTTGCATTACTAACGAAATACTCAAAAACATTTGCAACTCTATGTATATAAACATAAGATTAAAATTGTTTTATCGGCTACTCGTCATACTACTGTTACGCGGCACACGCCGACGACCTAGCGCCCTTTGATAAATACCGCCAAACACACGGCGCCTGCACCTAGTTGAATGTTTGTATTTAATAAAAATGAGTATTTATGCAATAAAATAAATAAACAGTGATTATTTTATGGAACAAATTTGTAATGGTTTATCTTTTCATTATGCCATAGCTGATTCCTGTCGTAATCTGTTCATTTAGCCATATAACTTATACAGAACAATTTCGAAGTTTCACATCTGCCAGGCGTCCCGTGACGACTCAATTATTTATTGATTGAGATTATTGCCTTTAAGACAGCTTCATTCCCATTTTATTCTGCTTCTTACATATTGTGATCTTACAGAACAGTTAGTAGTTAAAATAACTCACCTGAGACTTTTCAGCATAATATACGAGACTTGCAAATATAACGATTCCCAGTACGAGAAAAAACACGAGCAAAGTTAATTCTTTTGCTGATGCCTTGAAGGTGTGCACCAGTATCTTCAAACCAGGGCTGTGCCTAGTCAGCTTGAACAGCCTGAGGATCTTGATTATGGAGATAAACTCGAGGATGTCAGCTTTATCCACATACTGCTTAACCACAGTAAGTTCTACAACGACGTCCATGTAGAAACTCAGTGTGGCTATGAAGTCTATTATGTTGACAGGTGATTTTACAAATTCTATTATATTTGGGGCTACCTGTAACAAAGGAAATTAGGGTTACTGCGACTGTTCTTGTCGTCATGGTAGTAGGAAAATTTCTAGTTTTTACAATCGATTCAAAATTTCTCATCTCAAAATCATTAGCTGATATCAGGTATGCCAATAAAAAAAATTAATTGTCCATTTAATGGTTCTTGTTACCCACTATTTTGTATTTTATAGGTTTGACAGTTTAGATAAGATCTCACCTAATGTTAAATAATTATGTAGTCTATGATACATAACAAGCTAAATCTAGAAATGGATTGCCTTTCAAGTTTAACTGTAGTTGCTTAGAATACGATTTTAAGTTTGAATATGGTAACTAGCTCGTCGAGGATTGGAAAATCCTACTACTGTGCTATAGTTTTATTACGTTGTTTTTCTTCATCGAAAGCTCCTGCTTATTGCAATATTCGACCCTATTTTAATTTCTAGCTTATATTAGTTAGTTCTTCTGTTACTGATCGAATTATATCATCAGCTGATGTTGAAATTAAACGTAATTCAGTCTGTGTACTGAACGTATATAGCATAAAAGAGAATACATGAGACCGATACAACTCCACATAGTAATTTTCGACATAGTTTCGTGCTGAAGTGGTCCTTATTAAACTTGGCAACGGCTAACAGCTTTCCCGTTAATATAGCTGTGAAGTGCAGGTGCGCGTTGCTTTATGAAAATGAACTCACCCTGTGCATTGTTTTAAATTTGTTAGTAAACTGAGGGAATATTAAATTCTCATAGAAGGCTAGTAGAGCATGCAAATGCTTGATTACTTACGTCCTTTATATTGAAAACCTTTATATCTACTCTAACATAGACTGGAATTGACCATAGTACTTCGAGTCATCACTTTTGGTAGTATTGTTATGTTTTTATTAAGATATGGAATCGGCTCCCAGCTTATTTATACCCTCTTTTATATGATTCAATCTATACTTATGCCTTCATATACGACTGATACTGCTTATTGCAATATATATTCTCCGTTTTCAAACGCATACCAATTTTTATATGGTTAAATGACACAGAAATTGATTTGTTGCGGCGCGATCTAATAACGTGTTATAGTAAAGTGGATAATATAGAAATCTTCTCCATGTAAGGTGCTTAAATGTGCTTTAACTATAACTTTCTAGTTGCTTAGCTCAACAGAGTTAAGAATCTATCTATCTTAAATATCTCGTATTCAACGCAAAAAGGGCTCAACACAGCATTTAAATAAGGTTACGGATACATTTTTTAGCTTTGATTTTTTGTTATATTAAGTTAACGCACTGTCTACTAAGCGCTTGACAATATAAAACAAACAAATACAAAGACCTTTACAAATCCTTTTTAAAATTTGGGATGCATGGATAATATCTTGTCTATGAAAAACTAAATTATGCTTTAACTTTGTTGGTCATCAGTGTAGCATAGTATTGCGTACCATACATGTCACATGCAAAACTCAAAAAGTGCGAAGCACAACAGCTAAATAGGGTTTTACGCCAAAAAGATGAACATTTTTATAGTTATTTGTTTTTTTTCTTTAATTTTAAGCTTTGAAAGAATCCCCATCGCGATAGATAATAAAAAAATATGGGCCTTTATGGCTTTGGAAAGCCTTTTTCTACATTTATTTTTACATTTAAAAACAGTTATTCGGGTGCTAAGTAAACAAACATAATGAGAGTGAATGACATTTATCTGCCATTGCAGTTATGTTCATTCTACTATAATAACCATTTTGTACAGAAATTTATCAAGAGGTTATAGATAAATACCGTTGTTGAGTCATTCCATTAATAATATACCGTAATCATTCATAATAATTTAGCGACGTTGCCTAAATGACCTTTAGCCGTACGCTAACATCGCAATATCGTCAACATGTGGTTTGCCCGCACGATCTCACAACATAATTGCTAATAGACCGTTTAAGGCTCGTCCTAGGTCCCGTTAAACTGTTATGGCCTCGTAAAATTAGTCTTAACTGTCTCGTAACTCGAAACCAAAAATCCTACGAACCACAACCACAACTTTGAAGATCCCGTTATATAAACCTTGATACCGTAAAATGTAATGATTTTGAAAAATATTATTTTCGTCATTTGGAATTGACATTACCCGCTGAAATAAAATGGTAGTCAATTGTATAAGAAATGTTTTAAACCAGTGGCTGATTTAATCTTATTGTTTGTTGTGTAATATAGTAAATAATGTATTATACTCTCGCTGCTACAATTCTTAAAATGATGTAAGATTTTAGGAGTCGTCCCAGCAGTTAGATTTTATTAATAATCCTTAGAGGGTTTCAATAAACCATGAAAAGCTTTTTACTGTCGACTATACTTAAAGGGATGATATAAAAAGTGATTATTGTTCAAGAATCATTGATTTAATCAATTATTCCTACAGGATTGATAACAAATTATTGAAAATATGATTATTCTGCTGTGGATTATTCCTTGTCCATTATCATTATTGATAACAGTAACCGTCGACAAGTGTTATCGCTGCGTGTGAAAGAGTAAGTATAAGGAAATACCCATAGGTCTAAAAGGGAGAGTAATCCACATTGCTCACACTCAAATTAATTTGTAGGGTTTTATTATATATTTCACAAAATTACAATAATAGATTTTGTAAAACGTTCACTTAACAAGGCAGCGCGGCTGGAGTGATTCAGAGGGCGGCGCGCGCGACGTGCGGGGGTTGCCGCCGTGCGGGGGTGCGCGGCGCTCGCGCGTATCGCGGTGGCTGGCACAGCCTGGTACGGTTTGCCGGCCAGCTTCTTTCAATGTCCGACACGATAACGCGACGGGGTGGCGATATTATTATAAATAATCGGTGCCACAGTACTCCCCCCCGAGAGACCGTCTTATGATGGGCGATAGTAATTCGGGAATGTTACTATTCTTCCGGAGCGTGTAGTTATATTTTTTTTATTTATTGTTTTAGGTTTTTCTTTTGTTTCTCCATTATTTGACGATTGTGAATATGGGTAAGTATCTGATTGCGTCTCTGAGGTAAGTAGATAAGCAGGTTTTAATCTGTCTATTGATACGGTCTGCTCTTTTCCTTTTATTAAAATTTTATACACTTTAGTGTTTCGTTGCAGCACTTCATATGGTCCTGAGTATGCTGGTTGGAGAGGTCCTCTAATGGTGTCATCTCTGACGTAAACATGAGTAGCTGAAGGTAAATCTTTGAATATAAAAATTTTGTGTTTACTGTGTCTCGACGCTGGTTGAGGTCGGATATTTTCCAAAATATAACGAAGGCGTGCAGAAAATTCTGTAGTGTCGCTAGTCGTATGAGACGTTTTGTCTGACTGAAAAAATTCTCCAGGAAGTCTAAGAGTCTCGCCGTAGACGAGTTCGGCCGGTGAAGCTTGTAAGTCGGCTTTAAGAGCGCTTCTGATACCAAGTAGCACTAATGGTAAGCTCTCAGTCCAGTTTTGGCTATCGTGGCACGTTATGGCTGCTTTAAGCTGTCTGTGCATTCGTTCGACCATGCCGTTGCTTGCAGGATGATAAGCAGTTGTTCTGTTTCGTTGGAATCCTACAAGTTCTGAGAGTTGTTTCATTAAAGCGGATTCAAACTGCCTTCCACGGTCTGTAATAATCTCGGATGGGCAACCAAAACGTGCTATCCAATTAAAAATAAAAGCTTTTGCTACAGTTTCTGCCGTTATGTCCTCCAATGGGATTGCCTCAGGCCAACGTGTAAATCTGTCGATGGCCGTGAGACAATAACGATATCCTTCTGACAAAGGTAGGGGTCCCACAATGTCTATATGTATAACCTGAAACCTTGTATTTGGTAGCTTGAAGGTTCCAAATGGTGAAGTAACATGTCGCGTTATCTTCGTGCGTTGACAAGCGTGACACAACTTGGACCACTCGCGACAATCTTTGTTTATACCAGGCCACACAAAACGTTGAGCTACCAGCTTAGCCGTTGCATTAGCACCAGGGTGACTCAGAGAGTGTAAGCTTTCAAATACTTGGCGTCGAAATGGCGCTGTGACAAACGGTCTAAGTATTTCATTGCTATCATCACAATACAATTCTATCGATGTCCCCGGGATTGTAGTCTTTCGTAAATTGAGCGAAGTTTCTCCTTCAAGTATTGTTTTAATTTCTATGTCCTCGTGTTGCGATTTTGCCAGAAGTGCTAAATCAACGGGTTGTGATAACTCTTCAATCCTCGATAGAGTATCAGCCACTACGTTTTCTTTTCCCGATATATGGCGTATGTCTGTGCTGAATTGGGAAATGTAGTCTAAATGGCGGAACTGCCGTGGTGAACATTTATCTCGGTGCCACAAATTGTTATAAAGTGCAAAATGATACAAAGCAGTACATTATTTGATAACAGAATAACTGAAAACAGTTTATAGCGACAAATGTTATTATGTAAAAGCGCGAAATTAGATTCGTTAGCTTCAAAGATGACGATAACATAGTACAGTGATAAAGCCTTTGCAGTATTCGCATGTTAGCTATCATTTTTGCCTTTAAAGTAGTAAGGCATATTTAGAAACTACAGTTGAGAATCAGACCTTGTTCCATGATCATCGCGCGCTACATTTTAATCTACTACTACATCATTATCACCTCTTTGGGGTTTTCCCTCCCCCCCCCCCCCCCCCCCCCCCTCACCTTCGTCTCCTCCCCCCGGGCCCCCCCCCCGGGGGGGGCCCTCCCTCCTTTTCCCCCCCGCACGGCGCCGCCGGCATAGATATTTTTTTTGTCGCCTTTTTTTGGTTTTTTTTTTTCTTAACGTATTCTTTCCCCAAAAAAAAAAAAAAAAAAAACCGGCACCCTGTAAGAGACCTACTGCAGGGCCATAGACGTCTTCCCGAAGGAAGGCATGAGCATAATCACCACGCCAGCTCACGACGTATTGGCGATTTTAAACTCCCAAAAATCCACAGATCTATTTTTCTTACGTACAGTAGTACTACAAGAACATTTCTCAGGTTTAGGTTTCCTCATCACGTTTTCCTTCACCGTCAGCCGATAGTGTAACAAATTTAAATTAGTAAATGTACGGGCATTCCTAAAAATCCATTGGTATATGCAAGGGTTCGAACCTGCGTATATTGGATTGATATTCCACCACCTCTCAAACCACTAGACCTCCACGACTATATAAATCAATTTAATTTAATATAAATACATTTCAATATAAAGTACGCATGATTTTAAAAGACATACATTCTATCCAAAGATAACGTATACTGTGACAAGCTTTAGTTATATGACATAGGGTTTTTTGTGAATACGGTTGATAATAGCTCCGACGCCTAGTTCAAACAAGATACGTATGCAAGACTTTAGATACAGATAAATACTGAGTTACTTTAATTATTGTTACACCTCTATTAAAAGTAGATATTGCAAATTGACAATAATTGAGTAATGAATCGTGCGATGCAGGATTATATATTGACACCGTATCGCTCTATTAGTAATAGGGTTCTAAAAATAACCCATCTCGACTCTTGTCGAATCTCTTGAATAATGACGTCAGCCTTCCAGAGATTTCCATCCTCCGTTTTGTAAGGTATATAAACGTGTCCCAGGGCATCTGATGGAAGTGAACTGTGACTGTAACGTAACTGTATGATAATAAGGCTGTTTGATATTTATCTTTATGAGTAGAATTAAATTTATTTGGACGCAAACAGCATTTAATTTACATATGAAGAAGACTAAGTGGTATCATATGGCAATTGTACCCATCTAGATTGCGACCATAGCACTACAAGTGTAAGTGTACGACCAGAGTGGACTGGACGCTACAGTCGAGCGGCGAGCGGGGCGTCGCGTCCGGCGTTCGTTTCAAACATATGCATTAATACGTGAGTGTCCTGAGTGGCACGCGAGCGTCGCTCTTGGACGTTGGACGCCCCGCTGGACGCACCGCCGAACGCAGATACACTCAGGCCGTACACTTAGGCTTTCAATAGCAACATGTTTAAACGTATTGCGTTTGGCACCTCCCAGTATATATCTAATTAAAGAGAGTAAGGCACTATAGGTTTTAACGTTTGACCACAAACATGTCTGATGTTAAATTAAATAATGACGTGGTCTACAATGGTAAACCCGACAAATTTAGAGGGTAGTTATTTTCAAATACAGCTGCCGAAACACACCATCAGGTGCTCGACGACAGATTTTCAATTCGAGGGTGGTAGCTAGACAGGCGCACTTAGAAAAAACCCTACCAACATGCCGTTTCATGTTGTCCTTCACCGGAAGGTCCCACTCAGTTGCAAGGAGTTGAATCGACGCTGTGTCCGTACACGCTAACAACCGAGTATTATAACTTCAAACCTAAAAAAAAAAGCCTTTTATTTACTACAAAAGAATGTATACTATTTATTACACTTAAATTAATTAACGAGTATCTCTTATAGCCTAGTTGTTTTTTCCATATACATGTTGTTCACATTTTTATCTTAGGTTGTGGTATTCGCTTCCGCGGTATAGGCCTCCCCCAAAACCCTCCATACATTCCTTTTTTCACTATCCTAGTGAATTCCTAGCCACAGTTTTCCTTAAAATTATTACGTCACTTCTTTCTTGGCCATTCTTTATCAGACCATGGTATCCAATTTCAGTATATATACTTAGTCTGGCCATAAATATTGCTACAATTAAAAATAAACAAAATATTACATTTTATATGATTATTTATTTATTGAAGATAGCACCTAGAACCATGTCGCGTATTTTAAAAGATGTCTTAGTATTTGCAGCCTATAAGAGACGTACTGGTCATTTCTTAACTGATAATTTAAAAAAGAATAGGGTGGTAAAATTGAATCAACTACTGAAGCGGTACGCAAAGGGAGGTCACCGAAAACTTTTGTTTACAGATGAGACTTTTTTTTACAATTGAGCAACATTTTAACAAACAAAATGACCGTATTTATGCTCAAAGGAAGCTTTCCAATTAGTCGACAAAGTGCAACGTGGGCACTATCCGACTTCAGTGATGGTTTGGTGGGGTATTAGCTATAAAGGAGTGACTGAGCCATACTTTTGTGAGAAAGGTATCAAAAAATCGGCACAAGTGTTTCAAGATACCATTCTTGAGAAGGTAGTGTAGCCCCTTAGCAACACCATGTTCAATAACCAAGAATGGTCCTTCCAGCAAGACTCGGCGCCGGGTCATAAAGCTCGGTCTACGCAGTCTTGGTTGGAAACGAACGTTTCGGACTTCATCAGAGCTGAAGACTGGCCGTCGTCTAGTCCCGTTTTTAATCCGCTGGATTTTGATTTATGGTCAGTTTTAGAGAGTACGGCTTGCTCTAAACGCCCTGATAATTTGGAGTCCCAAAACAATCCGTACTATTTATTGGCAGTGAAGAATTTTCCCATGGAAAGAGTGCGTGCTTCTATTGATAACTGGCCTCAACATTTAAAGGAATGTATTGCAGCTAATGGAGACTACTTCGAATAAGCTTTTTATATTTTAAATTGTTTTATATTTATATATTAAACTAACACACTGTAAAAGTAATAAATGTTATTTGCAATAGAAAATATTTTTTTTCTTTGTTTCGCGATTTATGGCAAGACCAGGTATTTATTTTTTCTCTTGAATGATTAATATATTCCCTCAATACAAATCCTTTTTCATTCCTTCTTTTATTCAATGGTCTGTGTTAAATAATAAATTTAGATTACTCTGCTATATTCTCCATTGCACTTCTCGTAAAAGGCTGTAACGTCCGATTTTAACAACTACATCATAATTAAGTTCTAACTTAACTGAACTTAATATTTGGTTAGTATATGTAGTATAATGATATTATAAATACGAATTCAATTTTGTCTGTTTGTTTGTTACATTTACACCTCTTAACAACTCAACCGATCGTCATGCAATTTTACATAAACTTTGTTAGATTAATCTACTTTAACGCGAAATTAGCCGCAAGCAAATATTAGTCATATTCATATTTAAAGAAAGTACTGAAATAGAAGTAAAACGAATATATCAAAATAACATGAAGTCGGCTTGTAACTGTTCTCTAATGATGGCACAAACAAGACTAGAGTTCTTTCTGTAGGTATTCGCTTCGAAATTTTGCGAAGGGCTCCGAGTTAATAGAAAACCGGGTTACGGAACCCATTTCATGTAACCCCCGGGGCTTGTCAGGGAAATGTAACAAGGGAATTATAACTGTTATTTATTTACATGAAAATTATTTATTTATACATATAATAAGAATGTAAATTTAACGTGTCTGTACTTTTTAGATTTTTGTGAAAAACTTTACCTTGGAATAAGTAGTACATACATTTCAATCATTTTTAGAAATGTCTGTCTGTCTGGTGTAGGAATATGCAACTCTGTTAAAGCACTACGTTAACGGTAAAACCTTACCAAGACAATCATAAAGCATATCTTCGAGAATAACTTAGTCTTTGTTTCATCAAAATCGGTCCACTTTATCGAAAGTCATTGTAATTTTAATGACGACGCAGCGTAAGTACGAGAGAAACGTAGATAAGTTAATGATACATTCAGTGACTTTATTAACCACTGTTCTTTTACATACAGTTCCACGCGGACGAAGTCGCGGGCACAGCTAGTGTTAAATAATTATAGTTATATTTGTGTTCGTTGTTTTCATTGTAATCTCATCAGCAGGGTGTTTTGACTTCGTTATGATATACAATACTAGCTGATTGCCGCGACTTCATCTGCGTCGTTTATTAACTCAATTGTTGTGTTTTATCTCAAAGGGATTATACGGAACGTTTTCGACAAAAACTCCCAGGCAGCTTGACTTTTTCCTACATTTCCAACAATTATTGTTATATTTCAAGCAATGTACAAAAAATCTTGACAAATTGTGTATCTAAACCTTCATCGTGAATGACTCTATCTAATATATTAATGAAAACCACAATATGTAGTGATATAGACAATAAAAATAGATGGTGGAATAAACAGGTGCTTTTTTAAATTTTATGAAAGATAGGTCGTCTTCGAGTAGTGAACTATTAGTGTGTTAACTAACCGAGCGATGGTAAGTCACTCAGGTACTATCAGATTATAAAGTTAGACATTTATTAAGAAGCAAACGCAGACGATGTTATTTATACTTTTATGTTGTAATTTTGCTTTTATGGAAGTTAAAAATATTTATGCCTTACCTTCCAACCATAACTCTAGGTAAGTCAGCTCGAATGAAATGAATTCGAGACAATAATAAGAAGGAGCGCGGACTCTGTCTTGCTTTATGATCTGCCTAAGAAAGTTTTAATAAGTTGGTCACCCATTTACCAAAACATGAATAAACTATGTTGAAACTATTTATATAAAGGCTTTGTGATAAATAAACATAAAGTCATCATTGGTGATAATAATAGAGACAATCCAATTGATATTAAAAAAAATGCTTGTCTGTAAAGTCGGTTTACGGACGGCAATTTTACGTGATAGCACCAGAAGAAAATATATTGATGAAAAATTGCATGCTTCAAAGGCCTCTTCCCAATGGAAGGTATGGGCATAATCACGACGCCAGCCCAAAACGTATTGGCGATTTTAAACTCCGAGAAATCCACAGTTTTATGTTTCCCCACATACAGTAGTAACTACAAGAACATTAATCAGGTTTCGGTTTCCTCACGGTGTTTTCCTTCATCGTCAGGCTATATTATTACCAATTTAAATTATTAATTGTACGCGAATTTGCCTCCATTGCCCTTGAACAGATCAACATATAAAGAACTATTATACAAAATAATAGGCCAGACATCAGATATACATATTTGGACTGCGAAACTCATGATAATTTAAAACAAACCGATATTGCGTAACATTATGCAGATATACGTTGAACATTCCCGTTGAATACGAGCCTCGTTTGTTTGGTCGGGTAAAGGCGACGCATACAATTTGCATTTACGATACGATCTGATTGCGTTTATATTCAAAAAAGGGACGGTATTTTGTATTCAGAATTTTAAAACAACGCTGTAATTACATTGTTTAAAAACTACCATTTATAGTAATAACTAGCTGTGCCCGCGATTTCGTTCTAGTGAAGTCTTATAGTCATGTGATTGTATTAAGCCCATTTACTTATCTACTATTCTCTCCTACTTAACTCGCGTCGTCATTAAAATTACAATAACTTTTGATAGACCGAACCGATTTTAATTAAACAAAAACTAAACGTTACTTGAAGATATGCTTTATGATTTTCTTGAAGAGGTGTTATCATGAACGCAGAGATTTAGCATTAATGCGTGTTCATACAAACAGATTGTAGGTGGTAGAGCCACGCTGAAACTATTACTGGTTTCAGCATAAATGGGTCGGCTCGCCCGGGGTAGTACCACCCTCTCACAGAAAACCGACGTGAAGTAACAGTGCTTGCATTGTTGCGTTTCGTTCGGTCAGTGAGAGCGCCGGAGACCCACCTCCCCTCCCCTTCCACTTTCCTCTTCCCTTCCTCCCCCCCCTCCCTACACAGGCTGGCAACGCACTTGCGACTCCCCTGGCGTTGCAAGTGTCTATGGACGGTGGTGATCACTTACATCAGGTGACCCACCTGTTCGTTTGCCTCCTATGATATAAAAAAAAAAAAAAAGATAGATAGAGAGACAGACATTTCTAAAATTGATCGAAACGTATTTTATTACTTATTCGTACACCTTACACCTGTAACATTTTTTTACAAAGATCTAAAAAGTACAGACACGTTAGATACAGTTTTATTATATGTATAGAAGAAGAAGAAGATACATTCGTATAAAAACGTATATTTATAGCAAACATTCAGTATAATATTATTCATTGCGAATGGATGCTACGACCTCGCTAATTTTTGAGGTGAAAACTTCTTCAGGCGCGTTGAGCGGTATTTTAGGCAGGATATATTACTTATGATTTCGACTTGATGACAACTTATGATTTCGAGTCAGCGACAAGCTAATAAGCGTGATCGACCTATTGCGCCTGCGCGCTTGCGTCAGCCTAGTGACGCGTAGTATAGCGGCTTGGCTTATATACATCTAAAGTTGATATTTAGTATTGAGATTGTGCAGCCTGCCATATGTTTAATTGATCCATAAATTTTATATATTTTTTTTTTTTTATCGTAGCTCAGCAAAGTGACTGTACTGTGCCTGATGGTGAGCACAGTATAATCCAAGAACAACGGCGACTACCGAGAGACACGCTATCCCTCATCCCTCACCGGTCGCCGCTGTCATGCCGGCTTGCATAAATGTCTCTTCACGTTACGCTTGAAGGACCCCATATTATAGGAAGGAGGGAACACACTGGCCAGGAGATTGTTCCATAGCTTCACGGTACGGCAGAGATAAGAAGTTGCGAACTTTTTAGTTCGTGCCAGATAGGATTTACCGTAAAACTACGGCTCCGAAGCCCAGCGCGCGTGGTTCGGGTATGAAAAGGAGAGGAAGGGATTAAATTAAATAGCTCTTCAGAACACTCGCCATGATACAGACGGTAGAACACGCTCAGTGAGGCAATGTCAATGTATATAATTATTGCTCCGAGAGCTAATTGATGTGAAAACAAGACTAATGTTAATAATTCCAGTATACAAATTATAGAATTTCAATAATACAACACAGTATAATGAATTAAAAAATTCAAAAGACAACACAGTTACACCATTGTTTTGAGTTTTCATTTCTGTCGGTAGTTTTTATGACTGCCTCAGCTGTTTTTTATTTGTAGATGTTTATGTTTGACTACTGTCTTATATGATGGTAAAGAACCGTGCAGTTTGAGGTGGTAAAGATTTTAAATCTAAAAGGGGAGACTGGGTTTCAAGTACTGCTTTCAGAACAGACTTAGATAAATTTTCAACTTGTATGTGCTAGCAAACCAAACATTTATTCTTTTTAGTGATCAAATCTGTGCGAGATTTGATTGCACAAACATAATCGCAACTTTAGTGTTGACTCGATACCTTAGTTTCACATACTTGAGTGGTTATTAGTACAAATCAAAACGCTAAAATTGCAGTACTTAGACGTGATTTCAATGTAAAAGAAAGTGTTAAGTTTAAAAAGGCAACTTCAAATCTAAAGTATTCTTAAACAAAACCCTAAGTTACTGAAACAATGATATTCCTCCAAAACCGCTCGAGATAACCAACGACAAATAGCATCTTTCAAGAAATAAACACGAGAATCCATTGAATAAATTATCGAGGTAAACTTGTGAACGTTTAGTACAATGGATTTCCATCCGAATAAGCCATGGGTTTCATTTGAATTATTCATATGTACATACTACAATGTGTTATTACCTCAGCCCCACACAATACCAATGTTAACGAAGGGACTTCACATGCCACATACTAATTAAATTCATACCGTTTAAAAATTCTGTTTCGTGAATATGTTAATGTTGAGTTAATTAGATGTGATAATTAGCAGTGAGAATTTCTATTAGTAAATACAGTTAAAAAGTTTAAACGTGTTTATTGTGATAATTTGTGTTTCTGTCATACACCTTCTAAGAGTACCACTTGTAAAAACGCAAAGGAAGTAAAACGTCAGTACAGAAATAGCAAAATCTTTTTATATTACTAAACTATTCAATCTTATAATATAGATCTAAAGTATCATGATACTCATTTATATTATGAAAATTCTGATGTAAACGTAGGTCTTCCGTTTATTAAAGAACGGGTATTTCTATTAAATATATTTGGCTTTCAGCCATTAGCAGTGTTAATGTGTTGTACAATGCAGAAAATGTGCAAGTTCAATTTGTTTGAGGAATTAATATAATGAAATTAATACGTCTTTAATCGGAAAAAACAAAGAATCAATTTCTCTATTAGAACTATATTCTCATTTGTTTTTTTTTAATAGTAGAAGAGCCTAAGGTATAACGGTTTTAGCAAATGATATGATTTGCATCTGCCAGCAAGACCTATAAGCGTTTATGGACAAATTTGCAATTTGACATTGAAAGTTTAGCCAGACGTACAGAAGACATTACACTAGATTAACAAATCTCTTGGTAGACCTGGTAATAAAAAAACAAATTCTAAAATTGTACTTGGAGTTGTAGTCACACTTAAACCAAGTAACATTAAAAAAGCGACTGTATCACTTAGGACTCATTTTTCTTTCTAAAAGTGATGCTGATATAAATTTAGAATTTTAAAAAGAGTTATTTTGACTGGGCATTTTTGTCTTGTAAAACTACCTCGATTTTAAGGATATGGAGGTGGAGTAATAATATTTATACGAGAAATTCGCTAAAACTTTCATAAATACTCGACTACCGCAACGTCCCTGAGTCATAATTAAGTTATGCTCATAGTGGTTTAGAAAAGCTGGCTAACTGTTGGTCCCAATCAGGAGAGACTGTCGTTTGAAAAGGCTATGTTCCTAAAATATAGAAGTATTTTACGAGTACAAGATAACCCATTCAAATTGAAAGAAAGATAACGAAAAATCATTTCCTAATTGGTAAGGCCAATAAAATAAGAGGTGGAAAAATACACTCAAACTCCAATAATTCAAAAGATATCTAAACCAGCCTAAAAGTAAGTTACATTATAGGTGGATATTTTACTAGTAAAATCTAAGCTTATTAGATAATTAGAAACAGAACCTGCAGTTTTATTTATTTTCGAAATTCTCTTTAAATACATATTCCCCTAATAACAATATTATATCCACTGGAAAACAGTAATAACCGTATACATTTATCTTAATGTAACATTAAAGACAACAAATAAATTATAAAAAGTAGTTGATTCAACTCAGAGTCATTATAATTTCGCAGAGACATTAGTTTTCTGTGTGTACTTTTTGACAGGGTGCTTTCATCGTCGTTCCCAATTCGCACTTCCCGACTCTGGCTGGTTGCTCATCTACACACTCTAAGACCTTCATTATGCGCATACTAGCGTTGTGGAATGGGTTACTAATACGGTTACATTATTCCCCCAGATTTATGATATGGCTCCCTTCAAAAAGTGTTTCAACACGTTATTCTTTGCCGGCAACGTAACAGTAGTTCCCCTGGTATTGCAATTGTCCATAGGCGAAGGTAACCATGCTGTCCTTTTGATTAAAAAGCTTAGCATATAAGTTAGCGTCTATACATTGGACCAAATATAATTTCCGTTTTCCGTGAAACTTTAGCGTAATATAATGGAAAACTCTTGAATTTTCCTAAACTATTTAGGAGCCGTTTGGAGTAATTATAAATATGCACTCCACTTTGTGAAAAAGTTCTACAGTTTATCATTCTAGACACTCCCTTAAAACTTTGAAAGTTAGCATATTAAAATACCTTGCACATAACCACTTATTTATCCTTATAAAGATGCTCTTAATCTTAAGAGATTTTGGCTTAATATATATATAATGTATTAAAGAAGGACAATGTAATAGTCACCTAAGCTTATAAGCAATCTATAAACAACCTCAACAAACCGTTGAGCAATTTAAGTTAAGTTTGACATAAATCCTTACGACTTGTTTTAGGACACGCAGTGGTGATTTTATATTTACAATAGAAAACAAATTTAAGACCAGGTAAACAGCATCTTCTTCTACAGTACTTTAGTAAAGAAAATGCAACCAATATTTTGCGTTTTAATATATTTAATGGACATGAGCAATATTATTTCAGCCGAGCACTTTCTTTGAGAGGGAACAGGAAAGTTCACTGATAATTCTAAAACATTAATCGTCTTCTGTTCATTATCTAATTCAACAAACGACATTACTTTACAGAAATGATATAAACAGACATTTAATTAATTGGAATCTTCAAGTCTATTGTCTCTTATAATACGCTAGACTACAAATTCACTGAATACAGATTTAGTGTCTCCACTTAAATATTCCATCAGGTTAGAATTTATAAGTAGATCATTTTCATTCGTATGGCTGTTCGACTCACACTGAGTTGTTTATTAAAACCGTTTATGGAAATTAATTTCAATCTATAGACTTGAAATTCATTACATTATCAATTATTATACTATGATGAACGTTTCAAATTTCATTTAACATTGATATTATTATATTTATTACAGTCTCAATGATAATCAAACTTTTATATAAATGTTAAGAAAATGATTCGAGTAAAATGCTCTTTTGAAAATTCGTAGGCAATTAGTTATTTAACCGCGAAATTTACTTATATACTTGGAATTTTGAACTCATTAGCTACATCAACCAAGTCGCATAATTTTTCTTTCTTCAAAGTAGTACCTACCGGACACTTCACTTTAACAATCAGCGGTGGAAGAAAAAAACTTAATTATAACTTAACTAGAATCAATTATGCAAACGACTTGAAAGAACTTGTGAACTTGTCGTTTTTCAAAAAGTTTTCAGACGACGGTCAATCGTTAACAAATTCTTAGAAACTTCAAGAATATTTTAGACGTAAAAAAAATATTCTGAAAGAATTGTAACTCGTGTTTGAAGTAATTTCATTTGTAGAACTGAAACAATTGAGGAAATGTTGACCCAATTGTAATAAACTCAGACCGCGGACATAGTATGGTGTTAGGACATTGTTTAACATTGATTTAGTTTTCTATCACTCTCAAGGTTAATCATAATCATATACCATGACAGAACAACTAGTGATGTATTCCAAAATATTTATATTTAAAATATAAACAAAAAAGAAAGTCAAACTGCCACTGCTTGCTAACACAAACGAGAGCGTCTATCTCGAAATTAAAAACAGAAGAACTTGTAAAAGGAAAGACGAGAGCTGAGAAAAAAGGTCCGTCCGCTAAAGTTTCAGCTAACAAGTCTCCAGTGATAAAAGTAGAAAAATGTCGACAACAAAAATAATGTTGGCATAAGAATTCGCTAACTAGTTGCGACACAAGTTGCCGAACGAATCCCCCGGGTGGGCGGATTGGTTACATAAAGAAAATATAAGTGTAATTAATGACGGATCGAATTAACTTGGAAGGTTTCTTTGGGGTCATTCTTTCCTTAAGTTGTTGAATTTAATGCAACTTTTTTCTTGGTAGCATCATTTTTCCAATTCTTAGTAATACCTCCAAAATCCGGTATATATATTCTTACATCGGAAGGGAATTGAAAAATGATTTTAATTCTTTAGGAAGACAATTTGGGTTGGGCACATTAATGTTTTAGGAAAGATACATTTGTATTGTTTTGCGTTTCTCGTATTTTTTTGTGGAGACATCAATTGGCACTATAACTGGTCTTTGATCATACATCTATCTAATACCTTTAAACGAGCAATTCGTGTATATTTTTATATTGTTATATATTCAGGATCTCGGAAACCGCGGCAGCGATTTCCGTGAAACTTAGTATGTAAGTGGTTTCGGGGACGATAAATCGATCTAACTAGATTTCATTCATAGAAAACTTTTTTATCTGAGTTTTCAGACAATGAAAAAATATAGCTAGAATATAAAGGTAAATTTCACCGCCGCTGTCAAAACAAAAATAGCTCAAATGGAAGTCGGCCGCTTTGAAAATCCGTCTAAACCTAGTTCGAATCCGAGTGATACCAAAAAAGCTATCTTTTTTAATATTTTTTTATTTTTTGAAATAACATGCTAATTTTGTGATGCAAACCTAACAGTTTATTTTAATTTAAAAATGTTTTATAAAGAACCGAGCTAGGCTCGGTCGTCCAGGTACTATTTAATAAATATCAAATCTGTAGGTGTAGCTATCAATTTGTCTATATCAAAAGCATCTACGCTTTTATGGTGCTTAGATTTCTATGCTGTAATATTATTGTAATTTTGAATATTATGGATAATAGAATTTTTTTTATCTGACTTTAATTGATTTATATATAGTATAGAATTAGATATCCTCAAAAGGATTTATTGGATTCAGTAATTAATTGGTTATGAGGTCCTAAATACTGCGTTCAAATGTTTCATGAGTTAGTGCAAGTGAGTTAGTTGCAAATCACATTTGGATCCAAAATACAGCGTATGCTACTTAGGCACAGGTATTGCCATTTTGCATTAGAATTAAATCGCAATGGAGTTACCGCAGCCTAACCAAGTTTTACCATTGCTTTTATATGTTATTACTTTAGTAAATCTGATTAATTTGCAACCTTCCTCATGAATCACTCTATCCACTGACAAAACCCGTATGAAAATCCGTTCAGTAGTTTTTGTGTTTATCGCGAACAGACAGACAGACAGACGCGGTTGGGGACTTTGTTTTATACTATGTAATGATTGTTGTTGCGAAGTACAGGAGACAGTTATTTATCCGAAAAACGTACACCATCTGTCATTTGATTGAAGTTATTTTCTGTCAACCAGTCAAATAAATATGTTCAAATCTGCAAAGAAGTTATAACTGTTATTAAGCTTTGTATTCGGTATATTAGCATAAAAGCTTGCGCATACAAGCAACAGTATACCATTATTGTTGCTACAAATTTCGCTAATGTGCAAACGTTTCTTTTGAAAAAAGTTTTTAGTGACATTGATAAAGTGTCTATGGAGAAAAATAATGCATCTATTACTCTATTCTAAAACATTTTATCTATTCTTTTATGGTTTGATTAATTGTATTACTAGTAGAAAGTATTTTAATTCTTTGAGAACATACATTTTGGTTTAAGAGAAAAATTTCTTTAGACTTCCTTTTTTCTTAGAATCGAAGGATTTCAAAATATTTTTATTTGAACATAATACACTAAAAATCTCTTTCGTTAAATTTCAGAAACTTCATTAAAGTGTATAATAGCAGATAAAGTTAAGAATCCTTCAAGAATAGTGGTCGCTGAGAAATAAACGTTAGCAAATAGTTATCTATTATAACTGGTTATTACTCAGTAATTCGTCTCAGATCTTTAATCTTTACTTCTATTTTGGCAAATGGAGACTCAATTAAAAGTTGTTCATCATGTTGAACTCCAATCTACTGAACATGATAAAAAGTGTACATAAAATATAGTTACTATGTTATCGCCTGATTATACAAGCTCAGGTGTTTACAAATAGCCTTCTTTTCGAAGCATGGCTCGTTACGTGAACTTTATTTGCACAATGTTTTAACTCACACAGCTCAGATAATGCTCGGGTTTGGAATTGAAAAGTTTGAGAATTTATTATTAAAACAAATTGCGAAGTTTGTTGTGCTGCGGAAGTTTCGAATCCAAACATAATGTGAGCATAACAGTACTTAGTGTGTTGCGAGGGAGTCCGCGCAAGAAGTTGCTTTATTAAAATTTGCACTTTCGGAGAAAATTAACTTAAACATAATGTTTATCGTATGGGTATTGAGTGGATTATAGAGTGGATCAATATGTGAACGATGGTGATGTCTGGAATTGATTCATCTCTGTGCATCCATTAAAAACGTTTGTGAAATTTACTATTATATAGAATATATTATTATTCTAAATATTATATATATTTGTTAAAAAGATAAACCAGATCGAGTTTCTTACCGGTTCTTCTCGATGACTGGGTTGTTTTCCGAACCGGTGGTAGTTTTGACGTTCATAAGTGCCTTCTTAGGGCCTAAATTGAATAAAGTATTTTTGAATTTGAATTTGAATTGAGTATTCGCATTTATCCAATTAATAAGTTATTATTGGAATGGTGCAGTTTAATAATCATATTGGTTAAAAGAAAAATTAAGTGAAGTGTGTAGGCTCGTTGAGCGGGATTTTTGGTATGCATAACCGGCCGGCCGTATTGCGCCTGCGCGGCTCGCGTCAGACCACCGACACGTAGTATCGAGATTGTGCTGTCCATCATATATTTGATTAATTTATAAGTTGTATAAAAATGTATATAATTATTGTTCGAAGTGCCAATAGATGTTAAAGAGAGACTAATGATAATAATTTCAATTTACAAATTATGAAATTTAAATAATTCACACTGTAATTACTTTAAAAATTCAAAACAGTACACAGTTAGACTATGTTTACATGCAAAACGCGTAACTACATACATTTTATTCAGGCTGTACACACGCTAACGTTGAACGAACGTTGCGAACGCTGCGTTATTTTATGATATCTTCGTTGAGGTTTCCGAAAAATATCGCATAGTAAATATAATTGTTGGCTGATTTGATTTTTTGTTTAGATGTATTCATGTAAATCCAATATGCAAATAACTAGAGACCCGCCCTGGCTTCGCATAGGTGCAATATACTAAAGTGACGCTTGGCGTTTTAATATTTACAGTTTTTTTTAGTAGAGTATAATTTTAAATATGTGATAGTTACTAGGGTATTCCTTGCAATAATATGCTGTAAAGGGTTAGATTTAATTTATAATAAATGTCCAATGTAGTTAAAGTATTAAATTAGATAAGGCTTAATACTATAATGATCAGAAAAGGGGCTCAAACACCCAACCCTTTCCACTACTTATATATATTATGGAATTTTTATAAAAGTTGTGAAACTACCTACAGTTTGTAAAACGTCAGTAGAAACTGCATAAAATAAAAGCGTAATGGCGCAGTTATTTTGTAATCACGCGGCGTGCCGTTGTAGAGATCGGACGTTTTGTTGAGTTTCCTCCTATATTTTAATGAGTCTTTTATGTATTTATTATGTTTATTTTACTTTAACTTTGTTAACTCAAGTATCTAATAAAATAACATTATACCTGATAATTAAACTGTTTATATGAAACTTTTCATGATAAATTTCAACGCTAAATAAATCCTCTTAAAAGGGAACATCTGCTTATATTCTGATATTAAAGTGGCACTTTACTACAGCGAGCGACGAGAACAACCGCCTTACATTACTCATAATTAATACTTAATTGTTCCCGTTCAGTTCTCCGCCGTTGAATAGGAACCAAGTAAATTACTGACAGCCACCGCGCGTCTTTATGTAAAAGTTCTAATAATAAAATGGTTTGCTTTGTTCTAGGTTCAATATGAAAATCATTAGCTGCAGTTACCACCTACCCTCAGGTCGCTTACAATCCGTTGCTTTTATTTTATAAGAAAAAAAAATGTATATACTGTTGAATAAATATTAATTAATGAATTATAATCAATTTTTTAAATATTATATCGCTATTAACACATTCCTAAATGAATGTGAGAGTAGGTTTGTTTGTTACGCATGTTAAAAACTGAGCACAATATCTATTTAAATCATTGAATCATTTTGAATTGAGCCATTGGTGCCGCCATATTGACATTGTGTGTTCTGCCGAGCGCCTTTCACTTTACCACTACTTCGCGGCCGTCTGTAATGCGACATGCGATAGATGGATGAAAAAAATTGAGGCGATGGAAAAAAAAATCACTTTCAAAAATTGATGTATGGACAATAAATTAGTGAGACTATATCCTCTTGACATATACCACAGTTGCTATATCCAACTTACTGTTTTATCTATTAGCTTAAATGCAGACATTTTACGTAAAAATGTAGGTAACTAAAAAACAGCAAAGTAAATACCAATATCCGATCACTAATATTCTTGTCAGGCGGAATGACAAACCGTTTATTTTATTTGTAAAACCAAATAAGACTTTACTGGCTAACTGCCAAAAGACAATTCGAATCTCATAACATAATGCAGTTTCAGAAAATACGATGGATTTGTTAGAATAATACTGATGGATTATAATTCGCTTGTTACGTGCCAGATGCTTCTTTATTAAGTGTATGTATAAATCCATGTTTTTATATATATTCGAGATCGACAAACTTCGTTGCCGTTTGACCAATGAATGAATTAAGGAAAGATTGAATACTTTATTGCACTTTTCACTTTGTACACTATCGAGCTTAATGGCACAATTCATTTTCTTTCAGCTAATCAGCGGTATTGTCGAAAAAATAAAAGTTATTTTAATCTCCCGTCTTTTAAGACACAGATCTTAAAAAGCGGATCAGGTTTTTAATTTTTTTTTATTTCACGGACTCGTAAATTTTGATTTAACAGGTAAGTTTAAATATAAGTTGAAATCAGATCTTTCACAGTGGCTTCTGACGTTAACGTACGATCAGACGGAAAATCTATTTATAATAATAAAGTAATAACATAACACTACATTACATTTTTATGTCATAGCAGGCAAACGAACAGGTGGGTCACCTGATGTTAAGTGATCACCACCGTCCATAGACACTAACAACACCAGGGGAGTCGAAAGTGCGTTGCCAACCTGCGTTTGGGGGAAAGGGAGGGAGGGGAGAGAGGAGAGGGGAGGAGAGGTGGGCCTCCGGCGCTCTCACTGACCGAACGAAACGCAGCAATGCAAGCACTGTTACTTCACGTCAGTTTTCTATGAGAGGGTGGTACTACCCTGGGCGAGCTGACCCATTCATGCTGAAACTTCAGCATGACTCTACCACCTACAAAAGTTTTGTAAATTTTTTGTATAAATCAAGTATTTTTTTAACTTCATGCTGCCAAAACTCTGTTGACCTGTGCCTCATGAGATCTACATTCGTTTGTATGGGGCTTAAACCTTTATAGTTTTGAACAGTCCAGGGGTCAAGTAGTACAAATTTCATTAAAAAAAAAACATAAATAGTGTATAAATAGTAAGAATATTTACATAATATCCATCTGCAGCAGTTGTATTGCAACTGAACTATTTTCTACCAAATATTGTTACTAGAGAAACAATAAGAAACATTTTCCAAACCGTAGGTACAACTGCAGTATTATATATTAGCGCTAGTACTGCAGCATTGTCGAATAAGGTTGCCAGTTCAACATTCTCACTTCTAGATATTTTAGTTATTCAATTCTGTAATCTATGATTATAATAATAGAATATATGTTCCGTATTCGGTACTTCTTGCTGGTTAAGTTACAATAATAATGTAAAATCATAAGCCTAACTGATGGAACCGACGGAAGTACTGAACAAACGTCGATATTGACATCGACATAACATCACTGGGCGCATCCCTATTCGATATGTCAAACGGTCGAATTTAAAACGGACATTACGCTTCTGAGTGTTCGCCTGCAAGCAGTAAAGTTAAGTGTCTCCGCGCCGTGCGCCTTAATTAACGGTTTTATTAAGTGCTGGAGACTTCGTAAGGCTCCATCACGTTAACTAAGCCACTAAAGGGAAACTGGACGTTCCGGAAGACCGGTAAGTGGTTTTTTCATTATTCATTGTAGACCTTTTCTAGCTTGGGGTACACGAATACTGGGTGTAATCTCTACAGTCCTAGGTCCTTCGAAGGCTCGTAGCCTACCAGCCCGTTTGTAGGTGTCGATTAACCTACAATATATTTCATCCTTTCTTTTATATACACGTACTTTTTTAGTAAACAAAGTCGCTTGTAAGTGGTAGAGCCACGCTGAAGCTATTACTGGTTTCAACATGAATGGGTCGGTTCACGCGGGGTAGTACCACCTTCTCACCGAAAACTGACGTGAAGTAACAGCGCTCGCATTGTTGAGTTTCGTTTGGTCAGTAAGAGCGCCGGAGGCCCACCTCCTCTCTCCTCTCACCTCCTTCCTCCTCCTCCTCCTCCTACCCTTTACCCCCAAACAGAGGCTGGCAACGCACTTGCGACTCCCCTGGTGTCCAAGTGTTTATGGACTGCGGTGATCACTTAACATCAGGTGACCCGCCAGTTCGTTTGCCTGCTATGACATAAAAAAGAACTATATATGTTTAGGATTCAAAGATAATTTAAATAATGGTGCGTTCTTAAATATAAGTTTGAGAAATTTATAATTAGCCCAATGAGCTGCTAATATATTGGAATAGCCAAACTATCTAAGATTTACATTTACAGACGTAGTGGAATAGACAAGCAATTTCAAATTACAGCTGCGAATGTATTAAGATAGAAAAGCTGTTTCCAATTAACACTCGCAAATGTTTTGAAGTAGACAAGCAATTTCAAATTAATAGTTGTGAAAGTCTTGGCTAAAGTATGGGTTAGAGTGGCTAATGATGCCATAATTGTTAACTAATTGCATCACTAAATCGCACTAACATAAATCTATTAAGGAGAAATCGTGACATAGATTTATCATTTCCTATAAGAACCATAAACATGTTTCAACAACAAAAACATCTAATTAATTGGTTGCTTTTACGTTTTCGTTAAAAAAAAAGTCGAGGCAGTTAAAAGGATTGCCGACAGAAGTGAAAATTCAAAACAATGACATAACTGTGTTCTCTTTTGAATTTTGAAACGAATTATAGTATGAATTATTTAAGTATCATAACTTGTACATTGAAATGATTAAAATTATTCTAGTTTTCACATCCGAACAATAATTATATACATTTTTATACAGTTTATCAATTATAATTCAAATATATAATGGGCCGCACAATCTCAATACAAAACATTAACATTAGACGCACACAGGCCGCTATACTACGCGTCGCTAGTCGTCGCTATACATTACACTCGGTAACGCTTTACTAAATCGCGAAATCGTAACTTTATCTCCTGCCAAAAATACCGCTCAACGCGCCTAAAGAAATTTTCACTTAAAAAATTGAGCTCTATAATATTTATTTATATATTTTATTCTATAGCATTCATAATTACATTAGTCAGTAATATAAAACGTACTTACCACTGATCGAAGTAAAAGTTCAATGGTAAACCAGACGTTGCAAACGAGTTCTATGTAAAAGAACGCGACATGCGGCTGGCCGTTGTCACGCAACGGTCTCGTTTCCACCACAGTGGAATTAACTTCTGTTCTATTCTTTAAACCAGTTGAAGCGATGAACGTCGCGACTCTCAGGTCCGGATGCGTTTTCAAACAGAAGCATAACACTGATATGCAGATGAAAAAGACAGAGACAGCCGATATCACCTGTAAGTAAAAGAAAAACAATAATTAGATAGAATATCTCCAAGCCTAAGGTAACTTTGATTTTTATAAATATTTAACCGAAACATATATTTTTATGGTACATATACCAGGTGAAAGGTTAGACACTCGCATTATTCTAGGATATATTACTTCATAGTCACATTTGACATATAAAATAAAAATATTAAAATAAATATTAATAAATAACAAAGAGAACCTAAGTTAAAGTTTGTTCTAAGACTTTCAAAAGTATAAACACGATCGTAATAAGTCTAGGTGCAATGAACGGTGCCCAGAGCTGTAAGGGGCGACCCGGAGTTAATAACCTTCGATAATGAAACGGACAATAAGCCCTTTTGTTTTGTTCATACCGTTCCCATGTTCACTTTCAAGTGTAAGTGAAATCACCCGACGGTCATTGACACTGTATTATAATAACATAGAAGCGTAGAGCATTGCGTATAATTTTTGTATTTTTCTAGATAATTAGGTCAAATATTAAGCACATATTTTTTTAATTGATTTAGCACGAGAATCGAGTGCAAACTAACCTCCATAAATATTGCTACTGTCTAAACTTTCAGCCTGTATATTACAGAGGACGCTGATTACGAAATGGCTTCGTAACTTTTAACTAATATTATATTATAAATGTGAGTATGTTTGTTAAATTAAAGCGAGCGAAACTGCGAAAAAAGCTAGTTAACAATACGTATGTCTGCCTGTTTGAGTTTTTGGATTTACCTTAAAAACTTCTTGACCATTTTTTATGAATGTTAAGGTGCAAAACCTGTGAGTACAATTTTTAAGATTGTTGATGGTAACGCCATCTAATTTACGTTGTAAATATCTGTTTCCCATCCACAATTATGTGCATTTTAGTTGGTTACTACTTCTCGTGAAAGTTTCGCATTTTCGTGACGGGTTGATATATTTGCAATCCTGCATTGCTTATTCAATTATTACTCAGAAGAATTATAGTACCGATATTAGTGTAAAATCGTTTTCTTACAACTTTACTGCATGTTGTGAAATTGTACAAAAACCGCGTACTATTGAAATTGCTTCAGGATATATGGTATATAAGTATATGAATTATATGTTTACGTGAATAGTAAAATTGGGGCTCACTACTGAAGAGTACTATGTCAGTATACTACATTCTAGTTTTCTAACTTCGCAACTTGTCTCATCATGTAGCAACGTACCATTTAGTAATTGGCATGCTTGGCACCAGTAGATCCCATTTTTATTCGTTCACAATTGATTTTGATTGAATTGAATTTCTTATAAGAAGGGTATACGACAATCGAATATTGATATGCTATGAAAATAATCAATAATAATTTAAGAAATTGCACAAGGATATAGTTTAAAATGAAGTATATTTATGTCTAAAATCAATAACCTATAATCATACTTATATATAATACATAACATAATATTAAATACATAACATAAATCATAGAATATAAGTTATAATTAAATTAAGAGACGAAAGTAACAAAGCGTGCGAAGCCGCCGGCACATCTGGTAACTGACAATATGCTGAGGTCATTTTGTGGTTAATTAGATGGTTACAAGACCTATGCCTAGTAACGGAAAGTTATAAAACGAATATCAATAAAACAATGTTTCAATACCAAATTATTAAAGAACAGGCCAAAAAAATGTCAAAGATATACAATTCCACCGATTACCACTCACTTTTTTGTTTTTTCCCCTTTGGTATATAAAATAATATTCCTTTGAAAAAACAAAACGTTCTACTTTGGATGAAAAACCGGGATTTCGGAACAAAAAATTACCGAAGGCAATCAATCATTACTTATAAAGCATCGCTACCTAAGAAGACATTTATCAGTTTCAGCGCAAGTCATAAACGCAGCGCGGTTTTACGACCGGTTGGCTCAAAGGAACTAAATTCTTGAGAAAATATATTACATTTAAGAATAGTCTATAGTAATTATATGAGGTTGATATATGTGTATTTGTATGATTTTTTTTTATTGTAGCCCGACAAAATGGCTTTACTCTGCCTGATGGTAAGCACAGTACAATCCAAAAACAATGGCGACCACCGAGAGACATACTATCCATCGCCGGTCAAATTCAAATTCAATTTCAATTTAGGCCCTAAGAAGGCACTTATGAACGTCAAAACTACCAACGGTTCGGAAAACAACCCAGTCATCGAGAAGAACCGGCAAGAAACTCGATCTGGTTTATCTTTTTAACAAATATATATAATATTTAGAATAATAATATATTCTATATAATAGTAAATTTCACAAACGTTTTTAATAGATGCACAGTGATGAGTCAATTCCAAACATCACCATCATTCACATATTGATCCACTCTATAATAGCCTTTTGACACCAAAACCCGCTTGACATGGCGCTTAAATTCACAATTCGGCAAATTGGTAATATCCTCTGGGACTTTGTTGTAAAATCTAACACTATTTCCCAAAAAACTGTTACTGGTACTATTTCCCAAAAAACTGTTACTGGTGGTGTCGCCGCTGTTATGCCGGCCTGCATAAGTATCTTTTCACGTTGAAATAGACCATGTGTTTTTCTTTGCTACAATCAAATCTATCTAATCTAACACATAGTAACCTTTCACTGTTGCCTATAAATGTTAGCAATACGTATAATGTTGCATTTACGAAGACCATATTTCAGTCCCTTTTTGAAGAGATACATGTTATTTATGGACTATGGTCCTGATAACCATGCTAGGTAATTCAAATAGCGCACTCGGTATAAGGGTCCTAGAAGATTCTCTCTCTTCACTCCTTAGTGTTTACAATTTGGTTGGGTTCTAGGGCGAGGGCATGAGTAGAGAACACGGGAAATACTAAAAATACTTGGAGGATTTCATTAAATTTAGCAAACATAATGAATATACCAATTTCCAAGAATTTTCGGTAAATAACTTCTTTATTGAGAACTATCTAAAATCACAAGAAACTTTGGTGCAGAGCAATTACCATACAAAGTATAGGAAGTGGTAGACAATTAGCGAATGAAAGAGAAAAAGCGAGGGTGACGTTTACTGTGGCTCGTGACTTAGGGAGCCAAGGGTGAATTATGCACCCAACGAGACCTGAAATATAACCCAGTAAGGCCGAACTGTGAAAGCGTATGTGAATGTAGTACATTATTGCGCCGTTCAGTCACATGGTCGACTCTTAACGTATCAGTTTTGTTTTTTAAAGTAAAACTTCTTATGAGAGGGCTCTGAAATCCAAATCGGCAACCTTCTTGTGTGACGAAAAGTGATTGGGGTAAGCACTATGTCGGATAGTGTGTTAAAACACCAGTTCTCGTTCAATCAAGTCAAGCAACGTCGGGTGCTATCAGTACTTAGATAGTCAACCGCCAGAGAACGCCGCGTGACGTTGGCTTTTTGTTATATTTTTTTAATTAAAATGTTTCCCTGTAATACAAAAGTTTCACTTCTATCGTGTGTCTTAACGATACATCCTGTTTTTTATACAGAACTTACTTAAACTTGTCTGAAGGCATTAAAAGTAAAACAAAATGTTAAAAACGAAACTCAAATGAACCCGCGTTGTGTGTGCATACAAATAGCTGAGTTAGATTTCCTTATGGAGAAGCAGGAGGCAAATGCCAAGAAGCAGATGCCTCCACCTCCTCCCCCCATGCCGGAACCGGCGGAGCCTCTCTGGCAGCAGGCTCTCGCCGAAGCGGTCTCCCGCATCCACACCTCTCTCCATACGTCATTCAGCAACATGCTGAATGCGCGTATGGAGAGTGTGGAAGGTCGCCTGCCTCCAGAGGCGCCCATTCGCCCGCCCCTGGCGGCGGACAGGAAGAAGGGTGGAGCGGCCAGCGTGGCTAAGACCGCGCCGGCTGCGAAGGCGCCTCCGGCCCCTGTTGTTGCCCCGCTGGGGATAAACTGGGCCGAATTACCGGCCCCAGCGGCGGTTACAGATAGCGCGGCGTGGTCCACTATCGTGGGCCGCAAGAAGAAGGTGGCAAGGGCCCTGGCGGCAGGGTCGCAAGCCCCGACCCCGACCACGGCTCCCAAGACCTCGCCTGCGAGGCAGAAGCTGCCGTCCGCCCCCCAATCGGCTGCGGTCATCGTGACCCTGAAGGATTCCGCAGCCAACAAGGGGGTTGGCTACAGGGAGGTCTTAGTCAAGGCGCGAGAACACGTGGCCTTGCCCGACATGGGTATAGGCGAAGTGCGGGTGAGGCCGACGGCCACGGGGGCCCGGAAAATTGAGTTGCCGGGCCAGGGCAAGGAAAAGGCCGCTGAACTGGCCAAGGAGCTGGAGGCGGCGTTGGCCGGAGTCGCCACAGTCGTCGTTCCAACTAAGAGGGTGGACATCCGGATCGTCGGGCTGGACGATTCGGTGTCCCCCCTCGAGATTGAGACGGTTGTGGCGGCGAAGGCCGGATGTAAGGTGACCGACCTGAAGGTCGGCGAGATTAAGAAAAACTGGGGGGGCCTAGGCGCAGTACACGTGACGCTCCCCGCGGCGGCGGCCAAGGAGCTTGTACAGGCCGGCAAACTCCTGGTCGGGTGGAGCGTCGTCCGCGTCATCCTGCTGGACGAGAAGCCCATGCGTTGTTACAAATGCATGGGCTTGGGGCACACCCGCCCTCTGTGCCCCTCCTCGTCCAACAGGGGTGACGGATGTTACCGTTGTGGCGCGGCGGGCCACAAAACGGCCGAGTGTAAAGCGGAGGTGGTCCGCTGCGCCGTATGTGCCGACGCCGGGAGGCCCTCAGGGCACGTGATGGGGAGCCGTAATTGCAGGCCCCCCACCACCAAGGGTAGGGACCACCCGGTTGTGGGCACAGGTCCTAGGGTGGTAGCCGCCAGGCAGGAGGAAGTTGCAATGGACCAGTAATGGATCACACCATTTGCAACTTCCTCCAGGCGAACCTCAACCACTGCGCCGCTGCACAGGACTTACTCGTGCAGTCAGTGGCGGAGTGGGGTATCGGGCTCGCGGTCGCCACGGAGCCCTACTTCGTTCCCTCCCAGCCGCAGTGGGCTGGGGATAGGAACGGCTCCGTGGCGATCGTGGCGGGTCGAGGTTCGTCCCTGGCGGCAAGGGAAAGAGGGGCCGGGTTCGTGACGGCCGTCTGGGGAGAGTACGCCATTGTGGGGGCGTACTTCTCCCCTAGCAAGCCCCTGCGGGAGTTCGAGGCGTACCTCGGCTCCCTGCAGGGAGCTGTCAGACGGCTGTCGCCGCTCCCCGTGGTCCTCATGGGGGACTTGAATGCTAAGTCGAGGACCTGGGGAGCGGCAGTCACGGACCTGAGGGGCATGGCCGTTGAGGAGTGGGCAGCCGAGTTGGGGCTGTCCCTCCTCAACCAGGGGAGCGTCCCCACGTGCGTGCGATGGAACGGGGCGTCGGTGGTGGACGTCTCGTTCGCCACCCCGTCCGTCGCACGCCGTGTCCGGGGGTGGAGGGTGCTGAAGGAGGTGGAGACCTTATCGGACCACCGATATATCAGGTTCGAGGTCTCCACCTCCCAAGCCGGGATCGAAACCCGCCCCCGGAGGGGCGCGAAGTTCCCCTGTTGGGCGATGAGCCGCCTCAACCGTGAATTAGCGGAAAAGGCGGCCATCGTCCAGGCCTGGGCCATGCCCCCCCCCACAGGGGCTGATGTCGACGCGTCCGCAGCCCGCCTCCGTGCAGCCCTCACGGAGGTTTGCGACGCGTCGATGCCGCGGAGCGTACACCGCCCCGACAAACGGGCGGTGTACTGGTGGTCGCCGGAGATTGCCGATCTCCGAGCGGCCTGCTCCGCGGCCCGGCGGCTGTTCGGGCGCAGCCGCCGGCGCCGGCATAGGGACCCGGAGGCGGAGGCCCGGCTGTATGGCAGCTATAGGGAGTGCAGGAAGACCCTGCAGGCTGCCATCAGCCGGGCGAAACAAGCAGCATGGGAGGAGCTGCTCCAGACGCTGGAGGGGGATCCTTGGGGGCGCCCGTACAGGATCGTACGAATGAAGTTACGATCCTGGGCGCCCCCGGCGACGGAGACCCTCCGGCCGGAGGTGGTAGCGAGGGTCGTGGGAGATCTATTCCCCGACCCTCCGATGCTACCGGCTCCTCCCATGCCTCCGCCTCGGGAGGTAGTTGAGGAGGTGCTCGACGGCCCTCCCCTTCCGATAACGGAGGAGGAGATGGGGAGGGCAGTTGAGCGCCTCCTCAGCCGGCGTAGAGCGCCCGGCCCTGATGGGGTCCCGGGTCGGGTGCTCGGCCTCGCCTTGGGCCAACTAGGGGGGTGGCTTCGGGAGCTGTTCGACCGGTGTCTTGCGGTCGGGTAGTTCCCGAAGCCCTGGAAGCTTGGGCGGCTCTGCCTTATGGAGAAGGCAGGCCGCCCTCCGGACTGCGCGTCCGCGTATCGGCCCCTCGTCCTGCTGGACGACGCCGGGAAGGCGCTGGAGAGAATTATCTCCTCCCGGGTCGTCCAGCACCTAGAGGGCGTGGGGCCGAATCTGGCGGACGCGCAGTATGGCTTCCGGACAGGGCGTTCCACGGTGGACGCCCTGTCCCTCCTTAAGTCGCTGTCTGCGGAGGCGACCTCCCAGGGGGAAAGGGTGTTGGCGGTGTCCCTTGACATCGCCAACGCCTTCAACACCCTGCCGCATGGTGTCATACGGGAGGCGCTCCGATATTTCGGAGTGCCCCCGTACCTGCGGCGGGTGTTGGAGGCGTACCTCGAAGGTAGGGAGGTCGCCTACGTAGACAGCGACGGGCGTATGGTCCGCCGGGCCACAAGGCGGGGGGTTCCACAGGGGTCGGCCTTAGGGCCGCTCCTGTGGAACATGGGCTACGACTGGGTGCTCCGCGGCGTGCTCCCATATGGGGC
The DNA here is from genome assembly GCA_036509395.1 of Antheraea yamamai. Classification (NCBI taxonomy): domain Eukaryota; kingdom Metazoa; phylum Arthropoda; class Insecta; order Lepidoptera; family Saturniidae; genus Antheraea; species Antheraea yamamai. The sequence goes on along the minus strand of AP028426.1, from coordinate 17,401,346 downwards.
ACGCCTCATATGCTACGCGGATGACACCCTAGTCGTAGCCCGGGGGGAGGGGAGTGGAGAGAGGTGGAGCGCCTGGCCACGATGGCCACAACCCTCGTGGTCAGGCGCATCAGGAGGTTGGGCCTCAGGGTGGCCCTCGAGAAGACCGAGGCCCTACTCTTTCATGGGCCTCGGCGAGGGCCACCACCGGGGGCCCACATAGTGGTGGAGGGCGCCCGGATCAGGGTGGGGACCCAGATGAAATATCTGGGCCTCACCCTGGACGGGCGCTGGCGGTTCGAGCCCCATTTTGCGGGGCTCGGACCGCGAATTGCTGGGGCGGCGGCGGCACTCGGTCGGTTGCTCCCTAATATAGGGGGGCCTGGCGCCGGGTGCCGCCGACTCTACATGAGAGTCGTGCGGGCGATGGCCGCCTACGGGGCACTGGTGTGGGCCGACGCCCTCGGTGCCGCCAACGTGCGCGCGCTACGTAATGCGCAGCGCACGGTGGCACTGAGGGCGATCCGGGCGTACCGCACGGTGGCCTCGGCGGCGGCCTTTGTGCTCGCCGGCTCCCTGCCCTGGGAGCTGGAGGCAGGAGTTCTCGCCGCCGTGTACGAGTTCACGGCGGCGAGGAGACGAAGGGGGGAGCCTCCGGCTCCCAGGGAGATAGAGGCGGAGAGACGGCGTCTCAGGGGAGACGCCGTCGAAAGATGGAAGCAGGACCTGGCGGACGAGCGGTTCGGGCGGTTCACTGTGGACGCCGTCCGCCCGGTCCTGCGGGCGTGGATGGAAAGGGAGTGGGGCTCCCTGACGTTCCGACTGGTGCAGGTACTCACCGGACACGGTTGTTTCGGGTGGTACCTGCACCGGATCGCACGCAGGGAGCCGACCGCCGCCTGCCACGAGTGCGGCGCTGCCGAAGATACCGCGCAACACACTCTGTCTGAGTGTGCTGCGTGGGGGGAGCAGCGCCACATTCTGGCGGCGGCGGTAGGACCGGACTTATCGCTGCCGAGCGTGGTCTCGGCCATGCTCGGCAGCGAACAGGCGTGGCGAGCGATGTCCTCCTTCTGCGAGGACGTCATCTCGCAGAAGGAGGCGGCGGAGAGGGCCCGCGAGGCAGACCCGCTAAGTGGCCGTCTCCGCCAACGGAGGATTGGCAGGAGGAGGCGGCGCTTTGCCCAACTCCTCCTGCCACCGTAGCCGGACCTGAGGGGGTGGGCCGGGGGGCCCATCTCCTCATTGCACAGATCCGGCGGACGAGGGGGGCAGCCGGCGTGTACCCGGTCTGTCCCTCTATAGGTAGGAGCCCGGCGGTCACCTTCCGCCGGGCGGACCGTGGGGGCGGCTCTACAAGGTTGAGTAGCATGTACGATCCCTTGCCGCCCCCACACAACGGTCTGTCGGTACACCGTGGGGTTTTAGTCCGTGCGAGTCGGACATAACCCACTCTCTCCCCCGGGAGGGTGGGTATCCATAAGGGATTTCCCCACGTTAAAAAAAAAAAAAAAGATTTCCTTATGGAAATAAATCGCTATATCTTATAAGTTGTAGTGACTGCTGAATAAAAATAATTTGTCATAGTATTATTATGACGTGCAATTATACGATAGCCGTGACTGCCTGCAATTTTGTTCCCATTAATTATGACGTAAAAGTTAATCAGAATAATAAAATTACGCCTATGTTTCTCACGGATAGCTTAATTTTTCACGATACATAATTCAATTTAACTGATGGTTATGTCAATTCAATCTACGGTGATTGGGTTCGTGGGCAATACAATGCTTGATTCCAAAACGAACCACTTCGAGCAATTTTTTTGAAACGAAGTTCCTTGGCGTAGCTTATTGTAGAGATTGACTGATAGAAATAGTCACATAAGGAAAACGCGTTATGCACCCCTTCCAAACTACTTTCATTATCTTTTTATTCAAGAGTCAACACCGAACTGATGATGCTCCGTGACGGAGCGAAATATGTGTTATCAATTGCAGTAGTTATAAGTCAATCTGCAACACATCTTAATTTATTATATTTTTGAAATGGAAACATCTTTCGGCGCGTTGAGGGGTATTTTTTGGCAGGCGATAAATTTATAATTACGCATCACGACATGCTGGCAAGCATGACCGACTGAATTAAGCTTGCGCGGCTTGCGTCAGACTAGCGACGCGTAGTATAGGGGCCTGTGTACGTGTAATATTGATATTTTGCAGCTCATCATACGTTTGATTGATTACTAGACTTGATAAAAATGTATATAATAATTTATATATTGTAATTCACACTATAGCTAATATGAGAATTTAAAAGAGAACACATTTATTTCATTGTTTTGAGTTTACACGTCTGTCGGCAGTCCTTATGACTGTGTCGTCTTTTTTTATAGTTGTTCGGCAAAATCCTTGAACAGTAGCACAGTATTTGATGGAAAACACAATACAGTTCATAAATAATGGTATCTGTCGGTGTTAAAAAGCAAAGACATTCATCGCTATCCTGTTGATCTGCAAAAGTGGCTTATCACACCTTGTTGAAGGGCCGGATATTGTAAGAGGAAGGGAACGCACTAGCTCGGAGGTCATTCCACATCTTTATAATACGAGAGTTTAAACAATATGTCCGATTAATCAATATTACTTAAAATTGATGAAGTGAGTACAATTATATTTGATGAATATATCAGAAGCATTGTTTTAAATCACTCGAGCTCGATAGAAGTTAGCACTCACGCAAAATGCCTTTTTATTCCATAGGACCGTTTGGTCGTTCAGCTTATAGCGCAAATGGAGACTATACCTGAGGGAAACCTAAAAGCATTTACGGCTTTATAAATTACGTTTGATCTATACATTAACCCGTAACGCACCTGAGCGGACAACAAAAGCGTTTTGGTGCTTAAAAATGAAAAAGGACGTATTTTCTTGCTCTAACGCAAATTCCAATTTAAAATTTTACAGTAGATTTAGACAATATTTAATACATCACCCATCTAATAGAAAATTAAGTAATAAGCAAATATGTTCGAATGTTGTTATACTCTTTTGCATAATTTTGGAACTGGTAATGCCTCGGTGGTCAGCATGGAATCTTTCGGTGTAGAATTACATCGTGGTAAAACTATAGATATAGTGGTAATACATTTTCCTAGTCCCCATGCCCTCGCTACCACCTTCTATTTGATAGTTTGTCAGCAAGTATCTATAGTTATAGTATCTATATTGTTTCAAATAGTTAAACGTGAAAGCCAGCTTCTCTAGATTTAGGTTATTTACCATCAATTAATATTCAATTAAATTGTGGCCATTCGGTATAGTATTAAAAAAGAAGTAGCTAAATATAATTGGGTTACTCTTTGTTTTATGCTTCTAAATATAACTTCAAAGCAAGCAAGGTTAGGAACCATAAGAAAGTAAAAAATAACTACCTATATATTTTCCAAACACTTTTGTTTATACAATGAAGTACTAAAACAGACGTGCAGTCTACATAAAGTTACATGGTTACTACTACTTATAATGATGCGATGTCAAAAGAACCACAATTTTAACGCTTTTCTGAACATATAACTAATTCTTTTTCTTCTTGTAGATGGTAGAACCATGCTGAAGCTATTACTGGTTTCAGCATGAATAAGTCGGCTCGCCCGAGTTAGTACCACCCAATCCACAGAAACATCCACCTGAACTAACAGTGCTTGCATCGTTGCGTTTCGCTCGGTCAGAGAGAGCGCTGGAGGCCCACTTCCTCTCCCATAGGAAGAAAACGACTTAAAATTAATAATTAAGACGGAAAAACATACAGAGAAAATGCGTATTGTAAATGATCAACTATCAAAAGAAATATATAAAATCTGTGTCCAGGCTGATGAAGGTAAAGGAAAGATAATAATTTTGGACATAAATAGGCTGACATGTACCGTTGAATAAGCTCGTTAGCAAAACACAAAAGAAATCCTTATATTTGGTGTAGAAATAAAGCCGACAGAAATTCGCGTAAGTTAAAATGTAATTGTAGTTTTCCTCGCTCAACAAAGCTAGGGCCTACATATTTTATTTAAGGTTCGTGTGTAACAACTTCAATTGGAGAGTTAGTAATAATAACTCGAGTCTATATTTTATAACGAAATATTGGCTTTATACTTAAAATTACTTTGAGGAGCTAATCAGAAAGTTGGAAAGTACAAAAATTCGGTAAACGCCAGTCACTTACAAGAACAAGTAAATAAATAAGCTAAACATTTTTCCTATATTCAAAGTGAGTGTTCTGAAGAAACAACTCAACAAATGAATTATATAAATCGCAAATGGTAGTTTAATTTGTTTCTTTACAAGTTAGTATTTGTTCAAAATTTCACCTGAGGATGATTGCCTTATCAAAAATACGTATACATTATGCCTAGAAATAGGGCTGACTATCAGATGTAACTCTTAGGTAACATTAATAGATGCTTTCTGACTTAAAAGTGGTAACTGCTCAGGCAAGTATTAAAAAAATATACATTTAATTATATGTGCACTGAAATCTCATATTCATTATTCGACACAACAATTACGTAGCCCAATGTGGTGTTTGCCAAGTATAATACTATGAAATCTATACTTCATTACACAGTATAAAACAAAGTCCTCAACCGTGCCTGTCTGTCTGTTTGTTCGCGATAAACTCAAAATCGACTGAACGGATTTTTATGCGGTTTTCACCAGTGGATAAAGTGATTCATGAGGAACGTTCTGATATGTAATTTGTCAAGGATTTTTATATAATCAGGGTGGAACAACGTCTGACGGGCCCACTAGTAATATTATAAAGCTGAAGGGCTTGTTTCCTTCAACGCACTAATCTCAGAAACTACTGAACCGATTTGAAAAATTCTTTCAGTGTTAGATAGCTTATCTATCGAGGAAGGCTATACATATATCTAAGACTAATAGAAGTGGAGCATTAATGGATAATGTTTCAAAATCGTTTTTTTTCCTTTTGAGTGCTGCCGCTGCGTGCGCTGCGAAAAACGGTAACTATTCCGCGTGGTCGAAGTCGCAGTCAGAAGCTAGTACTCGATAAATCTATAGACAATCAAATTAAAACATTATAAAAAGATATCAGACTATATCTTATCGATATTTATCTCTAGTCTTAACCAAACCGAGACACCGATATTATTTAGTTCAAGATATTTATTATAATATCGAATAGTAGATTTATTTAAGAAGAATGTTCAATAGGTTCTTTACATTTGGCGAGACATGCAACGAACTAAGCAAATACACGTTTAGTGGTTGTCGAAACTGTTGTTCAAATATTGCCCTTGGCGGTTCAATACCGTCCTTTACTTAGTAAATATTTGTATACGGATTCTTGACTATAAAACTTACACCTTCTTTGTCCCATTTGAATGTTATTTAGTTGTCAGTTTTATATGTTCATCTTAAAATAATTTGACTGCTATACTTGAAATGTACAGACATACTGTTTCTTAGTAATATCACATTAAAAAAATGACTATACATTACTGAGTTTATCCTTACTTCATCATTATATAGTATAAAATAAAGTCCCCTACCGCGTCTGTCTGTCTGTCTGCTCGCGATAAACTCAAAAACTACAGAACGGATTTCCATGCGGTTTTCATCAGTGGATAAAGTGATTCACGAGGATCGTTTTGGTATATAATTTGTCAAGGATTTATTTTTAATCAGGGCGGGACAACGTCTGCCGGGCCCGCTAGTATGTTATAAATGCAATGACGATTTCTAAACCACTCCACCGATCATCATGAAATATTGTATACACGTAGTCAGGTATACAAAAACGATGTGGGGATATTTTTAATTCATATTAATGTACTATTCTCCGAGGGTAGACCAAATCTATATTACCGCGAGGGAAGCCGTAGACAAGAGCTAGTACAACGATTAATAAATTATTCCATTGAAAAATCTTAATATGTTAAAACCTAGTGTCATGATGTTTGTCCGCGATGAACTCCGAAACTACTCAGCCGATCTTCATGAAAGTTGGAAGTTGGCATTTATGTATAATTTGGTCCAACTTTAGAGATAGGAAAATTTATATTTAAATTAATGGCCTCAATATTTTGTAATTACAAATTAAATTATTGTCAATGTTGATTAATGTTATTAATAGTAAGTTTCGTCAATCTAAACAGATGGCGCTTTAAACTAGTTTTTTAACAGAAAACCGTAAGACCGACGGTTATAAAGATATCATAGATGGCGTCACGCTTGAATTTTGAAAATAATTTATCATAATTTTAATAACAGCAACGCGTGGCCGGGTCAGCTGTATCACTATAAATATCCACAATGAGAGCCCGATATATCTTAATTGAACTATTAACCGGAATAAAATATTAACAAACGATCAATAGCTGTTCAAATATTAACAGCATTCGGCGGATCCACATCACTCTCTGGAGTAGATAATACAAAGCACTGAGCCTTTTCGTGTCTGCAGATATTTTTGAGATAGAATTTTATTCGACAAAAGTATTAGAAAAGTATTTCTGAAAAATATAACTACTGTCTTCGACACTCTGATTGTAGCTCTGAATATAGCCGTAACACGGATTTACGTAAGACATAGTCAAGAATTTAATACAAACTAAAGTTCAATTACTATTATTATACGTATCTAAAAATGGCATTGTTTAGGGGCTGTTCTAGTATTACGTAAGCAGATTTTTTGTAATTTCTGACTGGCCCCTCCTCGTGGTCAGCAAAAGTAGGCAATATTCTAACCCACACGTGCTTTCTTAAACATTTATATAAAAAAATGTAAAACCTGTTCTAGTTAAATAAATAAATAATGCTGACGTAATCACAAACTAGATCCCCCATCCCCTTATCATCTTCTTACCTTACCCCATCTAACTAGGGTCGGCACAACATGTTTTCCTTTTACACACATATCATTTTCCACACAATCCATCCATACCTTTTTCGGTCTACCTCTACTCCTCTATCCGCTCACCGTCATACTCAAAGTTTTTTATTTACATGGTCTTCAACTCTACTCATGACATGCCCATACCATGCTAACCTATTACTCCTCGACTTATATGTCACTGGTGCTATTTTCAAAACTTCCTCTGATATATTCATTCTTAATCTTATCCATTCTAGTTATACCACACATCCACCTTAACATTCGCATCTCCGGCACATGTAGTTTTCTCTCATCCGTCTCTTTCGTCGCCCGCACTCAGATGAATAAAACATTACTGGTCTTATAATAGTTTTATACACCTTCCCCTGGAGTTTCCAGGGCATTCGGGGTACCCTCATCCTATGGCTATGTCATCAAAAATAAGCAAAACAATGACCCTCCTCCTCCCATTTGTGCTTATATAGCACTTCAATGGCCTCTTAACCTTGACTCATATTGATGTTATAAATAAAATATAATACCTATTTATACCTAAAGTATTTAGCGCATTTTTATTCAGAGCAGCCAAAAAGTTTGGCAAGGATTGTACCTCGCCGGTACTCACACAGTGGTGACACTGTAGGAGCCTCGGCATCACGTCAGGATTGCCACTGTAGGAATCTAAACTGACTTTGATAGTGTAATAATAAGACTCGGAGTGCGCAAAATAAACTATTTACTTCTAACTACCAATATGGTATGTACACACAAGCAATCGGTCAATTGTTTGAATGGCATATTCTATTTACAGTAAATTCAAACGCTGAACCAGTCTGCTAAAGAGAATGATATACTCGGTAGCTACCGACCTCTACTTTGTTCTAAGTTAAACAAAAAGAAATGATACGATGATTTCAGTGAACCGGAAAGATATTGTCTATTAGAAAACCGTTCATTTTTCATCACCAGTATAAAGAGACAGCGACATATTATAGTCCCGTATTCAACCGCGACCCATTTGTTTGCATAATGTTGGCACGAGAAGGGGAACTTTTTGTATGTACCAATCCAAGAATTAATGTAACCACGAAAACCTAACTGTAAATTGATACACGCTGGTTGATTCTGAACACTGAATTGTTGAATTTCGTAAATTTCATTGGAATTTCACCGGATTTGTTGGGAAATTACCTCACACGGTTAATTTAAAATAAGCATAGTCTGTCTTTTAAGGAATCCAATTTTTGCGGTATCGAAACCTAGAGGTTATTTTGTGTTGTTGGATAATGCACAAGGCAAAATTTATAATATTTGCAATGATTTTTACTGATGTTTGTACGTAATATAAATAGGGACAGGGGTATATAGGAATAAAATTCCTATATAACATACTAAAGGGTCTCTCAAGCGCTACCATAAGGCCCTTATTGGAAAGAATAACCAATACGTATTTGACAGGATCTCAAGTTTGCAAAAGTTGGCAAAATGGATGTGAAGGAATGGAAGTGACGGCTCTCTTTGTTCGTCTATCCAAAACGTATGTAACTTTATATGTCGTTATGTTTTAATAATCAAAAAACATGTTTTATATTATGAAAAGATAAACCAGATCGAGTTTCTTACCGGTTCTTCTCGATGACTGGGCTGTTTTCCGAACCGGTGGTAGTTTTGACGTTCATAAGTGCCTTCTCAGGACCTAAATTGAATAAAGAGTATTTTGGTTTTTGATTTTTTGATGTGTATGGGGAATGGAAACAAGTATTGATATGCTACGACAGGGCCCCTAAATCTACACTTGGAGCGTAATTTCCAATTATTCCGGGCTCCTCCCCCTATACCCTGTGTACCTAAATACTGTAGGTCGAATCCATGGAGTGCTAAGAGCTTCGTCTCTACTAAATATTAAAGCCACTGGACAGAAAAGTCTAAATTTATATTATTTTTCTAGCCATCAAGCACTACTCTACCGAAACAGAAACTGTTTTGTTAGAACGGCCAAGACAGTGATCGTTACAACTCATAATATACGTTTTTAGTTAGTATTTAAAATACACTTCACCTGTCTATGATAACAAAGCCATATCACTACAAAAACCATCAAAACACAGACCATACTTTTGTAAAACTAGCGGGTCTGAGGATAACTTCCCGACCTGATAATAAAAAAAACCTTGACTAATTATATACCTAAACCTTCCTCATGAATCACTGGTTATCTTCTGGTGAAAATCGCATGATAATTAGTTCGTTATTTTTAGAGTTTTTTGCGAATAGACAGACAGATGTGGCAGAGGACTTTGTTTTATAATATGTAATGATTAACATACATATATGGACACATACCTTATTCTGCCAGAAAATTGTTACTCATATCGTTTTGCTTTATATGTTAGTCTCTAGGCTACCATAATACGTCTGTCACTGGGCTGTTAATATTGAAGTTTTAGAGGAAGAGTAGAGGTTTCAGCGGTAGTCTATTAGAATCGTAGTGTCTAATCTAAGTGTCGAAATTGACGATGAAATGTTAATAAGTTAGAGGCCACGTCCTTGGACATAGTCTTTTAGGTCAAGGAAAATATAGTGATGATAGAAATCATAACACGATGGTAGGTATTTGTCTAATATCTACCTGGCTACTGGCTAGTTAATCATCTCAAGTTAATCATCCGTCCTCAGGCATCGAAAGGTATTTTTCAACAATAGCATATAAGAGCCGGTCTTCCTCTAGAGCAGTGGTGGCCAACCAAACGCCCGTGGGCACAAGTCAACCCACGGTTGATTTGTATTAATTAAGCCCGCAGCAAGATTTCTACTAATTTAATTAGTAAAATTGACTTTACTAATTTAATAAACCATTTCTCAAAATGTATCATGTAGGTTATTATTGCGTCTGTCTGTTTATATGAACACCCATCACTGCTAAAGTACGGGGTTCGCAAAAAAACCGTAAAACATATCCTCGGGAGTGACTTAGTACTTGTTTCATTAAAATCGGTCCGCTCTATCAAAAGTTATTGTAGTTTTAACGACGACGCGGCGTAAGTACGAGAGATAAGTAGACAAGTAAATGGACTTAATACATTCAGACGACTTTATTGATCACTGTTTTTACATAAACTTTCACGCAGACGAAGTCGCGGGCACAGCTAGTTAAGGATAAAATCTTGTAGACGAAGCGTTATTTTTTTTTATATATATTGATAACATCCATTACGGCGATGTTTCTGAGTTAATGGACTAGAAGCACTCTCCAATTACGGCGTTGGAACGTAATTAATGATTTTCACGTCACTAACGTAAAGTATATGGTCAAATAATAAATTCTTGACTTATATAATAACTTCCAAGTTATTGAACCACTAGCAACCGCTTGCGACTTTGTTCACATTAAATTAGAATAGAAAACTTAACAACAATTAAGTAACCTAGCGCCAACTAGTCGCATAGTAAAATTGATAGCACTAAAACTATTACTAATAATTCATTAACATCGGTTGAGAATCAAATATATATTCTTATTGGAGTAAATACTTTTTTTTTTATGATAACTAAAAGTATTAATAACCATTTTTCAATCAATCAATTGAGGAATGGCACATCCTTCCCGTGTATACAATTTTATAAAACTCCGTAAAGCAGTTTTCCAAATCCATATATAGAAACGGACAAACCGAGAGATGAGAGACAGACACACAAAACTTTAATGTCATATTTGTTATCGACTTTATAACAGATACCTGTGATATATTTTTGTCACTTAGATAAAAAAACTAATAGCGCTATCTATCCTTTCTTAGATCAACTATGTAATGAAATAACATCCATAAAATTCTTTGAGCGTGTTTTTAAATTTAACTAATGTAACGCCATCTCATGAATTTTTTTGCGAACTGAGCTGACTAAAGATGTTTTGTTCAATGGATTTTGATGATATAAAATGCATATGTACGTTATATGTACACATAAACAGTACACAGTACTGTATAGTACACAGCATTTTATAGTACTCAAATCAGTGGTATTCCATTTTGGGAAAAATATTTTCTACGTATAGACGACACGACGGTCTTCATATTATGCTATAGCCACTAGCGTTTCCTACGGTTTCGCTCGCTTTAATGTTTATTGAAGCTATCCTTTGGGATTGGTGCTTTTTCTCAGGATGAAAAGTACCTTATGTCCTTTCCTATATCTATGACAACATGTGTGCAAAATCTCATGATGATGAGTAGTTATGGGATGAAAGCGTACCCAATAAACAAACGCACATTCGGATTTATAATATTAGGTAGGATATATAGATAGATTAATTTAGCCTACTAAAAGAGTATTTATACATATACGAGTATATTGGTAGCCCGAAGAGTACCGAGTATAAACGAAGAACGTCGAAGTAAGAATGCTTATGTCAGCGAGTGTAATCTTACCTTACTGTGTTCAGAGTTATGCAAAATTATAAAAAACTAAGCGTATGTATAATCGCAGTATGTCTGTCTGTCTGTTTGTTTGTACATGCATCACTACTAAAGTACCCCGTTTACAATAAAACACAATGTATAAATCATATCTAAGGCACAGTAAACGAATGACTGCTTTTTTGCATTAAGTTCCACGCGGATGAAGTTGCGGGCTCAGTTATATGAAAATATAATACAAATAAAAACGAAGACATGTAGTAAGTAGCAAATTTCATAAACCATAAATCACAAATATTTAAGAGGAATGATAACAGTAAAATTAATGAGCAGATATTGTTTCGCGAAGGTAATATTGGAATATGCTCAAATAAACTTGTATAACGTTAATTAAATCCGATCCGTTGCATAATTAAATTAAATCCTCGGCTTAATATTACTCAGACAAGTTGAATTTTAACTTAATTAGTTAAATCATTTTACAGTCTCATTTAAGGTTATATAATACACGAGCTGAGTGACGTTGTGGTCCAAGATAACACACTAAAACTAGAGGCAACTGACTTTCAAAAGTAACTGCCGGAACAAACAATATATGCTTTGTGATCATTTGTAAACTTGAGGCTGGTATATAGCCAGGTCCGCATTAGAAAATGCCCTACCAGCTTCTCAAGGTTTCATCACAAAGTTTTCCTTCACTGACAACGCAGACTCATTGTAGCATTCGAACCCATGCTAATAAACATCGGGTCGGTACACACTGATAAAATCAATCTTCTTCTAGACAATAGCAAGAATGTAAATCTAACGTGTCTATATTTTCGATTTTCGTTAAAAAAAATTATTATAGGTGTCTAGGAATAAGTAATATATACATTTCAATCATTTTTAGAAATGTCTGTTTGTGTGTCTGTCTGTTTGTATGGACACGCATGACTGCTAAAAGGGTTCTCAATAAAATTTCCTAAATTATAAAGCATATCTTCGGGAGTAACTTAATCTTTGTTTTGTTAAAATCGGTCCACTCTATCATAAGTTATTGTAATTTGAATGACGGCTCGAGTTAAGTACGAGATGAGAGTAGTAATCTTTAACTAATTTGGTTGAACGCGCCAATCTCAGGAACTACTAGTCCGATTTGAAGAATTCCTTCAGTGTTAGATATCTTATGTATCGAGGAAAGCTATTGGCTACATATCACCACGCTAAGACCAGTGGGAGCGGAGAACCAATTAAGAATGTTTCAAAATTGTTTTTTTTTCTTTTGAGAGCTTCCGCTGCATCTTAACGTTAGTACAAAGTAACTATTCCACGCGGACGAAGCCGCGGACAGAAGCTAGTCTTATCGAAAAAGGTAGTGACTTCAGATATTGAGTCAGAGAATTTTTATAAGAGAGTACTCAAACAAGAAATACACGATTGTTAGTTTCCTTATTTTAAAAATATTACTTAAACGAGGCACTTAGGTATGTAATCAAATATAGTAACAGTATCTTATATTGTGTAGACTTTCATGCCAAAGTCTACTATAGGTCATCCTAAAAATAGATTTCTTTACAGTTTCAAAAGTAACTGAAGAATACGATATGAGAAGTAGTTTTAGCCTTAGATGCTGTTGGTGCCCTAGAATAGTCTACTATGCTGACAAGTCCATCGCTAGAAAAAGAATTATCGTCGGAAAAATGGAGATTAAAAAAAATCCTGAGCGACCTTTATATATTAAAACATCGACTTGAAATTTTCAGAATTCTAATAATTTTAATAGTAGAAAACAACAAGAAAAAAGAAAATTGATTTTCGTCAATTTTGGAAATTTTCAAACATTTTGAGCAAATTTTCTTTTGAGCTGCGCTTTGTACATGATTTAAAACATGATTTTAAGAGACTTGACAAGAAATATTCGTCTTTTTGGATAACCCTACTATCCAGTATGGTCAGTTCTCGGATCGTTTTCTTTCGATCACATTATGAAATGAGAGTCTCGAAACCCTAGACGGAAAATGTTACTACGACGGCTTTAGAGAACAAGACCTCATAGACTACTACTTCTCTATCTACATATAGGACGCGCCAAATAACTAATACAAATAATCATACAAGATGTGATACGTGTGGCAGAAGGTAATATAATTTGCGGCCAACCAATTTATACCAAGACTCAACTGACAAGGACAATATTGAAAAGAGTGCTACATATAAGTTTCTTACCTTGGCGGCATGAGAACTGGACGGTTCATCGAACAACGCCCACACTTTTGGTTTAAGTCTTTGCCAGACGCCCAAATCTCCTGCGAGGTACGCCTCCTCATAACCGAAAATCCGTGCGATTTCCTCTTCGGACGGCTTCTCGCTGTCGATGTCCAATTTGTCCAAAATTGCCAGGGTATTCTGTTGACAATTTATTTTAATTAAATATAGTCTTATATATTACTCAGTTTAAACAAAATTCTATGGTAGGTAATAGTGCACCAGAATTTGCAATAATGATATTGTTATGACTTGAACTTTCTCGAATCATTCGAATAATGACGTCAGCCTTCCAGAGTTCTCGATCCTCTTTTATTAAAAGGTATACAGGTGCGCCATCGGGCATCAGTGTATAGTTCTGTTTTGAACATCAGAGCAAATACGAAGAATTACAAAAGAAATAAGTCTTTAATCAGATTGCGACTACACCGCAACAAGGTAAGTATGACTGTAGCGTAAATCTATGAGAGTGAGTCCATTTGGTATTTTCCTGTATGAGTGCAAAATGTGTTTCTTCTGACAAAAACGGCAATTGATTAACCAACAGAATTAACAATATTATATTAAACAAATTAAAATTTACTTAATAGGAAAAGTAATTGAGTAAAAGTAATTTTACTTAAATCTTCTGTCGAACTTCATGAATACGGAGTAATTATAGATAAATATAAACAAACAGTGCAATAAACAAAACGCGAATAATTGAATTAAATGAAGGGTTAAAGATAATTCAAACATTCAAGTTAAACTGCTGGATAACAAACGGATGATTTTCGGGATGATAGGCACTCATATCCAACTGTATGATGAGATAACAATATCCATATAATATATAGTAATATTCGGCAATACAAAACAGTAGGTGACATTAGAGAATACGGGTGGGCGTAACTAGGAAATAGGCTGATCAGAATTTCCTGCCAATGTTGATGTGCAAAGTTAACCAAAAGATACCAAATGGCAAGTAAAATTTTGATATTCTTGAAAATATTGAGCAAAAGATTTATCTTTGACGTAACCCGAGACAATTAAAAATGTTCATTACCATAGGCTGTGAATTTTATTACTTTGCTCTAAAATGTACAAACGACTCGAATCTTCTGTCAGTCGATGTCGTCATTCCAAGCTGTAAATATTGCTTCTGTAACGATATCGTTGTAGTAAACTGAGGTTGTCATTTTCTAGTATTCATTTTCTTAGATAACACACTCAAATTAAAAATCTTCCACTGACTCATAGGTTAGTAAAACTCTTCAATGTTACTCTGCGTTAATATTAAGGGTGATTTTTGGACAAGAATGGAAGATGAATAAAGAAAACAATATTAATACTTAACAACAATACAATTTCGTTTAAGTTTTACTGACTTTAAAATCTATACTAATATTATAAAGAGGTAAAGTTTGTGAGTTTGTGACGTTGTGGCGTTGTAAGGGGTAATCTCAGGAACTACTGGTCCGATTTGAATAATTCTTTCAGTTTTATATAGCTCATTCATCGAGAATGGTTATAGCCTACATATCATCACGCTAAGGCTAATAGGAACGGAGCACAGATGAAAAATGTTTCAAAATCGAGATGTTTTTTTCTTTTTGAGAGCTTCTGCTGTGTGTCAGCGTTAGCTCAGAGTAGTAACTATTACTACGCGGACGAAGTCGCGGGCAGGGGTTATAATCTATATACTAATATTATAAAGAGGTAAAGTTTGTGACGTTGTAGGGGGTAATCTCAGGAACTACTAAACCGATTTTGAATATTATTTTACTAATATAAAGCCACGTTATTTATGAGTGTCATAAGCTACATATAATCACGCTAAGACCAATAGGAGCGGAGCAACAATGAAAAATATTTTAAAATCGGGGTATTTTTTCCTTTTGAGAGCTTCCGCTGCGTCTTAGCCCAATATAACTATTCCACGCGTGCGAAGTCGCGGGCAGAAGCTATTAACTAATTATATTATCTATAATCTATACTAATATTATAAAGAGGTAAAGTTTGTGAGGTTATAGGGGGTCATATCTGGGGAGTCGAAGAAAAATGATCGAACGAAAACGTTTCTTATGAACGCTGCCTTAATTATGAGATAGATATATATGATTAAGTTCTAGAGAAAAGTTGTAGATTGATAATGCCTATTACCGCCCAACGAAGTGGGCATGGGTCGGCTAGTTAACTACAAAAATTTCGTCTCTCCATTAATAAGATCATAAGCTGTCGGGTATGTTCGGATGGAGTTTTTGCCGGGATCTTGGAATGTCATGTAGTGGATTTTATATTTTATTTACAATCTTGTGATATATGGCTCTATATTTTGTAATATTGGTGGCGTTTTACATAGTACAGTTCAATTATCGTGTACAAGTATCGTGGACGGGAAATAATACCACGGAGCATGGATTTTGAATTGCCACAAAAACTACCCGGAAAGTTCTAACAAGACGGCCACCATCTTGTTAGTTCATTGAAATGATAGCAAGAAACTTGTAACATCATTCATTACTTACTCGATAATGGCAGTAATACCAGAAGATGAATAGGACATAGCAAGTTTTCGAAAAATAAAACCCCGTCTCCTCAAAACGGCCGAATTCTTATCGTCTTCTCCTCATTTGAATTCGGAACGTATTTAGGTTCCGTTCATAATTCAAACGCGCGGAGGTTTCGCCGCGTCGCTAACGTTCGGAACCTTTCGTCTGTTATTAGGGTTGTCCGAGATATGGGCTTATGCAAAATTCATAGGTACGTCATAAAAGCAACACGAGTGGAAAATATATATTTCTGTTTATGTCTTGCCATTTCTTTTTTTAGTAGATCTTTCATGTTTTCTAATGTCTCTCTATTGGGTGCGAATACAACATTGGAAAAGTAACTGTTCTATGTAATATTATCATGCTCATGCTTCATTGGTGCTCCACTCCTATTGGTCTTATTGCGATGATACAGCCTATGGCTATACATCAGCTCGAAATACGAGCTATCTAATACTGAATCTAACTCGCTGACCACTGATTGAAGGTACCACAATTCAAGGCAGTGAATTAGAATATCATGATTAACTGTTTTTATACAATAAATTAGTTTCTGCCCGCGACTTCGTCCACGTGGAACAGTTACCGTTTACGCAGCCCACGCAACAGAAGCTCTTAGAAGGAAAAAAACACATTTTGAAACATTCTTCATTGGTGCTCCGCTCCTATTGGTCTTAGCCTGATGCCTATGGCCTATATATAGCCTTCTTTAATAAATGAGCTATCTCACACTGAAAGAGTTAATTAAATCAGACTAGTAGTTCCTGAGACTAGCTCGTTAAAGCAAACATACTCTTTAGCTTTATAATATTAGTATAGATACAATGTTACTACGCTTATTAAGTTCAACTCTTCTCAAGTTAGTTCCTCGTGACGTTTACTCTTCACTTCAGCCTTCAATGTTTTCAATTTGTATTAATAAACGATAAACGAATAAAGTTTTCAATATGAGAATTTCCATAAATTCAATCTCACATGTTGGACATCGAACCGGCGTTTTAAATCCTTCAAATCCCTCGATTTCAACGTATGCACAAAACACACTTTAAATAGAATCGAGGATTAGAGAGACGAACTTCTTAGCCTTCCATGGATTCACCGTGCGGGTGCCGGGTCCATCGTGTAGCAGAGGGAGAAATTCAGAGCAGTTCCCAGGACTTGCGACCCAGGTGTAGGTCTACTAATGTATATGAAATAAATGAAAAAACAATTACAGTGTTAATTTCTCTAAATATTGAGAACTTTTCAACTTACAGTAATTATTTGTTACCTGGCGACCACTTCTTTTTTATTATTTAAAGGTTAGAAGGTGGTAGAGGCACGCTGAAGCTATTACTGGTTTCAGCATGAATGAGTCGGCTCGCCCGGGGTACTACCACCCGACCCACAGAAAACCGACGTGAAGTAACAGTGCTTGCATTGTTGCGTTCCGTTCGGTCAGTAAGAGCGCCGGACGCCCACCTCTCTTCCCCTCACCCCTTCACCTTCCCCCTCCCCAAAACACAAGCTGGCAACGCACTTGCGACTCCCCTGGTGTTGCAAGTATCTATGGACGTTGGTGATCAATTAACTTCAGGTGACCCACCTGTTCGTTTGCCTCCTATGATAAAAAAAAAATTAAATCTATACTAATATTAGGTCTTTACCTATGAAATTGCCGTTTTGTATGAAAAAATTGAAACGATTTTTTTTCATGTATTTTTTATTTGTATTAATCGAAGTAATCACCCATGCAATCAATGCATCTTTGCCAACACAGTGGCAGTTTATTGATGCCCTTCTTAAAGAAATCAGCTGGACGGGAGGCAACAAATTCTTCAAAGGCATTTTGTACTGCCTCTCGGGTATTAAATTTTTTCCCCGCCAAGGAGTTATCCAAATTCTGGAAAAAGTAGTAGTCTGTAGGCGCAAGGTCTGGTGAGTAGGGCGGATGATGGAGAACTTCCAACCCCAGTTCTTGCAACTTGGAGACCGTCTGCTGTGCAGTATGAGGTCGCGCGTTGTCGTGCAGGAGCAGCGGAGACGAGCGATTGACCAATGCTGGTTGGAGATGTGCCAGCTTCTTCATCATTGTGTTCAGTTCTTCACAGTACACATCTGCAGTAATGCTCACCCCGTTTGGTAAGAAGCTGTGATGAATCACACCGGCGCTAGACCACCAAACAGTGACCATCACTTTTCTAGGGGTAAGTTTTCGTTTAGGGCATTGTTTAGGTACTGAACCAGGATCCAACCAACTTGCTGAGCGCTTGCGGTTATCAAACAGAATCCATTTTTTATCGCAGATAACAATGCGGTTCAAAATTCCTTCATTTGTGTGTCTGTTGAGCAGTGCAAGGCACGTCTCGACGCGTACTTCGCGCTGGCGATCATTGTGTTCGTGGGGCACCCATTTGTCAAGCTTTTTTACCTTGCCAATTTGACGCAAATGGACTAATATTGTTTTGACGCTAACGTCGAAAGCTGCTGCTAATTCAGCCGTAGATTGTGTATCATCAGCTTCCACAATCGCCTTTAATTCGTCATTGTCGACCAAAGTCTTCGGGCGACCGCGAAGTTCATTTTTCAGGTCGAAATTCCCAGAACGGAAGCGAGCAAACCAATAACAGGTGGTGCGTTGGTTTGTAGTGTTAGCTCCGTAAACGTTGTTGATGTTGCGTGCCGCTTGTGCCCCGTTGCTACCACGACGGTACTCATATTCCATAATTACTCGAATTTTTAACGTATCCATGATGACAAAAAAGATTGAAATGCGATGAAAATGTAACACTAATCAATAAACAAATGACTACTTTTGGAAAAAGAATTCCATGTTTTTAAAATGAAATTAATTTGAAATTAGAATTCTTAGCCAAACAAAAATTATTTTGATTTGAAATGGGCAGTACTGCAGAACGGCAATTTCATAGGTAAAGACCTATTATTATAGTTTGTTTGCTTGAACGCGTCAATCTCAGGAACTACTGCTCCGATTTGAAAAATTCTTTCAGTGTGAGATAGCTCATTTATCAAGGAAGGTTATATATAGGCTATAGGTTAAGACCAATAGGAGCGGAGCACCAATGAAGAATGTTTCAAAATGTATTTTTTTTCCTTCTAAGAGCTTCCGCTGCGTGAGCTGCGTAAACGGTAACTGTTTCATGCGGACAAAGACGCGGGCAGAAACTAGTTTATTGTATAAAAACAGTTAATCATGATATTCTAATTCATTACCTTGAATTGTGGTACCTTCAATTAGAGGTCAGCGAGTTATGCCCGGAGATGTTTCCTTCCTTCCAGGCTTTCCTCTCTCATATATATCTTATGGTATGCTATAAATTCTAAAGTAAACCGAAAGAATCGATCGTATATAAACACCAACAACCCTATACGTTATGTTATTATTTTTACGAGCGGAACGTGCTGAGAGGTTTCAGTTTTTAAAGCGTAACATCCCGGACGGCTACTTGGGCCTTAATGGATATTTTATTATAGGACGTAAATATATCACTCCTTATCTATATTAATCTATTGCAGAGGATTTGGAAGGACGTGTTCTCAAAGGAAAACTTTGGTTCTTAATGACACGTCATCATATTTCAGTACAGTTCAATATCCTAGTGTGGAAAATCGCAGTAACTTGTAAAAGTATGTATCATGAAGAGATAAACCAGGTCGAGTTTCTGTTTGGTTCTTCTCGATGACTGAGTTGTTTTTTTTAATCCGTGGTAGCTTTGATATTTATAAGCGCCTTCTCAGGGTCTAAATTAAATAAAGTATTTTTTATTTTGATTTTGATTTCAACTATAGGGATTACTTCGAAAGTCATTTCTGAATACAATGTGACGGTTTTTCATGCCAGCTGTAACATCATTACAAGTTTTATGGAATACTATTTGTATTTCTATGATGAATGCATAGAATATTTACTCGAACCCTTTGATTATAGAATTAAATTGTCTGCATTATGAGAGATGCAGATATTTTTAAATATCAGATGCGCAAAATCATTCCTTCCTAAAGCATGTTCTAAAATGTGTATCATGACGAGTATTCTCAAAATGTGTTCAATCTAACTTTATCCAGTTTCTTCCATAATAGAAACACACAAGTCCGGGACTCAAAGCTATTTTTTAAGCAACTTCCATATACCAGGTGACTGCTTAAAGGGTGACAACATTCAATCGTGTAATAGTTCATGGTCACATTTAACATATAAAGTAATAACATCAAAACAAATACTAATAAATAACAGAGAGAACCTCAGTTAAAAATTTGTTCTAAGGATTGTTAAAAAGGCGCGTTTCAATGTTAATCATTACGTAACTACTTATTGTCGGAATGCGGCACGGCGGAACAAAGCTTAGCGTGATGTGGGCCGAGGTACGGGGTGCGGGCCGGAATGCGCGGCACGGCATGATTCACCACGTCGGTATTTATTACACCAGTTTGTTTTTGCGTAAATATTCTTATATTAAGCGAATATCAGTTTTGCGTTTCTCAAGATAATTAAGTAAAATATTAAGCGCCTATTTTTTAAATTGATTTAGAGCCCGAAACGACTACATAGTAATCCCTGTGAATATTGCAACTCTTTAACCATTCAGCCTGTAGACGTGCTGCAGTAACGTGAAGTTTGGAACCGTTCCTAGTTAAGTGTATTTCCTTGTTATAACTGTAATTTATATTAACACATATTTTATTATAATTTATTTAAAGGGACGCCAGCACCCTCGATGTTCATTTAGTTTGTCACTCGCATAACCATCGAGATTATGAAGCATAAAGAGTTATAGATGACCAGTATACTACAATATCAATGGGTTTTTCAAGCGTAACGCGAAGAGATATTCATGGATTGTTATGTCATTAATCATTTGGGATAGACTACTTGATGTCTAGGTATTCTTTTTTATATTTCATAGCTTTTACCATTTGAGCACAATCTTACCTGATGTTAAATAACGACGTGGTGCAAAATGGTAAACACGCTAAACCTAGAGAGGACTGGCTAACAAGTGCGTATGCCGAAATACACCAACAGGTGCTTGGTGATAGACTTTCAACTTAAGGGTGGTAGCTAGCTGGGACTTGGAAAAAGCCTGCAACTCTTACGATCAGACATCACATTTTAGTCCGTATCCAAGCGGGTGTTACTGTAAAAGTAGATACGATTCTATTACAAATGATAAATAGTCAAAATCATATAAGTTCCATTTTATTTTTTTGCCTTGTTTTTGGCAAAATACTGTCTCTCGAATTCGAGCGAGCTAGGCCATCGCTTAGTTCACCTATACAAAACGTGCTTGTACTCTCAAATACCATTTAAATTGTCAATTCCAATTTTGATTAGTAAAACAAATATACCAGTGTATACTATAACATATTTTAAATTAAATTGAAATTCCAGAGTCAACCTTTATAATGTATACAGTCATGTACGTTCTATCAGAGAGATAAATTGTAATTCCAAGCTCACGTTTGCGAAACTCTTTGAATTTTGATGCATTTTGATTTCATGAGCCTTTGACAACCAACATCGAATATCAGGAAGTTTTATGAATACTAACTGTATGTGTAGTTTCAAGTACCAAGATTGGTATTTTCTCTTAGAGTCACGGCGATATCATGTGTGAGATATTGAAAAACCTTGCCGAAGCATCTTAAAAATTCTCGCAGGTAAATGGAAGAATTGTTACAAAATATACAAGAATATGCCAAGAGTGGAACGCCTGGATTTTGGTTGATGAGAACTATACTACTAGTCTCCATATTTTAAGACCATTTGATTTAAGTGAATATTGGAATCTGTAGCTATTTAACACCAACGACAAAGAACTGTGGTTATGCTCCTCCTTAAAGCTGATTTGAATGTTTTGCGATCTAAATGCAGTAGCATGAGCTCTGCTTCTTTCCTTTGTAAATAGATGTACGAAGGTGCTTAAGTTAAGCTTTGTTCCAAAGCCATTATTCTTAAATATGCTTAACGTTTACATATTCTTACTTTGCGATCAATCAATAATGTCCTTTTAACTTGTAGCTGAATTTTCTGATACTTGTAAATCGGCCTTATAAAGGGACCACCGGTGGATTATGTATTTTGACTGTCATGTTTTTCTTGAAATGCTATTAATTAGCCATAGCTCAGTGGAACGGTACCATGAAGTTTATTTAAATCTATTACAGATAATTTTATATAAACTCAATTCTCCGAAATATTCTGTATTTGGAGCAGACCTTCTTTTGGTTTATTTATTATTAGGCACTGCCCGTAACTTATCCTATCCTATATTATTATGACAGTTTTACATGCATTCAACTTTACGGTTTTATTACATACTAGTAAGAGTGCGAGACTTCATGTGCATTGGCTATAACATACACATTAATATCAATAATTAGAGCCCTTTTTTAAGCCATATGAAAGCAATACTTTATTGTTGGTACAACCATACAGTTAAATTAAATTACATAAACAAATTAGAAAAAAAAATTATACATTTGATAAATGAAAAAAAAAGATATGTTCAACAATCGGCAAACCCATTCAGCAAAATGTACAGTACAGTAGTACTGCAGCGCCGATTTTCGATGGGAGCCCATATGATGATAAACCGACGTTATAGGTATATATACCTTAGGTAGATTTTAGTGTTAGTCTATAATCTCATCTGATATTAATTAATGCCTGTTAAGAAGGCTATATTATTAAGTTCTAAAATAGAAATACGCTATGTCTACAAGAGTGTTTGCTCTTTAATACAGTTATCGGAACACACCTACGCATCAGATTTTCCGAAGGCCTTTAAAAAAGCCTTACCACCGTATTTTCCTTTACCATATACTTGCTCATTGCAGAGATTGGAACTGCGTCAATCAACCTGGTGGCCTATTACACTACCTTAATCTTCCTATAATCAATTTATCTGGGTCATTTCATGTTTCATGTAAATTCTTCGAATATTAATTTGTGACGTGATAAAGTCTTATAAATCGATGATGCTGGCTGCACGCACGAAAAGCATGCCTCATTGTCACGTTCCGCCTGAGTCGAGCGTGCAAGCGAGAGCGCGGAACAAGCGATAGAGAGGCGTGATCGGCCGAAGCGTTCGGCTTGTGACGCATCTATCTCTTTTACACTCCATCGGCCGATGCGTCTTTATCACATTAAATTATCGTCCGTAAACCGACTTTACAGACAACCAATTTTTTAAAAGTGGCTATAAATCTAACATCAATGTCGACATGTTCCCTTTAAGATCACATTACAATTATCAGGGAGCTTAGACAATGTATTATGACACAGTTACAAAAAATACCCTCTCTTCGTAATTATCATATTTTTTACATCATTTTCCCAGGAAATTATAAAAAAAGGAAAATAATTTGCAAAAGCTTAAGTTCAAAAATCGTAACTATCAGATAATATTAGACGTAGCTGTCTTTTAAGATGAGTAAAATAAATACTCTAATTAAATACTCGGTATAAACAAACCAATCCTTTTAGTAGAAACTGGTGTACGTAAAATTGTAGCCCAAACCAAAACGTGAAATACTCGGCGATGGTGCCATTAAAACTTGACCTCTGGCTTATTGCGATATAACTTCTCTTATAATTTATAAAACTTAATAACTCAGAACAGGAATATATATTGCTCTGTAGTAATAAATATGGAACGATCTGCTAGACTTTATTTAGATAGGCCAGTAAATACTTAAGTTACTTTAAGTTATATGCATTTTTTAAATGTTACAGGACAAATTGATGAAACTGTACAAGATGGTAATCACATTACAATCTAAAAATAACGGAGACTATCGAGAAATCTATAATCTATCGGAAGTCGCTGTATACACGTTGGCTAATTCTAAACGCAATAAACTAAAAGACAGTCACTGTTCGCAACAAAACAAATATTAACTATAATAACCATCTACAAATGTTTTTTGTATATTGTTAAGAGATGTCGCCACTATCGAGATGGCTCGCGCTTGTATTTATTAGCAGTTTTTGAATGCCAAATCAATGATTCCGATGCCCCCTCTCGATAGAGGCGCCGGTATGCCTCCCGCGTTCGAAAGTTTAGATAAGGCGGAGTCTCTCGCCGCAAGCCTCGAAAAACAGTGTTCACCGAACACAGCTAATACTGACCCTATACATATTGGATCGATCGAGTCCTCGGTAGAGCAAGCACTCGCGTCTCCGCCGGCGGATACCCTAACCCCAGTCACGTTTAGTGAAGTCTCGGATGCCATCAAGCGGTTAAAGCTTAGGAAGTCCCCAGGTCCCGATGGGATCAGGAACGAGGTACTCAAGCTCCTTCCTGATCGTATCATAGCTCTATTGGTCTGCATCTTCAATGCGGCCATGTCCCAGGGTCATTTTCCAGCCGTCTGGAAGAAGGCCGTAGTGATAGGAATTCACAAGTCCGGCAAAAAAGCAACGCTTCCCGTTAGCTATCGCCCTATCAGTCTGCTAGATACGCTAGGTAAACTGTACGAGCGGCTCCTTCTGAACCGCCTACAGACTTGCATATCAGAATTAGATCTGTTGCCACCTGAGCAGTTCGGATTTCGAGCTGAACACTCATGTACAAATCAAGTGCACCGCCTCACGGAGTACGTTTTTTCTAAGTTTAATCAGGATCCGGATCCTAACGCGTATCCGACCAATGCTAACCCGAAACGCACAATAGCAGTCTTCTTCGATGTCGCGAAGGCCTTCGACAAGGTCTGGCATGCAGGGCTCGTCCACAAATTAATTCAATTTCGTGTCTCAGATAGGTTAGTTCGCATAATTCGCGACTATCTCACAGATAGGTCCTTCCGCTATAGAGTGGAAGGTGAAATGTCCTCGTCCCACCCGATACGCTCAGGTGTGCCCCAAGGGTCCATTCTGGCACCTACGCTCTTCAATCTGTTCGTCAGTGACCTACCTCAGCTCCCGGGGGTGGAGGTGGGTTGCTATGCTGACGATACAGTTCTCTACGCCTCTGGATGGCATCTGGTAGGTCTCAGGACACGCGTCGAGAAAGCCGTCGGCACACTCGGTGCCTGGTTTACTCGATGGCGTATAGAAGTCAATCCCGACAAAAGCGCCGCGATATTTTTCGACCCGATCTCTAACAAATACGAACGCAGGCTCGCGCCTATTAAACTATACGGGTCAGTGATTCCCTGGGCCAAACAGGTTAAATACCTAGGAGTCACGTTGGATAAACGCCTCACGTTTAATCAACACACGAGAAGAGTCAGGAATAGGGCCGCTATGGTCTTGGGTCGGTTACACCCGCTAGTTTGTCACAAGAGCAAAATGTCCTTAAGACATAAGCTCACACTTTACAAAACTTGTATTCGTCCGATTATGACATATAGCTCACCCGTTTTTGCGCATATGTCCAAAACTAAGTTCTTATCATTACAGCGTATTCAAAACCGCTTTTTACGTAAAGCCACCGGGGCTCCGCGATACGTCCAGAATGAGGATCTCCATAGGGACCTGGAGATGCCTTCTATCTGGGCGTATGTAAAATCACTCACCACCAGATACTTTGAAAAAGCCGCGAATCATCCCAGCCCGTTAGTGGTATCCGCCACGAACTACGAAACCGTACCGGACGTACCGCGTTATAAAAGACGACCGCGTCACATTTTTACCGATCCTCCCGACAAAGAAATAACGTCAGCGAACGATCAGTACCAGCCTGTCTCTCAAAACAGAGCGTGTTCACGCCCACGCCCGCGTAACCACAGATCACGCCGCCGTGGTCTGGGGGTAAATTTCGCTCCCGCACACCAGAGTAGGCCCCCCTCGGCAGCGGCTCAAGCCTAGGTCCGTTCCCTCGGCGGAGAGCCCTTGAGTCCGCTGCTCGCGCGATACAGTGACACAAATTTACATCACTGCAACAACACTACACATATCACCTCCACACACGTGCACGCATACACGCTTACACAAAAAAGTGGAAGGGTTTACTTTTTTTTTTTTTTCCCTTTTCGAACTGAAATAGTTTAGAAATTTTCCGATACAGAATACACGTAAGAGTTGTTGAGATATGTATGCTTGGTACACATATATGTTTCAACAACTCATATATGTATTAATAGTGTAGCTTAACTTAGGTTAGCTCAGTTAGGTCGCGTATTGCATCGAACAGGCAACAGCCAAGCCGAGGTGTGCCGTGCACCCTTGAGCTGGTTGCCCAAATAAAAATCGGCTGAGTGCCTTAAGCGCTCGCCTTAGTAGTCCGGTGAAGCTGTTAAGACCTTGCTAGGTCAATAGCGTAGTCAGTTCGAAAAAAAAAAAAAAAAAAACCAAATCAATGAGTAATCCGGTGAAATTACATAGGCCTTGCCGGGCTAACAGTGTAATCAGTTCTAAAAAAAAACGACGTCCATGAATTCGCCAGGTTTCCAAAATAAATAAACGTCCTCTCATTCGTGCGTTATCTTGTAGTCGTTTTACGGTTTTTGTCGTGTTGATAGTACGAGAACAGTCTACGTCATGTCCTTAAAAAGACATGGTGTCGAATTTATCATCTGTATGGGTGTATTCCAGCAGGGTAAGAAAATCCAGAAAAATTATTTGATTTGTTTAATATTTATGTATTGTTAATATTATGTAATCTATATATTAGTTTTATTTTGTAACTAGCGGACACGGCAGACGTTGTCCCGTCCTGATTATAAAAAAATCCTTGACAAATTATATACCAAAACGTTCCTCATGAATTACTTTATCCACTGGTGAAACCCGCTTCAAAATCCGTTCAGTTGTTTTTGAGTTTATCACGAACAGACAGACAGATGCGGTAGGCGACTTTGTTTTATACTATGTAATGATATGTTTTATATGTATGTTACGGTGTACGTGCTAAAAATGTATGTGGTATTTATTAGTTTTGTTTAACTTGTAAACCCTATAATATTCCCGATTCTAATCAGATTCTCCCAGCCGCCATTACTTCTGCACGGATAAAACGTGCCATAGCTGAGGCAAACCAAATATCTGGGAGTCCACATAGATGCTCAAATGAAATTTATCAAAAACGTCGACTACGTTGTAGGGCGTGCAAAAGTCACGAGAATCAGACTCCGACCCACTCTAGCGTCCAGATTACCCCTAATAACGAAGCTAGCTATATACAAGACGCACATAAGGACCCGTTTAACATACGCGGTACCGGCATGGTACGCCTACACTTGCAACACCCAGCGAGAGCGCCTGCGTATCCAAGAACGTCTGAGCTTGAGGACGATCGTAGGAGCGCCTCGATACATCAAGAATGGCACTATAAAGCGAGATCTCAAATGGGAAGACATTGATTCTATCATTACTCGACAGACGACAGCCCTGTTTAAGCGAACGAATGCGAAGAGCTTCCTCCTTGTAAAAGATATAGACCCGCTCCACGACCTCCAGACCGCAAAACACGCAACTTGGCCGCTCCGCTAGAAGAGAACGGCTAACAATACAGAAAAACCCTAATTGACAAGACAACCAACCACGTAAGTGGAATAACCCAACGGCCGACTCGTGTTCATGAGTCGCGCAGCCGTCCACTGAAAAGTGCATATGCACTGAACATTTTTTCTCGCCCGCCTACACAAGGGTAGGCTGAGACGACCACAGAGATTCTCCCGATTCCTCTCCCATACAAAGGTTGTCAGCATAAGTATGCTATTAGCAATAAGGCCGACCTTTGTACTAATCACATCATTTGAAATGTCTTATAGTGTATAATGATATGGAATAAAAATTAAATAAATAAATAAAATAATTTATGAATGGTTTCATGGTTATATTAACGTACATGCAGTTACCTAGAAGACGCTAGCAGGATGGCATGACAGCGACCACTGTGGATTGAAATTGAAGTCCTGTAGGTTGTTGACGTTGGTTTTTATTGCACTATTCTTACAATCGAAAATAGAAGACTCACTGTGTCGTATTAAAACTAAAAAAAAACCATTTAGAGGATAATTATAGGGTAAAATATACGATAATTCTTGCGATTATTACGATAGCAAATCCTATTGGGCACACGTAAAAATAATTCTTATTATAAATAGTCCTTATAAATGTGGATGTGAGTTTGTTTGTTTGTTAAATTTTCACGTCTTAAATACTCAATCGATCATCATGAATGTTACATACACGTTGCTAGGGGTATAGAGCGCATAAAGTATCTATCATCCAGAAAAAATGTGTTGATCTCGACGGATAGATCAAGTCTACACTACTGCGAACGATGTAAACGAGAAAACAAATAAATAAAATCAATATTCTAGAAAAAAAAATCTACAACAATGAAGAAATCGGAAGAGGTCAAGTTAATTCGGTCGTGACACAAACTTGAAAGGCTCAGGTCAATTGTAAATGAACGCTTTTCCATTAGGATCCGACGACAGATGGCGTTTCGGTCGCGTCACATAATTTCCCGACTAAAGCTTTACGAGTTTCACTGGAAAAGGGCAAGATATAAACCTATAATTTATACGAAAAGACACTAACTTCTACGCGTATCTAACAATTGTAATATACGAGTATATATATATTTTTTAAACAAAATAATATATATATATCTGAACGTTCTTCTAAGAATGAGTTCGAAATTTATCAGGACATTCACTTTTTTATAATACCTAAAAAAAGTACTTTATGCAATGCAGGCCCTGAGAAGGCGCTTATGAACGTCAAAACCACCACCGGTTCGGACAAACAACCCACTCATCGAGAAGAACTGGCAACAAAGTCGATTTGATTTATCTTTTCATAATATATATTTTTACAAACATAATTGCATTGGTTTTCGGTGTATGCACACAGATTGGCGTCATTTCCAGACGTCACCATCGTTGACATATCGATCCACCTTCTAATATCCTTTAGACATTAAAACCCGCTTGGCATGGTATTTGAAGTCACTGTCTGGCAAATCGGTAATGTGGTTTGGGACTTTGTTATAATACTTACCACTATTACCTAAAAAACTGTTATTGTTTTTAGTGAGCCCGAAATATGGAATGACCTATATGTTATTAACCTTCTATTTATTATACAACCTTCTATTTTCTTAGTCATCTAGTTCATTTATGCTTAAATTTATACCTAATAATTCCAGGTAGAAATTAATGTAAAATTATTCTTATTTTAGCTAAGAAAAAAATCAAGTTATTCAATCGTTCTAATCTCCGAAATGGATAAACCGATTTTCATGAAAATTTTAGTAGCAGAAAAATTAGTCTTCGGAGCATTACCTATCGCTTTTCTATACAGAGGAATCAGTAATAAAAAATATTGAACAGAGGTAACAAGATCGATTAAACGGTTATAGGGGGCTTAGTAGTAATGCAATAATTACAATTAAACAAAATAAAAGATAGTCCAAAATTAAACCAGATTAAGTGCGCAGTTCTTATGACAAAAAAAAAACATTTTTGCAAGAACAAAGCCAGGCGACATCAGCTAATTAATAAAACTACAAACCAATAGGAAGAAAATGATGTATGTCCTTATAATAATTTAGTAGTTCACGACGCGACAGTCGATCTATTCTTAATAACCAATTTTAGAGTCAAGCGTAGCTCTCTAACTTGTTCCTAACTATTTATAAGTTATAAAGGCATTTACACTAAACAAAATCACAAAGTGTGAAAAGGCACTTGTATCATCAGTAACTTGTATTAGTTGTAACTTGTAATTTAGATATACAGTTTTGATAAACGCATTTCATTCAAAGTGCACTAATTTACAAGATAAAACGCTTGTATTACAAGACTTGTAACTTTTGATAAACGAGTTACTGCTCTCATTTTCTTTGTCAGTAATGCCGGGCAAAACTGGAGCGTGCTGTTAGTTAACAAATAAAATCGAAATATTTCACTACATAAATTGATGTGTCATTCACATTCAAATGAGATTCGTTTTTCGGGAAACGTGAAAACCTTTCAGATAAAAAGTGCCCACCTAAAAATACAGACTTTATTATGATTGCGCGTAAAATAATAGGTAAAAGTTTTTATGTTGTCCGACCATCTGTTGCTTGAAGCGGGCGCGGGTTAAGTCACGGGTTATAGCGGTTAATTCTTAGGAATTGATTTTGCGTCTTTTAACACTTATCTCTGTCATAAGCCTTTAGTTCTTACGCTACTGTTTTCTAATCCGTTCTATTAGTCAGTCAGTCATCATGATCGTCTGTTTACCCTCATCCCACTTAAGTAAACTCGGCACAACATGTTTCCCTTTTCCACTCTTCCCTGTCAGATGTCATCTCAGTATTCACATCTTCTATACACATCATTTTTCACAGAATCTATCCATACCTTTGTCGGTCTTTCTCTACTCTTACCATCCACCATCGTACTAAAATTTTTCTAGTTGCATGGTTTTCATCTCTCCTCATGACATGCCCATACCATGCTAGCCTATTACGCCTCAACTTCTCTGTCACTGGTGCTATTTTCAAATTTCCTCTGATATACTCCTTCTTAATCATATCCATTCTAGTTACACCACATCCACTTTAAGATTTGCATCTCTGGCACATGTAGTTTTCTCTCATCCGTCTTTCGTGGGCCAGCACTCAGATGCATACAGCATGGCTGTTCTTAAATAGTCTTGTAAGTCCATTCCAAAGTAGGAAGTCCAATTAGTGGTTGGTCTTAGGATATCGATGTTTCTAACTTTATTTATAAAATAGCTAAAGACATGAGTCACCTCTACAAATCAAATGGACTACAAGGTTTGTTTGACATATAGTATAACCTATAATAATTTAATTATCACATCTGCCTGGAGACGACCCACTACAGGACCATAGGCATGTTCCCTTATCCCTTATTCTTTATTCCCTTATCCCTTAGGTATGAGCATAATCACCATGCCAACATACTGGTGAGTCCAAGCTCCAAGAAATCCACAGTAATATATTCTCCCACATACGGCGGTACTACAAGAACATTTTCGGGTTCAGTTTCCTCACGATGTTTTCTTTCACCGTCAGCTGATAGTGTTACCAATTTAAATTAGTAGACGTACGCGAATTCAGAAAAATTCGTCGCGTTCAAATTGATATTCCACCGGTCAAGCCACTACGAGTCATAACATTTTAAGCTAATTTATAACTTAAGTTTTATTTGAATTATCACTGTTGAGAGAATTATGAATTATAAAACATTTCGATCCAGTTAACGCTAGGTATTTCTGCTAGTCATTTTATAAAAAATACAAAACATAAACTGAATACTTGTCGGAACGCAAAATTGAAAGCCGGTCCTGGTTTATTGGAAAGGACGGCTTACAAGATTAATCCCGGGATTTTACTTCAGAAAAATAATGTTTATGTACGTGAAATAACGTAACACGACAGTACATATGTGGAATAAAAGATACAAGTATTCATGTTAACATGCCTTTTCCTTAGGACCCATTGCGATAGTGATGTTTGACGTCAACCGAAGATTTTAACACAAAAGCAGCCTTTAGACATAAAGTATGGTAGTTTTTCATGCCAAAATATTAAAACAGGCAATGTATTTCTGTCTGTCTGGTCATTTGTGCGCTTAAAACTGGAAAACCACAGACCCGACTTATAAGTAAATTCTCTGGTCACGTTTTAGTGTAGAGTTTCCAGCGCGAAAATGCTTTCCCGCGGAAAAGAATACACGTATAAAGACAAACAATAACAATCACTCGTGATTGCTCGTACGCGCTTTCCGCGTTCGATCTTGTACACTCCAATCGCGAGTGAAAGAGCGTGTCGAGTAAAGGCAATTATTAAATAACTATTACCCACGACTTTCACCGTTTAGAATGTAGCAAAAAAAACCTAGTTTAGTGTTTTTTTTGTATAAGTAGCTTAAGTTACTCCTTATAACATTAGCTATTTCCC
>AP028426.1:17296942-17353119 GCA_036509395.1 Antheraea yamamai | reverse complement strand
ACTTTTAGGATCCATTAGCGTATAAACATTATCAAAAGGGACAGCAGCCACTACATATGGACCTTCGTACAATAATTCAAATTTCTTTGTCACCTTTTTACTAGCTACTGACTTATTGACCTTTCATACTTACTAAGTCGCCGATCTGAAATGTGATTAACCGGTGCGATTTATTAAATTTTATTTGCCGTTTAACACTATTTCTTTTCAAATTTTCCCTTACTTGTTGGCGAACTATTTCCGTATCTCTAGTTTTTGTAACTCTAGCTAAACAATTATCATAACTCAAAGTGTTACATTTACCAAGTAGAATCTCATTAGGAGTGAAACCAGTACTTTCGTGATAAGAGTTGTTATACAAATTCTCAACTTTACTTAAAATAGAGGCCCATCCTTTATGGTTATTGTGGCAATAAGTCCTAAATAATCTACCTAATTCTCTATTTACTCTTTCTGTTGTATTTGGTCTTGGATTCCTAACAGTTGTATAAATTGGTTTGATTCCCATTTCTTTTAATGTAGTTTTCACCCATTACACCTAAACTGACTACCATTGTCTGTCATTACAACCTTTGGTTTAATAATTTTAGAGAAATGTTTTAATTTGGCTATAACAGCTCGGGATGAAGCCCTTTTTAATTCGTACAATTTTATAAACTTGCTAAATGAATCTTGAATTACTAAAATATAGGTTAATCCAAACTTTCCTTTAGGTAGAGGACCATATAAATCAGCCATGACAAAATCCCCTACTTGTTCTGTTACAATAGATTTACACCCTCCCACGTATTTAATATTGTCATTTTTTGACACTTGACATAAATGACACCTTTTTAGAACAGTCTTTACTGTTTTATTCATTTTTAACCAATAAAATCTATCTTTTACATATTTTAAAATTTTGTATGATCCCTGATGCCCCATTTCCTCATGCGTTTGCAAAATTATGCTTTCTCTTAAATCACTTGGCAAGTAAATAACCTGATTTCCTGAGTTTGTTGAAAAATATAACACACCCTCAATTAAAAGACATCTCTGAGCTATCCGCTTAATTCTATTACTAATATTTACGACATTGTCCTTATTTAACACATTTACAATTTCCTGAACTTCACTATCGAGAACTTGATAATTCACAATATTTTTTAAATCAGCAATTAATGAATAATTTTTTGTAACTTCCATGTAATGAATCTCAGGGTGATAAGTCTTTTCTTCTTGGATGAATAACGCATCAGACGGATACCTGGACAAAACATCAACTGCAACATTTTCTTTCCCCTTCACATGCTCTACTTGGTAATTAAATTGCTCAAGATATAAAATCCAGCGTATAATCCTACTGTTATATAACTTCCAGGACCTAACAAATATGAGCGCTTTATGGTCTGTTCTAATTATGACTTTAGCTCCCCGTAAATATGTTTCAAATTTTCTAAGACAATAAATTATAGCCCAAAATTCTTGTTCGGTAACTGTCCACCTAATCTCGGCTCCACGTAGCGCTCTACTACAGTACCCCAAAATGTTCATATTTCCCTTATCATCATATTGAAATAATACCCCCGCAAGTCCTACTCCAGAACTATCTGTTTGTAAATAAAAAGGTTTTGACATATTAGGATGATGCAACATAATAGTTTCCAAAAACTTATTTTTTAACTTTTCGAACGCACTTTGAGCTTCCTGTCCCCAAAACCAACCTTGGTTTTTCCTTAATAACTGACAAAGTGGTTGTATTATACTGTTATAATCTGGGATAAATCTCCTATAATAATTACATAACCCTAAAAATGCTCTTAAATGTTTTATTTTTTTAGGAACTGGAAAATTTTTGATACACTCTATCTTATCGGGATCTGTTTTGATACCAGTTGTTGATATTATATGCCCTAACATTTTAACCTCACGACAAATGAATTTACATTTCTCAATATTACAAGTTAAATTTGCTGATCCTAACTTATTCAGAACTATATTAATGTGCTCTAAATGGTCTTCTAACGTTCCCACCGTCAAGATAGCTAGATCATCTAAATAATTTACACAAAACTGTCGTACCTCTGTTCCTAATATTAAATCCATAGCTCTACTAAAACTGCCAACAGATGTTTTAAGACCCTGAGGCAAAACATTATAAATATAAGATTTTCCATTAAACGTAAACCCAGTATACTTCCTACTATCCTGCGAGATAGGTATTTGAAAATAGGCATTATTTAAATCAATAATACTTATAAAATTAACCCCATGAAACGAATTCAAAACGTCTATCTGCATAGGCGGAGCCTCTGATTCAGCTATCATATATTTGTTAATTTCTCTAGCATCTAATAGAACCCTGAGTGAACCATCTGCTTTAATAGTAAATGTTAACGGGCTACTATAAGGGGTAGAACTCCTAGAAATTATCCCCATTTCAACCATTTCCTCTAATTTTTGTTCCATTTTGGTTCTGTAAGCGTACGGTATCGGATATGTTCTTTTAATAAATGGAATATGTTCAGACATTTTTATTTCATGTTCATAACAATTAGCCCTACCTAACCTGCTAGAAAATACTTTTGCATGTCTACCTAAAGTCTCTTTTAATTTTAGTAACTGTAATTTACTAAGAGGAATACCAACTGATATGCTTTCTAAATATTTGTTAAGATCAAAATTATATTGAACTTTTATTATTTCCGCGACATTGCCTTCAAAGGTATGCTTAATGAATGGGATAAAAATACTGGGTCTAAAATTGTTAAGCCTAATTCCAGCTAAAGAACTTTCTAAATCTATTGAAACTCCTTCTAACTTTAACCAATCAAACCCTAATATTACGGAATGCAAAAGTTTTGGCACAATTAAGAATCGAATGTCCATCTGAATATTACCCATTTGAACGGGTAGCAATACCATCTGTTGTATTTTAGTACTTTTTTGTCCCACCGCCCCACGTATCTGTATTGGTTTCACAGGCAACAAATCAATTTTTTGTTTTGCTTTAATTACCAAACTCTCCCAAAAGATTCCGGAAATACAAGTTATATCACTGCCCGTATCTATTAAACAAATTACAGATTCATCATAAATTCGAATTTTGATTTCTGATTTAACTATTTCTAATTTATCCTGAGTAATACAATCTTCTTCATCAAAAAGAGACGCGACAATGCTCTCGGCTTCTACACCCTGATTAACATTATATACAGAATTTAACTTTAATATATTTACCATTTAACCTCTACATTATTAAATTTTGGGCAGTCCCTTTTACCCCCTAATCCTATATGATCAGTTTGTCCCTTACCTACTATAGGCTTTAATATGCCCCGTTTATGCAGACCTAATGTTTGTCCAGGCATCCATCCCATGGATAACATTAATTGTAACGCTACATTTTTTTGTATAACCCCATCATTAGTTGATGTATTGGGGTGCATATCATCAACCGTATTTAGTTTAAATTAACATTCGAACTAGGAGTGTCCTCATTTGAGGTTATACCTGCATCCGTAATCGTTATAGCACTACATTCATTTAATTGCCGTTCCGTTGTTACACTGTTAAGGGATTTCTTTCTGTTCATAACATTTTTATGATTCCGCTGATTACGAGAAGTCCCTAGCTTAAATTGTTCATTTGTTGAAGAATTTTGTATTTCTAACCGCTGACAACTTCTGTTAATGTCATCTAATTTTCTTAGAAATTCCGTCGCTTCTAGTACCGACGTAAATCGAGTAGTTGACCATGCATATTGAACTTCTTTAGGATAGTGCCGCATAATATCACTTATTAGTTGTCTTTCTTGTATCGGATATGTCAACATCTTGGCTTGCCCACTTAATGAGATAAAATGATTCAACATTGTAGACTTAGTATCATCCCAAATATTATGCACAATTTTACGTCGCACCTCATTCTGTTCAGCTTCACCCCAATAAGTATCCAAGAAATCCTTTTTGAAATCATCAAAATGGGACCACCTCTCTTTGTAAACTCGAGCCCAATTGCGCGACTCTCCTTCTAGGCACTCAATAATTATATCGATTTCATTTCCTGTTGTGGAAGGGACTTTCCGCAAATAAGAAGTCAAATCTTCTATAAATGAAACCGGATGCTTATTCTTCGCTGGATATCTTGGCTTTTCACCTGTCATATGATACATCGGGTAATACATCACCGGAGTCATACTAGGTGGGCCCTGTGTTAAATTAGTAAACCCAGGAGCGCTTTCATGTACATTGGTTTCACTAGGTTCCATATGGGATTCCGTAGAAGACATTGAATTAATCCTATTTTCAAGTTTCTCGATTTTATTATTAATAGTGTTGACTGCTTGTCTCATGATTTTTGACATATACGCTAATGGACTAATTTTCCGTTTCATTGGAACGTTTAAATCACTAGTTGGTTCCATGACCACACTCTCCACTGGTTGACTGTTCTTTTCCAAGACACCTGGTTTGCTACGTAATGATCTTGGTCGTACTTGTTTTGACATTTTGTAATTATCTCTTCTTTCTTCCTTATGTTACTTATAAATGTCTATAATTTTAAACAGTTGCTTTAACGATTTGTAGCTTCCTAACGTAAAAATATCTCTAACTATTATAACTCAATTTTGGAATTGTAACTCCAATTTCACATTTTAATTATATTACCTAAACCCTTTTAGTGTCTCGAATTAATACAACTTAAATCTTTATTGTAATTTCTAATTCCTCTTAAGTTTAATCGCTTAACACTATAACAATATAGGTACGACACCATATCGGTGTGTAACTGCAGTAATATACGTAAATGTACCGCTATACATACCGCTTGAAATTTTTTTTTTTTTTTTTTTTATTTTTTTTATTTTTTATTATTATTATTAATTTTTCTATTATTATTTTTTTTCCCTAAGTTTTTTATTTTTATTATTATTATTTTTTTTTTTTATTATTATTATTTTTCCTTTACCTAATAAACGAATCACTATCCTTGCCACGCTTCCTATTCATTATTACACTTAAATTTTTTTTTTTTTTTTTGTTAATTAACAGTTCACACACTTTTGCCCACATAAATACATACATAAAATAAATATACATAATAAATGCCCGAATTTAAACATATAATCATTTGAGTCAAAATTTACTTTAATCCTAAAATAAATCTCTAATTATTTGAACCCCACCCCTCCTAAGTGTTGTACCATTTTAATTACCTGTTTTGTATAAACCAGAACCATAAAAATGACCGAAATACCTTATGCTAAAACAACGGAATATTTAAAATTTAGTTGTACGTTATATTACATTAGATTTGAACCATATTTCAATAGTTAACTACGCCCCCTAGCTATTGTAAAACGTTGTTTTTCCTGTGTTAAATATAAAATACCTACTCTAGATTAATGAAATAACAATAAAAATTAAATTAAAACCAAAATGTAAAACCTTCAAACTAATTTTCTTTTTCTGCGCCCCCTAATTACTGTAAAATATTATTTCCTAACCAGTTATGTCATACGTACACTGATGCATCTCGCAAGTGCTCCTATATGTTCAATTAATTGCTTATAAAAAATTATCTTAGAGAAAACTAACGAACAGGTGGATCACCTGATGGTAAGTGATCACCACTATCCTTAGATATTAACAACGCCGGGTAAACCGCGAGTGCGTTGTCATCCTGTGTTTGGGGAAAGGAAGAGGAGGGGAAAGGGGCTGTGGCCTCCGGCACTCCCACTGACCGAACGAAACGCAACAATGCAAGCATTGCTACTTCACGCCGATTTTCTGTGAGAGGGTGGTACTACCCCGGGCGAGCCGGCCCATTCATGCTGAACCCATTAGTAGATTCAGCGTGGCTCTACCACTACATATATCATACAGTATATTATCATAAAATGAATATGCTAACCTATTCCAAATTATAATTTATCTCATTTGCTTGCTCAAAATAATTTATCATTCCAATAGTAACTTACTAATCACGCCCCCTAGTAGTTTCAAAGTTTTAATTTAATAGATTCCTAATAACCCGTAAATAATTAAAAATAAAACATATATAAATATGGATGCTAACATTCAACCATTCAAACTTGAAAACCCTACATTGTTTCCAATAACAATAAATAAACAGCCCATATACCTACATAAAAAGATTTAATTAATCAGATACACACAACTAACAAATCTGCCTACCACCCAAACATCAGTCATGTGTACAAAACCGAACCTTTGACACCCTGCTTCCATAATGACTACCACTGAACTATAAATACCTACATGTTTATATCTAAATATATATATATAAATATATATATTTTTTTTAATATATCCTATTATATTTTTAATTATAAAAAAAAATTAATATAGAAACCATATTATATCAATTAATAACAACTAAACGTAATATTTAATTTCGCTATACTGGCAACACTGAATAAAGATAACTATTAAGTGATGCTATAGATCTTATATTCGCGATTGAAATCGATCGCTAACAATCGATTAATCGCGTACGGAACTATTGCGTCTATTATGTTGTCGATCATACCCTACAAGTAAATAAGTTTAATATTAAAGCATCTAAAATATAATCATATTAATTAAATTAACTCCTAATAACCAAGATCAAACAGATTCCAAATTAATCGTTTTATAAATTTATATCGATATCTCAAATTTATATCGATTGCTAATGTCAATTCATGTCGCATCCCTCTTGTGACAATTAGTAAACACAATGTTTATATGTTGTACACAAAGTCTATTATTTAAAAATGAAATGTGAACGTACACTCGTAATATTTATGCGAAATGAATACAACAAATTTTATCCGTTCCTACTCTCACTGCTCTGCTAGATTCGGTACGTAAACACGTTCAATTATTTAACTAAATGTTCGTAAAATGTTATCTTAACTAACTACGAATTTCCTATTTTCAGATGAGAATTAACAACTCAGAATGCCCTAATGTTTAAAATAAGACGGAAAACAAAGATTACTAACAACGTTTGACTAAAAATGAAGAAGACAGTATTGTTGTGTTAAAAGCATGAACATAATTCTTAACCTAAATTATGTAGTTTCACTTACCTTAACCCCTATAAGTCTAGATAAACATAAATACACACACAACAAGACAAATAAAGTGCACACATAAACAGTAAAACACAAGTTCAAATTATAAATATAGAGTCAGT
The DNA here is from genome assembly GCA_036509395.1 of Antheraea yamamai. NCBI lineage: Eukaryota > Metazoa > Arthropoda > Insecta > Lepidoptera > Saturniidae > Antheraea > Antheraea yamamai. Next base: position 17,345,934 of record AP028426.1, on the reverse strand, counting down.
GTTCCCTCAAGTTCTAACATGTTTTCTGAGTTTGAATGACCAGAATCCTGGTCACGGCACCAAATTGTAACGCCCCACCCCCCTTATCTCTTACTCTTACATCATCTCTCCTCTTCTATACTCTGATCTCTCTATATATATATCCCACTATGTCTATACTATATAGAGACCTCTTCAAGCGCTACCAAACCCCTCTCCTTTACCTTCAATACCTTTATCTTACCAGTTAAACATACCCTGGTTTAAACAATGCATTAACCCCTTATTATTATTATTATTACCATGATCATTTAGAAGCTAGGACCCTTTTACGTTGTGAATTGAAACAAAGTTGTAGTAAGCAAGTTGTTTTAATCTGGTACTCAGAAAACATTACATAGATTAAATCCAGCATAATTAGAACTTTAGGAAACACACAACAACACATAATAAATTCAATTGTTCAAAATCAAATAAATAAAATCTAAGTTAATCCCTATATATATATAATGCCGCATACATAATATGTTAAATTAATTCAAAGTGCATCCTAATAATATTCATTAAAGTATATAGTGATTTGTATTAAACATGAGACTGTGTGTAGAGTGTATAAATGGGTTTTTTATTCCCTGAAGGGGAAGAGGCCCCACCTTCCTCAAGCCCACCTCTTTAGAAGCACTGTAATTTACAATGAATTTACAGTTAAACCCAACAATCAACTACTACCAGCATCGCTGGGAGTTAAGGGTGAGAGGCAGGAATATAAGGAATCTGGAAACCAGTCTCCAAATAAAATGATGAAATGTAGTAAACGCAATCTTATGGGTGACGATAGCTGATGAAGAACAGCCTGCTTTGATCCTCACAAGAAAGCGAAAGCTCCAGGGTGACAAAGTCAACCAAGGAGAAAATATGTAACTTGCTTCAATTCAAACCTCCCCAACAAAGGTATAGCGACACGGTAGACACTGGGATACGAGGAGCGAGATAAAGGTCACTCCAATCCACTCGTCAGGTCACTAACACAGTGTGGATCAACAGAAATGAATATAGAGAAGACTAGCTACGCCCTAACAATTAGTATGGTGTGAAGGAATCATAGCAGCTTGTATAGTCAAAGTGCTAACACACCCACGAGATTGCAAATATTAATGCCTTTTAAATGGTAGACATAACCAGTAATTGAATTATATAATCACACTAGTTCCAAAAGGATAGTGGATAAGGTTTTGGTTGCAAGATGTGCAGAACTAAATCGGCACTAGCATTTATACTACAAAATAGTATTGTAGTGATTAATTTAGATTGGTAGTTGAACTTCTGATTGGTTCCAGTCACCATTACTTTATAATGTGCTAACCGAATCCCACACAGATAATTCTTTTACCAAGGTTGTTAGTATATAACAAACAATAAATTAAATAATGCTGTGCTGACTCTGCTCAGTACACATTCAAGCGATAGATGGATAGCAGTTGATTGTATAGGCATTAGGGCCCTGTTTGTCCCTTTGCAAAACAACAATGCAAAATGTAAAGTGTAAAATCAACCTCTACCACCGGTTCGGAAAGTTATCCAGTCATCGAGAAGAACCGGCAAGAAACTCGATCTGGTTTATCTTTTAGCAAAACAAATAAGTAATATATATACATATTAATCTATGTATTCATTTAAAATTCTACATTACTAGCATTATCTTAGCCTATAGAGATCTCAACTTAATTATATATTTCTTTGCATCATAGGTTAACCTTTACATTCTATTGAAATATATTTATCCTATTTTAAAGTAATTGCTTAGATTTTCCAATACATTTAGACATATTTGTGGAATGGTATATCCATATATACTTAACAGAAGTTCACAGAATTGAAATTCTATAGTGAATCTTTAATAATATAAATGTTCTATGTAACACTTATTGATTTTAGCTGAAATGTCTGTAAAGAGTATAGTGTGGAGTTGTGACAATCTTAAAGAAGTCCTCCATAACTCTCAGCAGAATCCAGTTCATATTCTTTTGAATTATATACACAAGAGGATGCTGAGTTAAGTTACGTCAAGGGTTTGCACCCGACTACACCAGGCAGAGGTTCCATGAGAGCCGATCATGTCAGACGAAAGACGGCTACCGGTTCGTACTTTGGTAAAGATGCGCTATGCTTCTAAACCCAAACCATTCCCCGGGTCAAGGCTAACGTATCGCTGACAACGACCCTATTACACCTCAGGCATACAGTAACCTCCTCGCTACCCAGCAAAACGGTTTACTTGATAGAGAAAGAGAGTTAAAGACCGCCGAAACGTATATGCTTTAGGTGCAACTCACATCAACGCCTACTGGGACTCCCTATAATAAAACACTGCTGTTTTAAAAGCTTATGAAGTGGAATTGCATCAGTTTAAGGAATTATTTGTTAAGTAATTTGTAATGTCACAGTTTTACTAGTGCCAACCTTCTTCCTTCTCAAGTTACCTCATTCTGATAGGATCAGAACTACAATAGCTTAGCTCATGTTTAGTAATGTGTCTTTGGTTGAGTTCTATTGATAGAGACTAATATTTGAGGTTTAGAAATGAAATTAATGAGTAATACATATTAGAATTACTTGTATAGATCCTGACCTATTTAACAGCTCATATTCTTCATCAATACTTTACTTATCTAACTTTGAAGTTTATAGTTATGCTTGTAATATATTTAATCAACTTTATATAATGATATACAACCAATTTAGTGGAGTACAATTATTGTTCAGTACCTGATTGAGGTATTAAAATCTTTACACATATTAATGACATCAAATGCATATAGGCACTTATCTGACTTCTATAGAATTCAACCTTCCTTAATAAATATTGAGTAACTTACTATTTGATATAACAGCTATTGATATTAATTAAAATGTCTGTGAGTTAGTGCAGTGTAGGATTTTTATATTCTTAGTGGAATCTAGTTCACATTCTTTTGAATTCTATATATAATACCATTCAAGCCAACAACTACTGGGATGCAATATACTACAATTAATGCGTAAAAGCTTGTGAACTTGATTCGCATCTAATTTCAGTTACAGATTTACCAAAGTCAAATAATCTTCCAGCCTGATAGAATCAGAACTTCAGACCCTTAGTTAATGTATAGTAGTGTATGTCTTTGTGTTTATTTGCAAAACAGGTTATTGTTTGAATTCTATAAATAGACATTATCGTGCACGATTATAATCTAGTATATCATAAATTACTTACAGTCTCGTAGTTTTCACAAACACAATGTACTGACAAATTACTGGCTATGATGCTTAACACAACGATACCTACTTCACCTTCAAGTAACCATAATACGCCGTAATTTACGATCTAAATACAAATTGCAACATAATCACTATAATGACGCTAAATCAACCACTGATTCGCAGAATTCTTTCTAAAAGAACCCTATCTCGGATTTCACAACGAAACTGTACTTTTCACTGTGGGATTTCCCTGACACACAATGAAACTCACGCGCACTACGTCAAGAAGCACTAAATCACCTCGATGCTACCTAATTCTCAAGCACTGGATAAATCCAGGAGCTTCCTGACTACTATTGCATAATTCGAGACACTTTTCCGACACTGTACGATGTATACTTTCACTTTTCAGGTTAGAACTTTCTAAATATACGAAATAAACTATTAATTCAATGAAACTTTGTATTCCTTTGTTCTCAAAGCAAACTGGCATTACGACCACTGAATTACTACTTTTCACAGAGACTCTTACGCACGTATTCAACGAAGTTATCTGGACTATCCATCCCGAATCGCCGTTAAAAATCCTTATATACCTTCCTTCTTGTCCTCCCAACCCCCCTTACAGACATTGCGTCCCCTATGTACGTCAGAAAAATCAGGCTTTCTCTCTCTAGTCCTTTGTTACTTTCGTCTATTCTATTCCCATCTCGCTCTAATGCTTTTTTTTCCAGACGTACTTCCATACTAGACGTGTTGGTCGTCTGTAAGTACCTTTTTCTATATCTGTCCTTTTCTAATCCTTTGGGTTTTTTCTCCATTTCTTTCTAATTCTTTAATTCTAATCTCAATTCTATACAAATTTATTTATAACACATCGAGCCACACAGATACTGCAGTTTTAAAATTCTCGGCCACGCCTTTTGTCAGGGTTCCTTAGTCGTTAATAGAACACTTTCATTTTTTCCTTATGGTTCAGTACTTAATTAAATATTAATATTCAAAATTATTTTATTTATGATGAATGTTAGCATTTATTCAAAATCCTATTCAATATTCTAAAATACTTAACAATTTTTTATCTTGTTTTTTTTTTTTTTTTTGTTCCTAATTAGTTTCATTACATGATATAGATGGTGTTAATTGTATCAATATTTTTTCCCATAATTTGCCCAGTTGGGTTCGTTACAAGATGGAGATACTTCAAGAAACTACAGTTATATGTCGGTAACAAATAACTCGGAATTGTCCCTGAGACGGTTGTTTAAGACAAACAAACTGTAAAATCTTCGCAAAGTCGCCCGATATATGGTCAACATAAAAGCAATAACTCGACCTCGTCACGCATTAGAAGGTATCGCGTTCTCGTGATTGGTATATTTATTTGTTTAACTCAGTGACAGACTTCCTCACAACCCGTAAAGTTTGCTGGTCACTGTAAGTATACAAATTAAGTTCACTAAATCTTAAAAGTTTCTCCTTCCCTATTTTGCGTAAAAACTATCGGATCAATTATATTAACTTCGTGTCTGCCAATTATCCTTATAAATTACCCACAATTTTAATAAAAAAGTGTTTTTTTTCTTAATCAACAACAACAGGGGCTATTATCAAAATAAAAGGAACGGTAATTTTCATTAATAAAATCAACAAAATTCTTTATGTATTGGTCTATTTGAAAATTGGTAAAATGATCGAATTGAATTAACTCATGTAAAAAAGTATTATTCATATATTCGCTCTGAATATTAAAGAAAAATAAGAGAAATATAATACAAGTATGATTTCTCTGTTTTATATCTGATATTATATCAGGGGATTATATTAGGGACCAAAGATAAGTAGAATAGATCTGGAAGAAACTGTTACCATTATAATTTTTACGTGTTTCCTTTATTTAGACACGTGGAACGTATGCAAAACCAGACTACGGCGAAACGATATATAATGCGAATGTTTAAAAGTAGCAACAATTAGATGCATAAAAATTGGAAAAGAAGTAACCAAGCGGAAGAAAGAATTGCTAGAAGAAACTGATGTATTTGTATGAAATATTTATTGAACTTCAGAGGAAGATAACTTACGAAACGTTATAGCAAAAAAATGTGGTAAGGGTTGTCCCATCTTTTCAGCATCATCAATAGGGACACGTAACCACAGATCACGCCGCCGTGGTTTGGGGTCAATTTCGCTCCCGCACACCAGATTAGGCCCCCCTCGGCAGTGGCTCAAGCCTAGGTCCGTTCCCTCGGCGTGGAGCCTTTGAGTGCGCTGCTCGCGCGATACAGTGACACAAAATCTTACATCACTACGAGAACATTACACATATCACCTCCACACACGTGCACGCATACACGCTTACACATGCAAGTGGAAGGGTTTTATTTTTTTCCCTTATCAAACTGAATAGTTTAGAAGATTATCCGATACGAAATATATATAAGAGTTGTTGACGTATGTATGCTTGGTACACATACATGTTTCAACAACTCATATATTTATGAATAGTTAGCTTAGCTTAGGTTAGCTCAGATCGCAAGCAAGCAGAGCGCAAATCGCATAGGGCGATGGCCGTCAGAGCCATACGCGGATACCGTACGATCTCCTACGAGGCGGCCTCCCTATTAGCCGGATCCCCACCCTGGGACCTGGAAGCGAGAGCCCACGCGTCTCTTTATCATGTACGCGTGGAGGCGCTGAAGCGAGGACGACGACTGGTGCCCCGGGAAATCGAGGCGCTGAGGTCACAGCTCCACCAGGTCCTATTGGTTGACGAATGGCGCCGACGACTTGAGCGGCCGAGCTCAGGCGTGGCAATTATTGAAGCCGTTCGGCCGGTCATGGTCGAATGGCTGACCAGGCGGAGTGGCACCCTAAGCTTCCGGCTGACACAGGTGCTCTCGGGGCACGGTTGCTTCGGGAGCTACCTGTGTCGCATCGGCCGAGAGCCAGCAGCAGGGTGCCATCACTGTGGCTGCGCGACGGACACCGCGCAGCACACACTAGCAGTTTGTCCCGCCTGGGACGTGCCACGCCGCGAGCTCGTCGCGGCCATAGGCCCGGATCTCTCGCTCTCGACTGTCGTCTGTAAGATAGTTGAGAGCGAGACCGGGTGGAACTCCGTCGCCTCATACTGCGAGGCAGTCATGCTCGCTAAGGAGGCGGCGGAGAGGGAGAGAGAGCGGACCACCAGGCTCCTCTCCCGCGGCCGACGAACACGGCGGCGACGGGTCGGAGATGATCTAAGACCGCCGTAAAGGGCCTGCGGGCGACGTGACGCGGGCACGTCCGTCGCCCTGCACTATAGCAGGCCCACGTGGTGGAGGCGCATCGTGCCGCGCGACTCCCACAGTTCGTCGGGGGGGATGTAACACCCGCCCCTCCCTGAGGGGTCTACTATCTTGACCCGCTCAGGCTGCAGAAGAGGGCCCCTTGTGAGGGGCCGACACCTGCCGGGTGAGCAGACGCAGTGCCGTAGGCAGTTCCTGCTTCCCGGCCAAATAGGTGTAAGGAGGCACCATGGGGTTTTATTCCGTGCAAGTCGGACATATCCCACCCTAGCTGCCCGGCTAGAGTGGATATCCGTAGGGATATCCCCAAGTAAAAAAAAAAAAAAAAAATGGTTAGCTCAGATAGGTCGCGAATTGCATGTATCAGGCAACAGCCCAAGCCGAGGTGTGCCGTGCACCCTTGAGCGAGTTGTCAAATAAAATCGGCGCATTGCCTTAAGCGCTCGCCTTAGTAGCCCGGTGAAGCTGTTAAAACCTTGATAGGTCAATAGCGTAGTCAGTTCGAAAAACAAACAATAGGGACATAAAGTAACTAGAAATAATCATTCGATATTGTTTATGCTTTGTTAACATGCTAAAATATAAATGTAGTATGTCAAATACATTATTCAGAATTTAGCGTATTTCTTTTCTATATAACGTATACCCTCTTCCTTATATCTGTGCATCCACTAAAAACGACTGTAACGTATAATGTATTGAAAATATATATGTTAAAAAGATGTACCCGATCGAGTTTTTTGCCGGTTTTTCTCGATGACTGGGTTGTTTTCCGAACCGGTGGTCGTTTCGACGTCCATAAGTGGCTTATTAGGGCCTAAACTGGAAAAAGAATTTTTAATTTGATTAACTTGATTTGACCTTTTAAATGGTTTGCCCTTTATTCACTATTGAATCTAAACTGTATTGGATTTTAGCACCCTTTAGTATTTTTCTAAATTTTTCTTATTCAGTGCTCCAAATCCTTGGTATACTTGGTACTATGTAATACATTTGATTTCTAGACAATTCTTTTAGAATCTAAATGTGTTTAGTATACCTTTCATCTGAATAACTTCAGAATTAAAGAACGAAATAAACGTCTAATGGTTCCAAAAGCACTCGGTACGCGAAAATTTAATTTAGCTGGAATTTTTCAGATACGAAAGGGTAACAAATCTTTTGTTAAGCGTGTCATACGCACGGATGCTCCGCGAGCGTGTTTTGAATTTAGTTAATGCGTACTTATATATTCTTCGTATGTGTATTTTATCATATATTTTATGTTAAATACTAGCTTCTGTCTGCGACTTCGTCCTCATGGCACCTAATGTAAAAAAGTGACTAATAAAATCAACTGCATGTGTTTACGTATCTACTTTTCTCTCGTACTTAAGTCGCGTCATCATTAAAATTACACTAACTTTTGATAGAGTGAACCGATTTTAATCAAACTAAAATTAAATGTTACTCGTGTACGCAGTACTTTAGCAGTGATGCGTGTTCAAACAAACAGATAGACAGACAGACATTTCTAAAAATGATTGAAATGTATTTTGTAATAAATACGATATTTTTTACTCATGCTGCCAACAATCTGTTAACCGGTGTATCATAAGGTCTACATTTGTTTTTTGATTTTGAAAAGAAAATATAATGAGGAAATTTATATGAAAAGTACGTAAAATTTACTTAAATATATTTTAATAAGTTTACATTGCAAGTACGTCGATATATTACAGCTCGTAAATACGCGAGCTTATGACGATACGAGAGCTTTTACCGAGGAAGTTATTGTCTATCAGATTTTACGATGACAATAGCGGCTCAAAAACCCGTCGGTTGTGTTGTGGCCACGCAACAAGGTATTCAAAACATATTAACAATAACTGTGCCCGCAACTACGTCCGCGTGATATTTAATGCAAAACAGTGATTAATAAAATCATCTTAATTGTATATATATATATATATATACTAGCGGACCTGGCGGACTTTGTCCTGCCGTGGTAATAAAAAATGAAATCCCTAAAAGCCAACCGCAGCGCCACCTACCGGGTCCAATTGTGAATCTAAACCATTCTCGGATCCACTGAAATACGCACACAAAATTTCATTGAAATCGGTCCAGCCGTTTAGGAGGAGTTCAGTCACATACACACGTACAGAAGAAATTTATATATAAAGATATATATATCTACTAGCGGACCTGGCGGACGTTGTCCTGCCTTGATAATAAAAAATATAAATCCCAAAAGTCAACCGCAGCGCCACCTACCGGGTCCAATTGTGAATCTAAACCATTCTCGGATCCACTCGAACACGCACAAAAAATTTCATCAAAATCGGTCCAGTCGTTTAGGAGGAGTTCAGTCACATACACACGCACACAAGAAATATATATATTAAGATTTAGGTAGAGTTACAAGTATACATAACCCATACTACGTAACTCAAACGTATACAGATAAAATAAAAAGATATACATATGTTAACATAAAACTAAATAAAATAACGTAATTATTCTAGACGCTTAGAGAAAATCATAAATGTATCACACAATTTCCTCCTCTCACAGGCAAATATGTCGACTAGTGTAAACTGAACCAAATATATCTAAGCTTTAGCGATTTTATCGTAAACATAGTACTTTAGAAGTGATGCTTTTTTTTTTTGTTTTTTTATTGAAGCTCGGCAAAGTGACTGTACTGTGCCTGATGGTAAGCACAGTACAATCCAAAAAGAATGGCGACCACCGAAAGATATACTATCCATCGCTGGTCGCCGCTGTCATGCCGGCCTGAAACTGCCCTCCCCCCCGGTTGCTGGATATACACCGGCTGATCCCGGAACGCGACACGCCCAAACGTGCCACTATAGCGGGTGTTCCACCTGGTGTACGGTGGTCGCGATCCAGTCGGGTACAGACACCCTACCACCCCGCAAACACCCTACCACCCCGCAAACACCCTACCACCGACAGACAGACAGATATTTCTAAAAATGATTGAAATGTATTTTGTTATTTATTCTTTTATGCAACATTCTTTTTCACGACAATTTAAAAAGTACCGACACATTAGATTTACTTTCTTATTACATGTATAGGTATAGAAGATGCTAACCCCAACTTTCTAATTGCGTAAGTTTCAGGGATGTCACAACCGAAGCGCATCGTATATCAACTCGTGTCTATTGATCCGTTAACGCCTTTGTAATTAATGAAGCAGATTACACAACTTATACCAATCGAAAATTAATTTTCAAGCTATAACAGTTAATAGTTATTGAACCCGCGTGTTTCGTGGCCGCAACTTATTGTGTGACCGATGGGACGTACCGACTGATAGTCGAATGTTTCACAAACATGAATTCCGGTTTATTAATTTAAATTGATGTATAGGAAACACATATTACACATATAGACTGAATATTAAATAAAATTATAGATTAAAGAGTTTGTTTCTCTGAGCTGCTCTCCGAAACGACTGAACCAATTTTAACTAGACTTAAAGTGACAGATAGTGGACTTATCCGAGTATTAATTAAGGTTAAGATTTGTTGGAGGTAGAGCCACGCTGAAGCTATTACTGGTTTCAGCATGAATGGGTCGGCTCACTCGGGATAGTACTACCCGACACACAGAAACACCGACGTGAAGTAATAATGCTTGCATTGTTGCGTTTCGTTCGGTCAGTGAGAGCGTCGGAGGCCCACCTCCCCTCCCACTCCACCAAACACAGGCTGGCAACACACTTGCGACTCCCCTGGTGTTGCTAGTGTCTATGAACGGCGGTGATCACTTACTATCAGGTGAAAAAACGAAACAAACAAACGAAAAAAAAAAACGAGAAACGAAACCATTTCCATGAGCACGAATACAGCAAAGAGTAAAAGTGAAAACTAAAGTAAAATACTATTTCGGTTTCGTGGTGAAAACATTTAAAGTTGCTTTGAAATTTCATAAACGAATGATCACAGATTAATCAATTGCGAGTTTCTCGGCCTTTGTGTTGAATTTAAACTGTTTACTTGCCAGATAGACTGAACCTCAAATACCTAAAATGGTTTCAAATAATTTGGATGATATTTGATGAAAAACTAAATAAACAAATTAATATTAAGAGAATCGTATCTGAAATGACAAGGGAGCCTTGGGATCCACCAAAAACGAATGAAAATTGATATGTTTTTTAAATTTATGTATGCCTAGCTTCTGCCCGCGACTTTGTCTGCGTGGAATAGTTAGTTGGGCTAACGCTAACATGCAGCGGAAGCTCTCAAAACGAAAAAAGCACCCCGATTTTGAAACATTCTTCATTGGTGCTCCGCTCCTAATAGTCTTAACGTGATGATATATAACCTTCCTCGATAAATGACTTATCTAACACTGACAGATTTTTTTAAATCGAACCAGTAGTTCCTGGGATTAGTGCGTTCAACTAAACATACCCTCCAGCGTTATAATATTGGTATATATTACTATAAAACTTCTCTCGTACATAACTCGAACCGTCATTCAAATTACAATAACTTTTGATAAAGTGGACCGATCCTAATGAAACAAAGAGTAAGTTACTCTCGAGGATATGTTTTATGGTTTTCTTTTATGAAGGTGGTAGAGCCACGCTGTAGCTATTACTAGTTTCAGATGAATGGGTCGGCTCGCCCGGGGTAGTACCACCCTCTCACAGAACTCCGACGTGAAGTAACAGTGCTTGCATTGTTGCGTTTCGTTCGGTCAGTGAGAGCGCCGGAGGCCCACCTCCTTTTCCTCTTTCCCTACCCCTCCCCCATACACTGGCTGGCAACGCACTTGCGACTCGCCTGGTGTTGCTAGTGTCTATGGACGGTGGTGATCACTTAACATCAGTTGACCCACATGTTCGTTTGCGTCGTTTTAATATAAAAAAATTAACTTTAGCAGTGATGCGTGTTCATACAAACAGACAGACAGACAGACAAATCTAAAAATGATTGAAATGTATTTTATTACTTATTCCTAGACTAGATATGCAACAATTTTTTTTTTCACGAAAATCGAAAAAGTACAGCCGCGTTAGAATTACATTCTTAGTATATGTATAGATATTTATTTATGTATAGATAAAATTAGTTTATTAGTACTTCCCACTACTATTTTGGGTAAAATTTATAAGTTATTTGTTTTAATAATATCTACATTAAATCATTATTACAGGTTATATACGATTAAACAGGATGATACACGATAATATACAGTATTACAACGCGATATCTGGCAAACCAACCGACCTGGGAAAGCGTAAAACAATCTAACCAATACGTCTAAATCTACTTAATTAGGTACTGCAAATCTAGTTTTAAAAGTTGTAGTATATTATAAGTGTACTTCGAAAAATATATTTGGGAATAAAAATGAATTCTAAAGCGATTGTTCAAGTTCCTAACTTTTTATTTTGAAACGTTTACTTCCGGTTTTGTACATTAAAAATAATATTTTTTATCAAAGTTGTTATACATTGAAAGAGTTATATCTCCTATAAGTTTGATTTTATTTTTAACTAGCTGTGCCCGCGACTTCGTCTGCGTGGAAGCGTATGTAAAAAACAGTGATTAATAAAGTAATTTGTATATTTAGTATAATATAATATAAGTATAATAATATTAAGTCCATTTACTTGTCAACTTTTCTCTCGTACTTAAGTTGCGTCGTCATTAAAACTACAATAACTTTTGATAGAGTACACCGATTTTAATAAAACATAAACTAAGTTACTTCCTACTTACTAAATATTATAAGTTTCCAAGAAAAAATCAGAATTTCAAATTTGTTTATTCTTTAGAAGCACATAAATTGATATATAAATATTATAACAAAAAAAACAAGGCACTCATAGTGACTGCCAACAGGAGTGAAAACCCAAAACAATGGGATTTAAACTATGTTCTCTTTTGAATTTTGAAAGTAATTACAGTATGAGTTATTTAAATTTCATAATTTGTAAATTGAAATTATTATCATTAGTCTCTCTTTCACATCTATATAATGCATCATTACATATGACGGACTGCACAATCTCAATACAAAATATCGATATTAAATGTACACAGGCCCTTATATTACGCGTCGCAAGCGCAATACGCTCGGTCACGCTTACTTACATGTCATTACACGAAATTATAAATTTATCTCCTACCAAAAATACCGCTCAACGCTCCTAAAGAACTTATCACTTCAAAAATATGTGTTCCTGTTCATACAAAGTAGTGGTACAATTAGGCTGAATATGAACAAATTTCGGACCCTCACTTTTGCCCCTGTCTGCTCCATATAAAATGCCCCGGGTATCAGTACAAATATACGTACTAACGTATGTATTCTGCTATCGTTGCTCTATTCATGGGTTCGGGTCTGTTTCAAACAATACGAATCTGGTAAATAACATCGCTAATTCTATTTCCTTGTACATTTGAAAGGGTTAACTAGTTTTGTTCGAAACTCAATTACGAAAACGCATAACAGTGTACTCATAACTGTGTTTCGTATTTACAAGCGCTAATTTTGTAAAGTTGAATGCTTCGAAATCCTTTAGTTTTAAACTTTATTTTATTACTAGCTCCTGCCCGCGAGTTCGTCCGCGTTAAATAGTTACTTTGGACTAACGCTAAAAAAACCCCGATTTTGAAACATTCTTCATTGTTGCTCCGCTCTTTTTGGTCTTAGCGTGATTATATTGTAGCCCGATGAAGCTGCTAAGACCTTGCCAGATCAATAGCGTAGGCAGTTCGAGAAAAGAAAAAAAGTGATTATATATAGCCTCGATAAATGAGCTATCTCACAATGATAGAATTATTCAAATCGGACCAGTAGTTTCTGAGATTAGCGCGTTCAAGCAAAAAAACTCTTCAACTTTATAATCTTTATATAAAAATTTCTGGTTGCGCCGCTTTATATATATTTGAAATTCCCGCATTATTGTGATCAGATCGCGCCACTTTCCAGCCCCGCTCGATTACCCTTTCCTATGGCACATGCTTATATACGGTAGCGCGTCGAACGCGCCGCCACTACTACTATTAGTGTTGTTGTTACCGCGCCGCAGTATTGTTGTTACCGCGCCGCATCAGTATGGTTGCCGCGCCGCACCGCGCCGCATGCAAATAGTTTGAATTTTCGCCTGGTCGAGTGAGAAATAAACGCATCGCTTCGCATATATTGTGTGCCGACATACATTATAAACAATAAGTGTTGTGTGGGAGAAAACCCAGTGGAGAGCAACGAGAATTACCTAGCCGGCTAGCCACGTGTAAAATGCAGCGCGCGAGGTATGTGCCAAGTTTCCTTCCTACCCTTGTCTCCCTCTTCGTAGCTGATCGCAATAGTTGAATATCAAATATAGCACCCCCGCATATACAGTCCACTTAAATTAGCAAAGAAACCCCCGCCCTTCGGTGGCGTCGACAACGCAACGGCGCCACCAATTTCTTCTGTATGTGTGTATGTCACTGAACTCCTCCTAAACGGCTGGACCGATTTGAAGAAATTTTGTGTGCGTGTTCGATTGGTTTAGATTCACAATTGGGCCCGGTAGGTGGCGCTGCGGTTGAATTTTATATACTTTTTTTTATTATCAAGGCAGGACAACGTCCGCCGAGCCTGCTAGTATTAGTATAGATTCGAAGTAGCTATGACTCAATATATACGAATACCACATCTATCCAGGTTTGAATCACTACAAGGAGCGTAAGTTTTCAGAGATGGAAAATAGGATGATGGTAGGACTTCTTTTTAAAATATTGTATAGGTTTTAGCGTTTGATCACAATTATATCTGATGTTAATGGAGAATGTGTTCTGAGACGGTAAATACGGTAAGCCTAAGGGTATTGACACTTAAATACAGCTGCCGGAACACACCAACAGGTGGCTGGCGACAAATTTTAAACTTAATAGTAGTAGCTAATTAGCCGAGTATTAAAACAACATACGACTATGAATTACGGTTAGGGCTGTTGATTTCAACTGACCTGTGTATCTCTGTGGATGCTATAGGTGGACCAGCAGCAAGGTTCCACCTGGTTGGAGTCCAGCCCCCAGAACTCCAACTCCTCTTCGAACAGCGGCCCGCACACATTAGTAGGGTAGTGGAGTTTACCAGTTCTGGAACAAATTCGTTTATATTATTGACTGCATTATGCGAATATAATTTACTGCTGCTAATTGCTTCATAGTAACTTAAACTAAACAATCATGTATTATAAAATTTGAAAATTATTAACAATAATCTATAATCTTTGGAAATTTGAGAATTTTAACAAAAAAGATGTGTTTTCATATATTTATCTCATTTTTATCATGTCCACACTTTCTAGGTTTTGAAGACGTATAAATCTATATATACATATAACAAGAATATATATTTTAGATTTTTGTGAAACAAATTGTTGCAGGTGTCTTGGAATAAATAATAAAATACATTACAATCATTTTTAGAAATGTTTATTTGTCTGTTTGTATGAACACGCATCACTTCTAAATTACTGTGTTCACTATAAAATATCACCATGAAAATCATAAAGCGTATCCTCGAGTAACATTTAGTCTTAGTTTTATTAAAATCGGTTCGCTCTATCAAAAGTTATTGTAATTTTAATGACGACGCGACTTAAGTACAAGAGAAAAGTAGACAAATACTATTAAATGGATATAATACGTTCAGGTGATTTTATTAGTCACTGTTTTTTACATTAGATTCCACCCGGACGGAATCGTGGGCACAGCTAGTCTTATATATTCCTCTAATTATTTTTGATTATAATTATATTTATTGTGTTAAGTATATATGTCGGGGTCGAAGTTGGGGGGCGTTAGTTTTAAAAGTATGACGTCCTCCTTGTTGTCTAATCGATCAGTCACTCAAGACCAATCTGTTATATTTATTGTCAAAACACCGACTACACGTCCGGACATTACTTTGGGCCACCATTGAAAATCAGCGCTGCAGTAACACCCAGTTGTGCTGCAGCACTTAGCTGAATGGTGGTGCCTTTGTTGGATATTCTAATAAGCTATGTATATGTTCATCTTGTTGTTTTGATGTTATCCAGCAATAAAGACAATTCTTTCTTCTGTCTTTCTTCTTTCAATCAAGTATTAATTTAAAAAAGCGTTTAGATAGCGGCACATACAATACCGCTGTAGATGTAGCACGTCTGATGTTAAATGAAGTCCTAGTCTAAGACTGTAAACACGCTAAACATAGAGGGCACGGGTTCTCAAGTGCAGCTGCCGGAACACGCCAACAGGTGTTTGGCGACAGATTTAGACTGGTAGCTAGTCTGTCGGACTTAGAAAAAGCCCTACCACCTTGCTATGATTTCATCACGATAGTTTTCGTTCAGCGAAAGCTCCGATTCAGTTACAAGAGTTCAAATCTACGTCCATGAACGCGGTGCGCGAACACGCTATCAAGTAAGACATACATACATGCATTATAATAATATTACTGTTTTCAGTGCCTCACACATAAGTAACTAAAAAAAACTGTTATTTCCTAATAAATAATAATTAAGAAGCTACTATGCAATAATACAATATTAGTGTCCAGTAACAAGAGGTTTTCTATATTCTTACCTCACATGTCCTTCAGGCCATTTAAAATTTTGACAAAAAATAGATGCAATGCAATCACAACTCCACCGGAATACATCATGTATTGCAATACAATATTACGTTACAACATTATACATAACATGACATAAGTAATTCTTTCGTTTTTAATAGTTATCAAATCGTGTACCACCGGTGGTATTTGTCGTACGGAACATGTTAAAATGTGTTGTTATTAAAAAAAATCGAGGCTTTCATAAGGACTGCCGACAGAAGTGAAAACTCAATACAACGGAATAACTGTGTTCTGTTTGAATTTTTTAATTAATTATAGTGTGAATTATTTAAATTTCACAATTTGTAAATTGAAATTATTATCATTATTTTGGTTTTCACATCTATTGGCACTCGGAACAATAAATATATACGTTTATACAGTTTATTATTTAATTAAACATATGCTTTAATACTGCACAATCTCAATACAAAATATCAATATTAGATGAACACAGGCTCTTATACTATACGCGTCACTAGTCAGACGCAAACCGCGCAAGCGTAATACGGCCGATCATACTTACTAGCATTATAAATTTATCTCCTGCCAAAAACACCGCTCAACGCGTCTAAAGAAGTTTTCACTTCAAAAGTTCTTACTTTTGCGTAAACTAATATTTATCACATAGTAGATTTTGAAGGCACAATGCAGTCACTTTACAAAAAATTATATAAATTCGAACCTTCTCGAATACTTTTTTAAACGACATATGCTATTAAATTACATCAAACGGGATCCGTTCAATCCGACCTTGCTTCACCCTTCCAATGAATATAATGTATCAAATGAATAAATCTTGAAATGGAATACATCTCGCTTTTCATAAAGATAGCTATATTAAATGATTATTTATACAGCACTCCATCAAAACTATACAAAAAAATAACATATTTTGTTTACAGTCGGTATATTTTGTTTTGCAAAAACGATATAGCGTTAAGCACCCTATTATTATACGCGTAAATGCTAATGTTGTTTGTAATACAACTAAAGTTTATACAAAAGGCACTATGAAGTGAGTATTTATTTATCAAATCATGGCTTTGTCCGCGATTCTGCTCGCGTGAAATACAATAAAGTAGATTAATGTTCGAATTTCTGTTGAAAGTCGTCGGCCACACCTATGTTTTTTTTTATAGTTTTATAACAACGTATATTAATATTCCTTAATATTATTGCTTCCCCAGTTGTTTCTACGCCTATTTATAAAAAAACTGCTCACCTGTGTATTTCAAGAGCTAGTTGAAAATGAAAAAAAATCTTTTTTATATTTCTAAAACCATTTTGGACAATTCTAGTACCCTATCAATTGAGGAATTATGTAGCCGCATTAAGCCGTTTTTGAGTCAACTCTATATATACAAACACAGTCGAGAAAAAATTAACATCATATTCGTACTCAATTGCCGTTATGGCTATCTATGAAAACGTTTCGTACGAAAATTACATTTACAAACATGACTGCCGATTAATTAATATATATATATATAACTAGCTTCTGCCCGCGACTTCGTCCCTGTGGAATAGTTACCGTTTACGCAGCGCACGCAGCGGAAGCTTTCAAAAGGAAGAAAAAAACGATTTTGAAACATTCTTCATTGGTGCTCCGCTCCCATTGATCTTAGCGTGATGATATATAGCCTTATAGCCCTCCTTGATAAATGAGCTATCTAATGCTGAAATAATTTATCAAATCGGACCAGTAGTTCCAGAGATTTGCACGTTCAAGCAAACAAATTTTCAGCTTTATAATTTTAATATGTAAAGGCTATTTGATAAGGTGGATCAATATGTGAACGATTATGTCGTCTGGAAATGATGCCCCTCTCTATGATTCACTAATAACGAATGTAACTATTTATGTTTTGTAAAAATATATAACATGAAGAGAGTTACGAAGGTCAGAGCCGGAGGATCCAAAAAAAAAAACAAATTACTTTAAATTAATTTATTAAATAAAATTACAGAAAGAATCTAAAACTAGAGATTGTCGCCGATGTTAGGCTTACTCTCACACTAAACCTAAACTAAAACAAATAGCATAGTGAATGCTACCGATGTTAGGTTAACACTCTCTTTCCGTTGTTTTCGTCCAAGTACTTATACGTGGTCAATGTGGGAATGGAGGAGTCGAACCACCGAACGTTTCCACTAAGTTTGTGCACCTGTTGAGATAATCGCTGACTCGCATTCTTGAACACCTGCCGCACCTTCGGATTGGCAACTCGGCACTCTTCTTAGTCAACGATTTGTGTTGTGTAGCGATGGCGTAATACTTTGAACACCTACCGCATCGTGGGACTGGAACTCTTAGTCAGCAATTGTGGTGTGTAGCGATGCCGTAACAAGAGATAAACCATATCGAGTTTCTTGCCGGTTCTTCTCGATGTTTCTCGGTAGTTTTCCGAACCGGTGGTAGCTTTGACGTTCGTAAGCGCCTTTCAGGGTCTAAATTGAATAAAGGATATTTTGATTTTGATAATATTAGTATAGATTAAATATTAATTTCTTCTGTCTTTATTACACAGATAAACACAGGATTTCTAATTAATCTATTAGTTTGAACTTTTCCAATTCTTGTTATTCGAACCCATCAAAACATGAAATTATTGCCATCTATATCACTTGCAAAGCCATATAATTTGCATCTGTTTTTGGCCTCGCTGTACCGAATATTCAACTCTTGTCAAGCTCATATTTTCAAATTCATTAGAGTTTTAAAATCGCAAAAGGCATGCATAACTGCACGACTTATACCCGGTATCTGAGGTACTTTAACTGTAGTTTATCTGTTCAATAACGTTATCGGTTCGATAACTTGTTAAATTGCGATTGTGAATACACAATCATACGATAAATATCAGTAAAACTCAACGGGCCATTTGAAAGTTTATCTTATGAATAAATTTTTTGAGTCAATAGCTATTGGTAGTTTAACTGAGTATCTCAGAAACCGGACATTAATACTCGAACTATTTAAACTTTAAAACCGACATCATCTGGAACCACCGGCAACATATTGATATAGACGTCTAATAACAGATGAGAAACTTATGTGATCGCTCCTAAAATAATGAATAATGCAGAAAGAAGCAGTCCACTTAATTTGCGTAAGTTGTAGAGAAAGAGCTGTCAAACGTTTTCTTTATAATGCACGACAAAGTGACGATACTGTAATTGACGATAAGAATAGTGCAGTACAATTGACCCGAAACGTTATAATTTAGAAGTGAGTGAGATGGAGATATCATATTATCTTGCTTCAAAACTTAATATGCACGGGTTTATTCGTATGGTACCACTATCGGGCATGACTATCGAGTTTTACCACCACTCAAATTAAAGAAAAACTAAATCTGATTTAAAATATTGACCCAGTACATGCATTAAAATTAAAACGAAATAAAATAATTCTAATGATTTTATCTTAAGACTAGCTGACACCCGCGACTGTGTCTGCGTTGTTTCTTAGATAACAATATATTTTATGTAAAGAGGAAATACACAAATAAATTGAAAGTTAAAATATGCTTCATAGTTTTGCCCCTTCTCTTATTCGCATCTTGCGCACCACACCGCTTGTCTCACTTCTCTATGGCAAGAAAACACACGTCGCTGAATGCGTAGTATTAAAAACAACTTTAGTTTCGCAAAACTTTAATAACTTTGTACTAAATGTTGATATTGTGATTATTTTTTTGGACTACGTGTTTAGGTAGGTAAGGTAAGGTGTGTAAGGTAGGACTATATATGCATCAGTCCTTTTCATTTTGTATCCGGCTCTCTCATATCTCTCTTGAAACAGGCTGAACTATATATCAAAGCGATATATCAAACAACAAGCGTCTAGTAGATATATCGTCGATGCAACGAATCCCGGTCCACTATTATCCCACCCACAACCGCACCGTAACTACCGAGGAAATGTACTAGGTCGAATAAAAGTCGTGTGCACGAATCCAATTTCATTGCCGGCATCCGACCGCCGTCGCGTAAACAAAATTTGTAATAATTCTAATTTTATTGACTCGTAGAATAAATAAAATTCAAATCTTTTATTATAAATGTATAGTTAAACGGATCTGTGAAATGGTTTAATAGTTTTGACAAGGAAACCGCTTGATGAATTATGGTTTTAAGCGTTATTTACACTTTTCAAGTATACATATAGGTATTCTTAAACTCGCGTTACATTTGCCAATGATAGGGGGATTTTTATACTTCATACATTTTTGTGTTTGGCCACAATCTTAGCTGACGTTTGTCGAATTGGTTTAAGATGGTAAACACGCTAAATCTAGAGGTATACTGATTCTCAAGTGCAGTTGCCGAAGCAGACCTGCCTGCCACCTGTCATCTGCCACGTCTGTCTGTCTGTTCGCGATATACTCGGAAACTACTGAACGGACTTTCATGCGGTGTTTACCAGTAGATAAAGTGATTCATGAGGAAGATTAAGGTATACCATTTGTTGAAAAATTAATAAAAACCATTAATAAAAAAACAATAAAAATGTTGAATACGTACTCTTCTAATAAAAATTAACAAAAATCAATCTGTTACAGCGAAATATAACTTACACATCGAAATAACCAGAAAATACTTCATAAAACTCTCATCGAATTTGATGATACGAAACAGAATTAGCTGAACGATTCAATTTGGTTCAATATTGCTTGAGCTTTGATCTTTTAATTCGCGTCGGACGTTTCTCAATCCGCTTGATTAACTGCCGAATGAGAATTACCGAAAATACTCCAGATTTAGGAACGTTTAGTCGGATGTCAGATATTATCAAAAAAAAAATCATCGTTTACATTTTTTTTGTCTTTACAAATTGCCCATTTCCAAATAGTGAGGAAGTATCTGAAGTATTCTAAAATTTTCTCCGGGTATTACGTACAAACTTTAAAAATAAATAATGCAGCATGGTACTCACTTATGTGTGAGAAAATACACACATACTGCAATCTTGCTGCACCATTAATTTCTAAAAACAAGGCGGCTTAAACTTTTTTACGGTCGGCTTTTACAGTCCCTTTAAAGGGTTATCGGTGTCGTTAATAAAAAATCTCTAGAATTGACTTCTAGAGAATTCGACCATTTTTTTTGACATAATCTTCTAGTAGATTACTACTGCTATTGTCTAGTAGGTAATGGTATTACAAGTTTCTTGTGAAAATTTTAATGAACTAACAAGATGGTGGCCGTCTTGTTAAAACTTTTCCGGAAATTTTTGTGACAAGTCAGAATTCATGTTCGGCGGTATTATTATCCATCCACTTCACTCGTGTTTTCACAAGATTATGAATAGAATATAAAATCCACTACATGACATTCCAAAACCGGGTTAAAAACTCCCACATAACCCCCTTCGTTGTATTAGATATACAGGCGCACCACAATATGACAAGGGGTTGTTCTGTTCTAGACACCAAAGCGAGTATAAGAAAGACATTTACGAAAGGGCTAGAACCACAGAGTGGCATAAACGTGTACCACATAGTAACTAGATAAGTCGTTTTTTTATCTTGCTCTATATAGATAAATTTGTTTTGACTATTTTATCATTAAGTGATGACCAGAAAGCCTATACACAGACTACTATATCCTCTCTCCAATGGGACAAAAATTGACTGCACGATTTTTAAGATTTTCTTAGGCTACAGTGAAATATTTGTTAAATTACCAGATCTTAGCATATTTTGTTATTCTTTTGTAGAATATATAATCTATATATATATATATATATATATATATATATATATATATATATTATAGGAGGCAAACGAACAGACGGTAGACGGTAGACGGAGCCGATGGTAAGTGATCACCGCCGTCCATAGACACTAGCAACACCAGGCGAGTCACAAGTGCGTTGCCGGCCTTTTATAGAAGTATACGCTCGTTTCTTGAAGGTTTGCATTTCATAATTGTTTGGAAATACCGCCGCTGGGAGTCGATTCCACAAGGTTGAAGTACGAGGCAGAAACGACCTTGAAAACCTCACCGTGGAAGACCTCCACTCATCCAAGTGGTGTGGATGAAATTTTAGTTTGTATTGTATTTAGTTTCTATGTAAAGAAAATGTATTTCTTAAATATTACATGGAGTTTCATCATCTTCCAGTTACAAACTCTCTTGTAAATTAAGTATGTATATTAAAAATAAACGTAATGACATGTCAAAGTAATTTATAAAATATTACAGACAAATTGTAGGAAGTAAAATTTTAAAAGTTAAACTTGTAATGTCGTTTCTATGTTTACAAGTGGGTATTTATGTAGGTAATTATGTAATTTAGCATAGTTTTCTGTAATTTACTATGTAATAAATAAACTTTCTATGTTTACAGAGCAACACATACAAGTTTTATTTTTGAAGTTATACTTCTTTAGGCGCGTTATGAAAAAATGATGAGAGTGAAATTTTAATTTTTGTGACACAAAATTAACAGTATGAAGCTGTCTGCTTAACCGCTCATTAAGTCTCGAAAAAAAAGCTACCAACAAAATAGAAATTGAACCTCGATATTAGTCGCGCATGTTGGTACGCTCGTCGTTTTTTTTTTTTGTCGTTTTTTTCTACAAACGTAGATTAAGGCGAAAGATAAAATTTTTGAACAGATTGTTATCTTGTTACGCCAAAGAAGTATAACTTCTAACGCGTGTACATAAGTACACACACACTTTTTTTTTTTATTCAAATATTAATCTTATATATAACTAAGCGTAGATAAAACAGTCCAAGATCTTTTGTCTCCTCTGTTTGTCAACTGATTTTCTTTTTCTTACCTGTTTAATAACTATTGACTAGTTATTTTTTTGTTTACTATTAACTAACCGAAACCTTTCTTTATAAGTCTCGATTCGCCATACTTCACATTGCTTACATTTACTATTTCTACAATATTTTTATACTCTTTATCCTTTAGTTTGATTTTAGTATTTCATTATGTTTGTTATAACGTCTTGAGGGTGCCACAGGTTTTTTTGTACGGAATAATGCATAATGCAAATGCTCACATCGAAAATCAGCGCTGTAGTATTGCTTGCCCTGCAGTAAATTGCTGAATGGGGTTGGCAGTTGTTCGACATTATTTATTCTTCTATATATCCATAATTTAATTTGTTTTGCTTTGGTTCTAACCATTTCTTACTTTCTGTTTCTTTCTAATAATATGAATTTGTCATTTCGAAGTCGATATATTTCTGTAATCGTTCTGCTTTTACGAAATATGTAATTTAGTTTTTAAATAGTTTTCATTAGAATTAGTTTCTTTATATGTTTTTTGACGTTAATATACTATATACGGTTCACCACGATCTAATCTGATGTTAAATGAGGACATAGTGTAAGATAGTAAACACGCTAAACCTAGAGGTGGCTGGCTCTCAAGTACAACTACCGGAACACACCAACAGATGTTCCTGGCAACAGATATTCAACTTGAGGGTGGTAGCTAGCCAAGCGTACTTAGACTGGCATAAAAACCCTTGCACATTATACAAATTCCAAAAGTTGTCTACTTAAATAAGCATGTAGCGGCTACACCGGCTACGTAATTAGCTTACTCGTATATTGTAGCAGAATGCTTTTTCGAAGCCAATATCAAATCGATTTGTATGCCAATACGAGGCTTGAAGTAGTAACGGGCAGTCAAATATTGGTATCGAATTATGTCTTCAAACTTTGCATTAATAGACGTTGATTCGAATCCGTGCGACGGAATTGCAGCTTTCGCTAAAGGGAAACATCGTGTGAAACCATAGCATAGAGGTAAGGTTATTCTAAGTCCGCCTGGAGAGGAACCATCCTCAAATTGACAATTATTATAACTGATATGAAAACTAACAAACTATAACAGGACGAGAAAGAAAACACTAAAATCAATTAACACTCTAAAACTTTATTTTATGAATAGCCTGAGTTTCTATCGTTGTTTTAAATTTATTTAGTTTATTTGATAAAAGACGTATGTTTTATATTATGTATTACATAACCCACATATTCTGTTAACCGGAGAATAAAAGCCTAAATTAATATAAACTGTAAAATTAAAAAGAAATCAAAGAAGTGCATGCCGGTTGATTGAATGTTATATTTGTTAAAAGAAGCAATAGGAAAAGTGGCAGACGAATAAGCTATTGCTAAACCCACAGTAGTTTCAAAATTATGATGTTGCTCCAGAATTTTCAATTTTTTTTTTTTTTTTTCGAACTGGCTACGCTATTGACCAAACAAGGTCTTAACAGCTTCACCGGACTACTAAGGCGAGCGCTTAAGGCACTCAGCCGATTTTATTTTGACAACTAGCTCAATGGTGCGCGGCACACCTCGGCTTTGGCTGTTGCCTGATACAGAAAAAAAAAAGCGAATTTTCAATTAATGCTCTCTGTTACTAGGCTCAATGCCTCTTCAAATTACGCATTATTTTTTTATGTATTCAGCTCTCGGCCTAAACACCGTTGGTGTTACAGAAGGCATTATGCAAACAACACCCTCGGGTGCTGTTTATAAGCAACAGCAAGTCGTAGGGAATCAAAAGTCTATTTCCTCTTTAGAACGAGTCCTTTGGGCATCAATAAGAAGGCTGGATTATCGTTCGTTGCTCTTCACATCGAAATCCTTTTGTACAATTTATAAAGCGATGAAAACCTTACTTTGCCTATTATAATTAGGTAGATAAATTTGACACTATCAGGTGACGTTTCTCATAGAAAAAAAATAAAAAGGACGTCACAGACAATTCGTCCTTATAATGTTTAGTCTCAAACAGAAATAAACTCAAAAAGCATCCGCACAAAGACATTACAAAGCGAAATAGAAGCTGCTTATTTTTCCCGTCTCTAATGGACCATTGGAATATAGAATTCAGGTCAAATGCAATTGACAGTCGGTCCCTCCCGAAAGCCGACGCTGAAATATACACTGCTTCAATTAGGGCAGTTACACAATAACGTTTGAAAATATGATCTGTTATAACTGCGCAAATAATTAAATTATTTTATTATGCCGTATTAGTGGGAGCGAAAGGTGTATCAGCTAAATCTATCTATAATATAGTATATAATATAATACCTTGGTCTGTCGATGCTTCATTAGAACTTAATTTGTTCATTAAGAGATTATATACAGGGAATGTTAGTTAATCTCTATGCTGTAGAAGTGGGAGAGAGAGGTATATCATCAAAATCTCTCTATAACTTGCTGAAAGGCCTTGGTCTGTCCAGAACTGCAGCAGGTTCTAAACTAGGACGAGCATCTAAAGTTGCATTAGCAGGTCCATACCAGATTTGGATGGGCAGGGAGAGAAACACGAGTAGTTAACGTGACAGTCGGAAAGGGGCCCCTTAAATCTACACCCGTGTCACAAGTCTCGGGAAATACTCGGACTTTCTCTCGCTGCCACGGGATGATGCCCGCACGGTGAGTCCTTGGAATACTGAGAGATCCGTCTCTACCCACCAGATTGATGTGGGTGAATGTAAGAGAATTGGAAAGCACTACGGGTTTAAATTTTATTGTAATTTCGTAGCTGGCAGTAATTGTGATGGCGCGGACGCGCGAACCGTTAACTCTTCGGCTGAATTTTTAAGACCCAGAACTGAAAATGGCGGATCCCGTTTTTAATTATCTAGCGATTTTTTTTAATTACAATTTAATCTGTCATCGTTCAAGGTTCAAATCTATTGACCAGTGCATCATAAGTTCTACATTCGTTTGTATGGAACTTAAACCCTTATGCGTTTGGACAATCCAGGATTTAATGGAAATGGGAAGGAATTGAGGGTGAGAGGGGTATCAAAATGGCCTGCAATATGTGATCATCCAATTAAATTAGCCCTTTTATGAAATTCATGCGCTTGTGTTTCTTAAACGCATATTTTTACTTAACAGAGAGGTTAATGTCTTTCAAATGTCCGTATTTTATTTATAGTATTTTGTAGCTTATAGGGTTTGAAAGTTTTTCTTGCAAAATTTCATTAAGTTAGTATTAATTTTGAGTGGTCTTCTTGAAAGAAGATATGGGCATAATCACTACGCCAACCCACAACGTATTGGCGATTTCGAACTCCTAGAAATCCACACTTCTATATGTTCCCACATACAGTAGTACTACAAGAACAATTCTCAGATTCAGGTTTCCTCTCGATGTTTTCTTTCACTAGAAGCTGATTAACAGTCTTACTAATTTAAATGAGTAAATATGCGCGAATCCCGAAAAATTCGTTGTTAGATGCTGGGGCTCGAACCTGCGGACATCGAAATGATAGTCCATCGGTCAAATCACTAGACCAACACGACTCGAATATACAACAAATATTTCAGAACACGCGTACATACTAAATTTAAATTGGTGACAGTATCGGCTGACGGTGTAGGTAAACATCGTGAGGAAACCTGAACCTGAAAAATGTTGTTCTAATATTGCCGTATATTTAAATATATATATAAAGGAGACATATAACAGAATTTATTTTTATATGCAAATTGAGTCACCAGTGTATACGAACCTCAAGTTTCTATGGATTATTAAAACAGTTCCATTATCTATTGTTCAGCTGACGGCTTTGTTAGGGACGCGTGTCACCAACAGATCGGGCAAACAAATGTATTTAGTTTGTAAATACGGTACTATTAATTGATTAATTAATTTTTTACTTGTATAGAGTATAACCATACCAGATTATAATTGAGTAATTGTTCTCAATATTCGGTCTAGTATGTATTGAATGAATTGGATAATCGAAGGTAATTTGTTTATTAAAATGAAATATAAACAAATACAAATATATTTATTATCTAAAATCCTTTACATAATCCTTAACTATGACCCCAAACTAGGCAATGTCTGTCTCATCGACGTCTAATACCTGATAACAGATTAACTTAAATTGATAGTGACACGTATTATCTTGACATTTAGATGAAATTACATTTTAAGAGAATTAAAGTTAAGACTAATAATAAGAATAATAACTAGATAAATATTAGAATGTGTTTGTAGTTATGTTGAGTGTGTGTGTGCAAAAGTGATTGAGTGTACGTGTATGTGCTCGTATAACAGATATATAATAGGGTGGGCCAAAAAAAACTTTAAATTTTTTTTTTAGCTACCACGAAATTATCGTCCAAGATGGCGAAAAAAAAAAATTCTGGTAAAGTTTGAGCTCTTAACATTAATTTTCAGAGGTGTCACATCGTGATTTTCGATTTCCCATTTAAAATACCCGGGAAATATTTTTTTTTTTTTTTTCGAATTTTGATGTATCTCAACGAGTTATTCTGTGGTAAATGTAAATACATAATTTTGTAGGAAATTGAACGGCCTACAAAAAAGGTCTGATATAATTTTTCGCTAAGTCAACTCGGTTAAAAGTTATTCGCAGTTAAAGTTCAACCTAAAATAATATATGATGACTTTCACAATCTTTTATAGTTTTTTTTACAAAAAAATGCCTTAAAGACATAAAACAACATATTGTTCGTCATTTTTATCATTTTTAAATAATAGCGTAAATTTGCAACAATTGAAGAGTTGAAATTGAAAAACTAAAACAATAAACTTCTCCGTACTCGAAGAAGAAAATTAAAAAGAAAACAAATTACACAAGATTTTGCACGGTAAACAAAGGTGATGATGAACGACGCTTAAGGCAGTATTTACATGTAAATAATGCAGAAAAGGTGGCGCTTGAATCACCATCTACAGTGATTTTAGCGGTAAAACTTGATTTCTGATAACAAATTAAAAAATAATAGACATAATCACATCAACAATATTTACAGTACTTCCGACTACATTGAAATCAGTTTTCAACGCTTTCATTCGAATCGTGCTACATTAAGGCATTTTTTTGTAAAAAAAACTATAAAAGATTATGAAAGTCATCATATATTATTTTAGGTTGAACTTTAACTACGAATAAGTTTTAACCGAGTTGACTTAGCGAAAAATTATATCAGATCTTTTTTGTAGGCCCGTCAATTTCCTACAAAATTATGTATTTACTTTTACTACAGAATAACTCGTGGAGATACATCAAAATTCGAAAAAAAAAATTCCCGTGTAATTTAAATGGGAAATTGAAAATCACTATGTGACACCTCTGAAATTTAATATTAAGAGCTCAAACTTTACCAGAATTTTTTTTTCGTCATCTTTGACGATAATTTCGTGGTACCTAAAAAAATTAAAAGTTTTTTTTGGACCACACTAATATATATATATATACTAGCGGACCGGGCGGACGTTGTCCTGCCTTGAAAACAAAAAAAATCCTAAAAGTCGATCGCAGCGCCACCTGCCGGGTCCAATTGTGAATCTAAACCATTCTCGAATCTCCACGAACACACACAAAAAATTTCATCAAAATCGGTCCAGTCGTTTAGGAGGAGTTCAGTCACATACACACGCACACAAGAAATATATATATTAAGATAGTTCTTGGGATGCTAATGAACTATATAATAGATATAATATAAATGCCAATAGATAAGCTTGCAGTTCACCAGGTGTTATGTAATTACTACACGCCATAGGAAGAGAGAGAAATAGTTTATTATTGGAACAAAGGCTTCACGGATTTTTTGGTTTGTTCCCATTGGCTCTTTTGCGTAGGCGTCATGCTTTAGAAGTTGCAGTTTTGATTTCAAGTGGTTTGAAAAACAGAAGAACCAATAGTACAGTCTCTCTCTTTCTGCAACGTTCCATTTCTTACATATCTATTTTGGCAACCGATCTTCTAGTGGATTATTTCTGCCACTGTCGAGTAAGTAATGATATTACTAGTTTTTTGTGATCATTTTAATGTTCTAACAAAATGGTGGCCGTCTTGTTAGAACTTCTGAGGAAGTTATCGTGACAAGTCAGAATCCATGCTTCGTGGTTTTATCTCTCATCCACTTCATTTGTCCACAATAAACTATATTACGTAAAACACCATCAATAATACAAAATATAGAGGCAAATAATACAACATTATGAATAACATACAAAATCCACTACATAACATACCAAGACCCCGCCCAAAAACTCCCCTACATTAGTGACAATTTGCTTTATAAACTTTAGGATAGAATTCAACTTCAACAATCAAAATTATATAATATGTTGACATTGGCAAATATTGCTGCGACGCGGTTCGAGGAAAACGAAAAATAATGATGTATTACGTCGATGTAAACATATAAATGTCGGTAAAGGGAAAGTAATCATTTAGGATTGATGTTTATAATATCGTCTAGATCAAATATATAAAACGGTTTTCACAATCTACAACAATAAATTTAAATAAAGTGCAATTCAATATATTCGATATATATTGCACGATTCTGAATGTCTGGATCATAATATACGATGAGAAATAATAAAAAATCTCATAGATTTATATTATCTCTAGATTTGAAATTACCCATTTTACAATATCGTAAATCCAAGTATATTTATTTATTAGTTATTTATTTACAATCGTGAATAATGCAAGTGTCAATAGTCCGAAGAATAATACAATAACAATAATAACAAAGTGTATACTAGACTGAAAACCTACAACACTTTGTAATATCGATACAATTTACACTAATAATAATATTGAAAAGTTAAATCGTGTCCATTAAATTTTGATAAAAATTAGCAAAAGAAAAATAAATAAAACCAAGAATAAATGCAAGTAAATTCATCCATAAAAACTAAAATTAACCTATGGTAAAGAAAACAAGATGTCAAATATGATCAAAAACATTGAAATATAATTCAGTGAATGTATTATATATAACAGATATATCAATTTTGTGAATTATAATTTATTATATTCATATATTCATATTATAATTCATAATGTCACATGAAACAACTAGTGATTTCACTAATTTATAATCTTATACGTACATAGATAAAAAATTACTTATATAGCACTAACGGATCAATTCTGCAATGAAATCACAGCGCCACCTACCGGGTACAATTATAAATTTAGGCCACCCAAAAACTCACTCAAACACACAGAAAAACTTTCATCAAAATGGACAAACACACGTACAGAATAATAATAATATATATAAAGATCTTAAAAATAATAAAATCATAATTAGTATACAATGAATTCATTCATAATTATCACATGATAAATTATTTATCATCATATCATATGAAAAATAGCAGTGATATAAATTCATGATAAATTATCTTTCATTTCTTACGAAAAATTACAGGAAGCTTTTAAATATATATATATCAGAACATAATTTGGTTACACCAGGTGAATGTTTAAAGGGGCACATCCTTCAATCCTGTGGTAGTTCATGGTCATATTTAACATATAGAAAAATAATATCTAAACATTTTCTAATAAACAACAAAAAGAACTGTTGACGCCGATGCGATGTCGACGTCACCGTAGGGGCGCGTGCGGGGGATTCTATGCTAAATTTAAGTGGACTGTATATGCGGGGGTGCTATATTTGATATTCAACTATTGCGATCAGCTACGACTAGGGAGACAAGGGTAGGAAGGAAACTTGGCACATACCTCGCGGCGCTGCAGTTTCCACGTGGCTAGCCGGCTAGGTGATTCTCGTTTCTCTCCACTGGGTCTTCTCCCACACAACACTTATTGTTTATAATGTATGTCGGCACGTATGTAGCGATGCGTTTATTTCTCACTCGAACATGCGAAAACTCAAAATGTTAGCATGCGGCGCGGTACGACACAACAACACTACAGTAATGTAGCAGCAGTAATGTACTGGCGGAGGCCGCGCGTCTGACACACGCGGCGCGGGAAACAACTCGATAGCAACAAGGCAGCACGGACGCGCTACTGAATATAAGTGCCATAGGAGAGGGAGCGGGGCTGGAAAATTAATTGGTCGGGCTTCAAAGTAGCGTGATCTGATCACAATGCGGGAATTTCAAATATATATAAAGCGGCGCAACCAAGAACCTTAGTTAAAATGTGTCCTAAAACTTTTAAAAGTATGGGAAATTGTTCTACTTTAAAACGTAAAAAAATCACA
Organism: Antheraea yamamai; assembly: GCA_036509395.1. Classification (NCBI taxonomy): domain Eukaryota; kingdom Metazoa; phylum Arthropoda; class Insecta; order Lepidoptera; family Saturniidae; genus Antheraea; species Antheraea yamamai. The sequence continues at coordinate 17,314,777 of AP028426.1, read as the reverse complement.
TCTAGGTTCAGTGAACAACATTGAAGGGGCGCTTTCGAGGTTAATCATTACGTAACTGCTTATCGTGAGAACGCCACACGGTCGAACAAAGGGAAGCGGGGTGAGGGTCGAGATGGGGACGCAGGCGGGACTGCACGGCACGGCGTTATTCATTGCTCTCCTTATTATTACACCAGTTCGTTTTTGCGTAAATCGGCTGATGTTGAGTGTATGTCAGTTTTGCGTTTTTCCAGATAATTGGGTCGAATATTAAGCACCTATTTTTTTAATTGATTTAGAACGAGAATCGACCAATAATTATTCTGTAAAAATATTGCTGGCGACTAACCAGTCGCGCTGTATATACCAATATTATAAAGCTTAAGAATTTGTTTGCTTGAACGCGCTAATCTCTGGTTTGATTTGAAAAATTCTTTCAATATTAGATAGCTCTTTTATCGAGGAAGGCTATATATAATACCACTGCGGCGAAGCATCAATGAAAAATGATATAAAATCGTTTTTTTTCCCTTTTGAGAGCTTCCTCTGCGTGCGCTGCGTAAACGGTAGCTATTCCACGCCGAAAAGTCACGGGCAGAAGCTAGTTTTTTATGTCACTAATTAGATACTATCGTAAAGTGATCTGCACAGAACATTGTTATTTAGGCACTTCGAAGACAGAACAACGCTGACTTGGCTGTCCCAAGTGTTCATTTTACACATCAATTATCCCAATATTTCCCCAAAAGTACAATTTGACAACCAAAAAGCGCTAAAAGACATTTGGGACGGCTGTATTTATAAATTTTACTGCCACGGGCTCAATCTGTGGGTCTGGAGGGCTGTAAAACAACCCTGGTTTATGGTCTCCGTATACCTTTAGGTATATATATTTCTTTGTACACTTTTTTTATTATAATAACGATATTCTAGTGAGGAAAAACGTTATGAGGTAACTGAATGTCTAAGAAACGCATACGAGAAGCAAATGGAGAATATAAAACTTTTTCGTATTTCAATTTGCAAACATTTCATAGACCGGTGTGACAATTTATTTCCTTGAAATTAGTTTCGATAGACTAGATATAACGTCGCAGTTTGACTTGCGTTTAATTTTAAAATTATTGAAACATCACCCTTGTAGTTTAAGTTAGAAATTTGATATAAACCGCGACTGTTGTGTACAGAGCCCATTACGAAAGTGAGCGATACCTTGTTGATATAAGCATTCACAGCTCGCTGTTGCACACAGAGCCGATTACAAGAGTGAGCCGAACCTCGTTGATATAAGCGCTCATAAATCGGTCTGCTTCGGTATTTTAAATATACAAACATAGAATGTAAACTGTATACAGTGTCACTACTTTATATAAAGGTAACTTCTATATAGGTACTATGCATTTTATTTAAAATCTTAGCATTTTAAGGAATATCTTGAATGATATTGAAGTGTTTTGTCACGAGACCTAGGAATATCGCTTAACTTTGATAAATTATCCAGTATATAGTTATATCAAGTTCATAAAAACAGTGTGAAGTCCAGTCAGGTCTTTAATAATGTAATAAATTAAATATAATATCTATGCTTCTACGTCTTTCACTGTCGCAATTAACAGAAGGCACCGCTCATAGTTCGATTAAACAGAAGCCATAAAAACAGCTCGTCTTCCTCGATTTATTCCCAGATTTATATTTCCACGTTTTGTGACCACATCAACGCATTAAACTACGCGTATTTCTATATAAACAAGGGACTTGGCGCAATATGTGATTTTATTTACGAATCGATTTTATACAACTTAATTTGCGGCTTCATATGAGTTTTTTTTTGTTGTTATTGATCTCCATAATGACCGATAGAACGATAAAGAAGTTAATATACTGAAGTACCACTTCGTAGCGAATTGTAGTATATGTAAAAATAATAATAACTAATGTTGATTCTCTTATATATATCTTACTAGTGTACTACAGTGATAATAAAAAAAACATTGACAAATTATATACCTAAACCTTGCTGATAAATCACTTTATCTGCTGGTGAAAACCACATGAAAATCCGTTCAGAAGTTTTTAAGTTTATCGCGAACAGATAGACAGACAGACGTGGCAAAAGACTTTGTTTTATAATATTTTGATTATAATATTTTAATATAGTGACTCAAATATTGTCTTATTAATTAAACTTACTAGAGACCCGAATACGCATTTAACTATAGAAAATATAGAGCAGAAATACGATATTTTTAAGTGAGAAGTTATTTAGGCGCATTGGATGGTGAACAAAAATTAACCGTCACGCTTGGGGTCGATGACGTCAAATAACGCTGAATCTTAACTCTTTACTACGCTTTATTCGACTCGAATCGTCATTAAAAATATTTACATTTACAATGAGAGCATAATTCCAATAGTTTTGTTTTATGGTAACGTATTATAATAACAACATTATATTTTAGTATATTTTGTATATAATCAATACGTATATACTAAAGTATCTATTGTGTGTATTTAAATATAATTACATATAAGTATTGATAAATTTGTATGCATTTTCATGCACATGTATTTATATTTACACTTTCACTCCTATTGCGTAAATACAAACACAGGCCCACTCTTTATTTGATATGTCTTTACATAGTATAAAATGAGGTTGCTGTCAGCAATAGATAGAGTAATTCAAAAAGAAGGTTTATATGTATAATACATACATATTATAGCACAGAAAACCCGAAAAATTTAAAGATTTGTAATGTGATATTAACAAATTTTTGTGCGCTTAAACTACTACATACTACGAAATTGTAATCTTAAATAGATCGATAAAAAAGTCCGTGATAGTATATATTTATCTCTAAAGGATAACCCACAGTAACCATTTCATCTTTTTACAAAAATTATGTGTTGCTTACCAAGCTATTTTATACAATACAGTATTATTCCTTATCCAATTAAATACATTACATACGTTGTATACGTAATGTAGATCACAACTGGCCTTAATAGTAGGTAATTCATTAAAATAGATATCGACAGTGCACCAGTGCGAAGCTGGGGCGTATAACGCCCCCCCCCCCTCTCTTCACTCTATATCTCATCTCACTATCTCTCACTGCTCTATATACATCTATACTATATAGAGACCTCTTCAAGCGCTACCAAACCACTCTCCTTTACCTTTAACACCTTTATCTTACCAGTTAAACATATCCTGGTTAAAAGCAATGTATTAACCCCTTATTATTATTATTACCATGACCATTTAGAAGTTAGGACCCTTTACTTTGTGAATTGAAACAAAGTTATAGTAAGCCAGTTGTTTTAATCTGGTACTCAGAAAACATTACATAGATTAAATCCAGCATAATTAGAACTTTAGAAAAACATAACAACACTTAAATAAATACAATTGTTCAAAATCAAATAAATAAAATCAAAGTTAATCTCTATATGTAATACCTCATACATGATATGTTAAATTAATTTAAAGTACATCCTAATAGTATTCATTAAAATATATAGCTATCTGTATTAGACATGTGACTGTGCATGTAGAGTGTATAAATGGTTTTTTTTCCCTGAAGGGAAAGAGGCCCCACCTTCCTCAAGCCCACCTCTTGAAGCACTGTAATTTACAATGAATTTACAGTTAAACCCAACAATCAACTACTACCAGCATCGCTGGGAGCTAAGGGTGAGAGGCAGGAATATAAGGAATCTGGAAACCAATCTCCAAATAAAATAATGAAATGTAGTAACGCAATCTTATGGGTGTTTATAGCTGATGAAAAACAGCCTGCTTTGATCCTCACAAGAAAACGAAAGCTCCAGGACGACAAAATCAACCAAGGAGAAAATATGTAACTTGCTTCAATCCAAACCTCGCCAACACAGGTATAGCGACACGGTAGACACTGGGATACGAGGAGTGAGATAAAGGTCACTGAATATATAGAGAAGACTAGCTACGTCCTAACAAATAGTATGGTGTGAAGGAATCATAGCAGCTTGTATAGTCAAATTGCTAACATACCCACCAGATTGCAAATATTAATGCCTTTTAAATGGTAGACAATTTAGGGTGGGCCAAAAAAAACTTTTAATTTTTTTTTAGCTACCACGAGATTATTGTCCAAGATGACGAAAAAAAAATTCTGGTAAAGTTTGAGCTCTTAATATTAATTTTCAGAGGTGTCACATCGTGATTTTCGATTTCCCATTTAAATTACACGGGAAATTATTTTTTTTATTTCGAATTTTGATGTATCTCAACGAGTTATTCTGTGGTAAAAGTAAATACATAATTTTATAGGAATTTGAACGGCCTACAAAAAAGGTCTGATATAATGTTTCGCTAAGTCAACTCGGTTAAAAGTTATTCGCAGTTAAAGTTCAACCTAAAATAATGTATGATGACTTTCACAACCTTTTATAGTTTTTTTACAAAAAAATGCCTTAAACACAAAACAACATATTGTTCGTGATTTTTATCATCACTAATTCGCGGAATTCTTTCTAGAAGAACCCTATCTCGGATTTCACAATTAAACTGTCCACAATTTTGGGTTTTTTTTATCACACAACACTATTACTTTCCACTGTGGGATCTCCCTGACACACAACGAAACTAACGCACACTACGTCAAGAAGCACTAAATCACCCCGATGCTACCTGATTCTCATGCACTGGATAAATCCAAGAGCTTCCCGACTAATATTGCATAATTTGAGACACTTTTCCGGTACTGTACGATGTATAATTTCACTTTTCAGGTTAGAACTTTCTAATATTCGAAATAAACGATTAATTCAATAAAACTTTGTATTTCTTTGTTTCCGTATTCCTTTTTTAAAAAAACAAACTAGCATTACGACCGCTAAATCACTACTCTTTCACAGAGACTCTTGCGCACGTATTATAAAACGAAGTTCCTCGGACTATCCCGAATCGGCCGTTAAAATCCTTATATACCTTTCTCTTTTCCTACCTAAATCCCCTCTTACAAACATTACGTCCCCTATGTACGTCACAAAAATTCAGGTTTTCTCAGTCTTTTCCTTTGTTACTTTCGTGTATTATATTCCCATCTCGCTCTAATGCTTTTTTTTCCAGACGAACTTCCATACTAGAGACCTGGCTCTCGTGTGTACATCACCTTTTCTATATCTGTCCTTTTCTAATCCTTTGGGTTTTATCTCCCTTTCTTTCTAATTTTTTAATTCCAGTCTCAATTCTATACATTTGACATTGCGCTGCAAGCATACTACAGTTTTAAAATTCTCTGCCACGCCTTTTGTCAGGGTTCCTTAGTCGTTAATAGAACACTTCCATTTTTTCTTATGGTTCAGTACTTGATAAAATATTAATATTTAAAATTATTTTATTTATGATAAATGTTAGCATTTATTTAGAATCCTATTCAATATTTTAAAATACTTAACAATATTTTTTCCTCTTGTTTTTTTATGTACCTAATTAGTTCCATTACATGATATAGATGGCGTTAATTGTATCAATATGTTTTTTTCATAATTTGCCCAGTTGGGTTCGTTACAGGCGGGTCGCTAGTTCTATATAATTCATTTAAGACTGCGTTTTCAATGTAGTGTACAAATTCCTATTTATACTTTATATTGGCACTTTAAGAAAATAATTATATCGAGAACTGTTTTTTTCTTGGTGAAAAGTACCTTATGTCACCATGACAACGTGTATGAAAAATGTAAACTTCGGTGATCAGACGAGAACCCGACAGTGTTTACCCTCACCAATTTTCGACACACAAAAAAGTTGCGGACCCGAATCTTAAAGCTCTACCATAGGAATATTCACTTCAAAAGTATCAAGTTCATAGTTTACGTGACGAGAAATAGTGAAGTGAGTAAAAAAACACAACCGTTTTATTTACTTTTATCCATTTTGCTGCTGATTTATCGTAAACGAACGTTGATTTCTCCGCGAGTTTGTTTTATTGTCCAAACAATTGTACACCTACTTATCACGCTACCGTACGTACGTTAGTCAGAGGTCAAAAATAAGCGAAGGTTTTATTTTGTTACTAGCTGTAACCGCGACTTCGTCCGCATGAAACTTATGTAAAACAGCGATTAATAAAGTCATCTGAATGTATTAAGCCAATTTACTTACCTACTTTTTGCTCGCACTTAAGTCGCGTCGTCATTAAAATTACAATAACTTTTGATAGACCGAACCGATTTAAATGAAACAAAGACTAAATGTTACTTGAAAATATGTTTTATGATTTTCTTGAAGGTTTTATTGTGAATGCAGTATTTTAGTAGTGATGCGTGTTCATACTAACAAACAGACAGATAGACAAACATTTCTAAAATTGATTGAAATGTATTTTCTTTAAACAAATGTCAATCGATTTTAATAGAAATTTTAATATATAATAATGATTAAATAAGAAGTCGCCGCGGGCAACTCCTAGTTTTGTTATATATCCTGAGAAACAGGATGGCTCGTCATAGATTAAATAATACAGTAGTCAGTTGAAACTGTTAAGGCCTAGCTAGGCCAATAGCGTAGTCAGTTCGGAAAAAAAAATCATCATAGATTAATGTCTAACATGGTCAAGTATACGCAGCAAAATTAAGCAGTAGACTCTTATCGGTTCGAGAAAAACACGTTAGCACAAAAAAATACAATAGGAAGGTCTTCCGAACCTCCGAAGGAATGCTCTTTTAAAATACATAAAGCTATAATAAAGTTTCGTTAGAAGAGAAATTGATCTCACAGTTCAACTGTTGAAATACGATCGTATGAACCACTTCAAAAGGAACGTAATTCAGTTCTTTCCATCGAATTGAATACGTTTACTAATCTACTAATAATTGAATATTTCCAATTGGACATAAATCATCGAAGAACTTTGAGCTTAGTTCAAAAATTGAATTAAAACAACTTATTAAAATTTAAATTTCGTTGTTCAAAACAAATTACTCAATATTCTATACTCAATAATACATTTGAAATTCCAAAACAATATTTTTAAACTAGCTGCTCCTGCGACTTCCTCCGCGTGGAATCTAATGTAAAAAGCAGTGACTAATACAGTCACTTGAATGTATTAAGTTCACTTACTTATCTACTTTTGTCTCGTACTTAAGTCGCGTCGTCATTAAAAGTACAATAGCTTTTGATAAACCGAACCGATTTTAATGTTATTTGAAGATATATGCTTTATGACTTCTTTGAAGAGGTTTTATAACGAACGCAGTATTTTAGCAGTGATGCGTGTCCAAACAAACAGACAGACAGACATTTCTGAAAGTGATTGGAATGTGTTTTATTAATTATTCCTAGACTCCTGCAACATATTTTTTTACACAAATCTAAAATTACTGACACGTTACATTTACATTCGTATTATATGTACCTATATAGATATATTGTTAATATATATTAGGGTGGCCCTTATTTAGGGTATGTTCGAATTTTTCTTCAGCACAGTCCTAAATAAGTACCAAATATATTACAAAAAAAAATCGTGCCAAATTGCAGCTCTTAATTTTAAAACTGACCCGACCTCCACTACAGCCAAAGTTTTAAATGGAAATAACGCTCTGTTATTACTTTGGATTTTTTAAGTCATAAACTAATGAACGGATTATATCGACACAAAATATTCTTTTAGCAATTTTAAGACTCTACAAAAAAGGTGTATTGTGATTTTTTCCTAACTTGTTTTTAAACGAGATTATGTTTTTTTTTTTTTTTTTTTTTTATGTTATGGGAGGCAAACGAACATGTGGGTCACCTGATGGTAAGTGATCACCACCGTCCATAGACACTTGCAACACCAAGGGAGTCGCAAGTGCGTTGCCAACCTGTGTTTGGGGGAGAGGGGAGTGGGGAAGTGGGGGATGGGGAGGGGAAGAACGGGGAAGGGGAGAGGAGGTGGGTATCCGGCGCTCTCACTGACCAAACGAAACGCAACAATGCAAGCACTGTTACTTCACGTCGGTTTTCTGTGAGTTTGTAGAACCTCTCCCTCTCTTTTGAGCTCATATAAATAAGCACGCTCACTAAGCAAAAAGCGAGTGTTACCACTCGCCTGATATATCTTTATCTACATCATTATACAAAATTAATATTACTAATATAGACTACGTCGCAATACTGTTTCAAACAGACAGCTCTATAATAACAACTAAAGCAAAATTCATCCACGTTTAAATAATTCCGAAATCTGAACCATCCGTCAAACGTCAGAAATGTTTTAGCGGTGCTACTGGAGCGGTAATTTCAAACATTATATTCTGTTTTTGTTTGTTATTCACTCAATCGATGTTAATATAAATTTTCTAGTTAAATTTTTTTATACAATAAAGCTTCTCCTACACGTCCGTGTATCGCGACCCAGTTTTATCCACTGCAGTAAACGTAGGTGCGGGAAGACGTGAACATTTTGCGTTACAAACTATCGCGATAGGATAATTTGATACGCAATTTTTACTCATATCGAAGGAGTTTAGTTCACGATAATTTGGGGATTATTATAATGATATTAGTTTATTGCATTGTAGTAGTTTAGTTGCAAATATTGCAGTTTAATCCGTCGTTATTGGAATAACTTTTAACGTTAATTTTAATGGGATCAGTCGTCGAATCTTCGTTACGCAGGCTTGGGAAAGGAATAAAAGTAAGTTAAAATTGATTATTCATTAATTGTAACATTATCTTAAATAAGTAAAATCTATTTAATATAGTATTAGCTATGACCCACGGCTTCACTACTCGTTTTATAATTTTGATTATTTAACTCCATTATAAAGGTTGAATCTCGCTTAGGGAACGACTGAACATGACATGAGGTTTCACATTTCGGCTTTCTTCGATAATACTGGGTGCTTATAGGGCGACTATTTACCAAGTTACACACAAACATGCAACAAGTTTATTACTTAATTAATTTATATAATTATTTTTTTTAATATAGCATAATTTAAAAGGAATTGCAATACAAAACGAGTGTCCAAAAGATTTATGTTCTTTAAAATCCGTCTGTAATATTATATGAAAACAGTAAATAACACGGTAAAAGACTTTGACATGAGTAAATTATAAAGCCCTAGTAATCCCACAGTTAAAATAGAAACCTAGTAAAATCTACTACATTTAATCTGATGTGGCGTCAGATATTTCGAAATTCTGCCACAAATTACTAATTTTATAGCTCGATATTTTAAATTGCCAACACCTCCATGATCTTCCGTACTTATGCTTCTATATTCTAACGGGAATAGAATCATGTAACAATTATTTACCTGTAGTAGTTGAGAACTTGTGCGAAGACTCCCGGATGCCGGTCAAAGAAGTACTCGTTTAGTACGGGATCGTAGTTAGCGAGTGCCTCCGTCAACCTGGAAAGGCGCGTCGCTGGGATTTTCTTCAGCGTTGCCTTGTATGTTTCGTATCTGTAACAATAATTACAATCAAATATCCTTTGGATTTAAACCTTTAGAATGAACTTACTAACCTATAGCCCAGAATACACATGCTTGTTCAGTAACAAGCATGTGTATTCTGGGCTATAGATTAGTACACAAAATCATGCCAGTTTCTGATAAGAACAAGGAAGAAGCATACTAGGAGATCACAGCAGTTTGATTTTTTTCGAATAATGAAGCGTATAAGAAATGCTTATATATAATCAAAAGTATTTTCATCTACAGATAACACTGTCGTATTAAAACTATTCAAAGTATTAAGTACAAAGTTCTCTTCTATCAAGTGCGCGAACTTTGATTAACCTTATTTAACTAATCTTACTGAAAATACAAGCACGACAGCTCAGCACTGAAATTAAGGTAAGTGCTCTTGAAAATATTTAACCAGTGAATTTCTAAAAGCCTCTCATGTACACAGGTTTATATAATGTGGAATCTAAATAAATTACCTGAATCTAAATACCTTCTAATGGTTACCAAAAGGTACACGTACACAATTTTATCAGGATACCATTTATAGTGAACGATATTTCTGAGCTTAGGTATATTTCTTGTGACTCAGTGCTATCTGCACTCTTTATATAAACAATACTTCCATCCGCGTGTATGCGACTGAAATCCTCCTAAGCGGTTGGACATACTTTGATGAATTTTGATGTGTGTGTGTTCCAAGAACGGTTTAGATACGCAATCGGGCACGGTAGGTGGCGCTGCGGTTGACTTATAAGATTTTTTTTAATATAATGGCAGGACAACGTCCGCCGGTCCCGCTAGTATTCAATAAAATGTTTTTAATTTACTGATTTGACTAAAATTGCAACTGGTGAGACTATCTACATAATCACCGTCGTCACAAGACAAACCTCCGTCCCAGTAATGGGTAGAAGCACTTATGAACTGACTCTTATAATTTGTAGCGATGAATAAATAATACTAATAATAGAAAACTCCCGCAATCAATTGTAATATCTTTTACACAATGGTCGTAGAGTGATTGAAATCAACCGCACTTACAGATTTAAAGGTGAAGGGTAGTTGGTAGCCAAGTATCCGATAGGAAGTACTTTAATCTTAGTATTTTCTTTAACAGTGAACTATAACTTATGGGAGGATTTGAAATAGGCTTCAGTTTGTTAGCGAATTGTGTTGTTTTGAAGTGAATCTGCGTTGGCACGATGAGAGTAAAATTCTATAATCAATTATTAGTGTAAGCTTTTGCAACGCAAATATTTTTAATGCAAAACAACTGAATAATACTTGTTCAGAGACATTACTTTTGATAGAGAGTACCGATTTCAACTAAATATAGAGTAAATGTTACTCAAGGATATGCTTTATGATTCTCTTGATCACGTTTTACCATGAACGCAGTACTTTATTACTTATTCCTAGAATTCTGGATCAATTTTTTATACGAAAATCGAAAAAGTACAGACACGTTAGATTTACATTCTTATTATATGTATAGATAGAAGATATATAAGCATGAAAAAATGAAACAAGTGTATACAAAGACGATTAACGTATTCGAAAGTAATACATATATTATTTATTAACTGGTTGTCGGCTCCGGATTTGCACGGGTATACTGACGAAGAATATGAAACCAAATCTTTTCTTTATGATACGACCTTGTTGTGATATAAAGTGGGAACTGAACAACTGAATGTTAATCTATTATAACTGTCAGTATTTTTGATTGTCTCTCAACTGTATTGCGCCTCATTCGTTTAGGGGACGTTCATAAATTACGTGAGATGTCTAAGGGGGGGAGGGGGTCGAGTCAAATCTCATCTAATCTTAAGTTGGAGAGAGGGGGGGGCTCGGCAAATATCACGCAATTTTTTTTCTGATTGAAACAAAAAAAAATACTGTTTTGATCCATTTAATCCAGATTGTACATGCTTAAGATTTAATATTAAGCGTAATCGTAATACGATTAAGATCATTCACTAATTCGTTCGAAAAAAAATAATTTCATTTTCTTTTTGCAATAACAATCCAACGCGTTTATGTAAGAAATCCACATTTTGAAAAATCTCATGTGAGATTGGGGGATGGGGCAGGGGGTTGAATAAAATCTCATGACATCTCACTAGGGGGGGAGGGAGGGACAGAAAATTAAAAAAACACCTCACGTAATTTATGGACGCCCCCTTACTTTTTTTTAACTAAAAAATTTAACTATAGGTGTGTCATTTGAGTCATAGTAGTCTAATGATTTCACCGGTGGAGTATCATTCCGATATCCACAGGATCGAATCCCAGAAAAAATTTGTCGGAATTTGCGTACATTATTTACTAACTTAAATTGGTAACGCTATCGGATGACGGTGAAGGAAAACATCGTGAGGAAACCTGAACCTGAGAAATGTTTTTCTAGTACTACTGTAAGTAGGGAAGCAGAAGTAGAGTTCTCGGTGTTTGAAATCGCCAATACGTCGTGGACTGGCGTGGTGATTACGCCCATACCTTCCTTCGGGAAGAGACCTATAGCCCTGAAGTGGATCTCTTGTAGACTGATGGAGACGATGATATTCCATTTGATTATATAGAAACATAATTTAAGAAGCTTCTTCACGTCGTTCCTCGACGCGAACTAAGTGATATTGGAATGAAATTCCATCAGTCTAACCATAAATTCAGCACAACTTTTGAATAAATAATATACATTTCTAAATTAAGAATAACAATAATTTAATCTCCAGATGTTGAGGTCATACCTTTGCCTTGAATCCACGAATTCTTATTCGCAGGTGATCTCACGGGAAATCAAACAGACTCTTATACTGCTGTAAGTTTAGGGTTCCCACGCGCACTGTATCTTATAGTAACAGTTAGGTTCTTTTTATACATTTTGTAACGTGACGTGACAACAGCGTAAGCTCATATATCATTCCTTAATTTCCTTAACAGCGTTCACAAATTAGTATCTGATAAAATTTGTAGTATGGATCAGAGCTATAGTATATATAGTATAGCTATTTTAATGTTTTTTTTTAAATCACTACGATTTAACAGGTTATAAATGAAAATTAATTATGGTTACATAATGAATTACTCGATGAGACTGCTACAATTTTTTTGAGTCAAACTAAAATTTTGCATAAAAAATTAACATTGATACAAATTGATTATACCATGTAAGTAATAGTAATTATATATGTCAGAGGATGTGCCCGCAACTTTGTCCGCATGAAACCTGATGTAAAAAAAAGTGTGTGTGTACTTACGTACACGCGTTAGAAGTTATACTTCTTTGGCGCTACAAATTAAAAATCTTTTCAAAAATTTTATCTTTCGCCTTATTCTACGTTTGTAGAAAAAACGACACTAACAATAGAAAAAAGGTATTTAATACATTGAAAGTTTTAATACAAAGAAATACAAACTTGTTTGTTCAAAGAAACAAAATGTTGACTATAGCTAACTTCAGTGTCGGTTTTTCGTGCCGGTGTGCGCGCGCATCGTAATAACTTCAGGGTGTTGGTTTTTCGTGCCGGTGTGGGCGCGCATCGTAATAATTTTAGGGTGTTGGTTTTTCGTGTCGGTGTGCGCGCGCATCGTAATAACTTCAGGGTGTTGGTTTTTCGTGCCGGTGTGCGCGCGCATCGTAATAACTTCAGGGTGTTGGTTTTTCGTGCCGGTGTGCGCGCGCATCGTAATAACTTCAGGGTGTTGGTTTTTCGTGCCGGTGTGCGCGCGCATCGTAATAACTTTAGGGTGATGGTTTTTCGTGCCGGTGTGCGCGCGCATCGTAATAACTTCAGGGTGTTAGTTTTTCGTGCCGGTGTGCGCGCGCATCGTAATAACTTCAGGGTGTTGGTTTTTCGTGCCAGTGTGCGCGCGCATCGTAATAACTTCAGGGTGTTGGTTTTTCGTGCCGGTGTGCGCGCGCATCGTAATAACTTCAGGGTGTTGGTTATTCGTGCCGGTGTGCGCGCGCATCGTAATAACTTCAGGGTGTTGGTTTTTCGTGCCGGTGTGCGCGCGCATCGTAATAATTTCAGGGTGTTAGTTTTTCGTGCCGGTGTGCGCGCGCATCGTAATAACTTCAGGGTGTCGGTTTTTCGTGATGTTGTGCGCGCGCATCGTAAAAATAAATAAAAAATTTACTCTTATCATTTTTCCCTAACACGCCAAAAGAAGTATAACTTCAAATACAGTGACTAATAAAATCATCTGAATATATAAAGGCTATTTACTTATCTACTTTTCTCTCGTACTTAAATCGCGTCGTCATTAAAATTACAATAACTTTTAACAGACTGAACAGATTTTAATGAAACCAAAACTAAATGTTACTTGAGGATATGTTTTATGATTTTCTTGGTGAGGTTTTATCGTGAACACAGGATACAGTGTTCAAACAAACTGACAGATAACTGTATCTACTATACGGACGTGACTGGCGACGCGGTTTGTAGGTAAATCCATCGGGCCGTGGACGCTTCGACGCGGGACGTTGTGGATTACGACCTAAAGATGGCCAAAATGAAACCGCCATAAAGGCAATAACGTCATTAACAAATCTGTCCTTTTTTATCTCGAACTTACTACGCTATTGACCTAGCAAGGTCTTAACAGCTTCACCGGACTACAAAATCCGTCCTAAAATAGTTAATTTTTATATATAAATTCCTTCTGTACGTGTGTATGTCACTAAACTCCTCCTAAACGGATGGACCGATTTTGATGAAATTTTGTGTGCGTGTTCCAGGGGATCCGAGAATGGTTTAGATTCACAATTGGATGCAGTAGACGGCGCTGCGGTTGAATTTTAATTTGTTTTTATTATAAAGGCAGGACAACGCTAGGAGTTAAAAAAAAACATAAAAATAAACAAATAAACATAAATAAAAAAAACACCCAATAGTTGCTTACAGATACGATTTTTGACGTATACAATAAATCAAACGAAAGCAAAAAAAGGTGTGGAATAAGAGTCTGCAAAATAGAAGAAGAAAAAAACAGATAGACAGACAGACATACATTTCTAAAATTGATTGTAACGCATTTTATTACTTATTTGTAGTTTATTCCTAGACTAATATTGTTTTTCGCAAAAATCTAAAAAATACTGACACGTTACATTTACATTCTTATTATATGTACTAGCGGGCCCGGCAGACGTTGTCCCGCTCTGATTAAAAATATATCCTTGACAAATTATATACCAAAACCTTCCTCATGAATCACTTTATCCACTGGCGAAAATCGCATGAAAATCCGTTCAGTAGTTTTTGAGTTTATCGCGAACAGACAGACAGACAGACGCGGCAGGGGACTTTGTTTTATACTATGTAATGATACATAGATTTACATACTATGACAAATAACAGTGATACAAATGCATCCATATATTAATAGCTGTATGATCACTTAAGCTCACTTAAGATCTTTTAATGCTATTTACAACGCTTATTTTACTATAACATTAAATTGCGGTACTGGAATTTTAAAAAAATCACTACACTGCAATAAAAACATGTCAAACATTATATCGGAGGTAAATAAATTGTAGCAGGCTTTTTCCATATACACTTACAAGAAAGTGACGCGCCGTCATAAGCTGTGACGTGACAGCAATTTTCTCTTATAAATAATATATTTAATCCATAAACAGCGGTAACCCTATTTATATCACAAAAGACGAAAGTCACAATATGATTTCCGGCTCAATTTGATCTCAGAAGAAAAAATAATTACTATGTAGAGTTTAGACAGTCCAAAAAACTTCTTATAATTAGACTTACAGTCTTATATAATGTTAAGTAACAATTTAAAAACAAAGTTTAAATAGGAAAGTGACTGCTAATTTTCTTCTTTTTACCTTTCTTTTTGGAGACTAGCCGGTAACCCCGACTTCCTCTACTTGACCTACCAATACGCACCACACCGTTCATATGAGTATGTGAGCAAGAGTATGTGTGTATGAGTATGTGAGTATGAGTATGTGAGTATGAGTATGTGAGTATGAGTATGTGAATATGAGTATGTGAGTATGAGTATGCGAGTTTGAGTATGTGAGTATGAGTATGTGAGTATGAGTATGAGTATGTGAGTATGAGTATGTGAGTATGAGTATGAGTATGTGAGTATAAGTATGTGAGTATGACTATGAGTATATGAGCAAAATCGCGTCAAGCGGACCCCAATTTCTCACTTGGTCATGGAATTTAAATATGATAATTAATTATAAAATAGTTACTATAAATAATTAAGCCCTGAAACAGTTTTTAAACTTATCATTTAAAAAATATTTTTTTACAATTATAATTTTAAGTAGTTTTAATTAAAAAAATACATCTGTCAAACCTTTAGAAATATCTGACTACAATTTTTGGATGTATTATTTCATATTCATATTTTAACAAAATAGTCAAAACCAAATAGTATTTATTTATTACAATATTCTCAACTAATTTTTAACTTACAAGTGGGAATTTAAAAGACTTCTCACTCAAATAATTAAATTTCATTGCTCACTATCTGGTTTAACTTTTTTTTATCACCGTGCCGGTGTTGTGTGCCAGTACTTTAATGAGAGTTACCCTATGACTTTTAAACATATACCTAATAATGTATATGAGAAATGTAATGAGCGATTGGGTATCTAAAGCATAAAAGCGTGACAAACAAATAAATTACATACGTATTTACAATATTATAATAATATTAAATCTACGGAACTCTGGAAACTAATCGCGGCCCGCAAATATTTGGTTTATCGCCTAATACAGAGCAAATCAATAGAAATTACTGCGTCCGGTCTCCATTCGGGATTGAGTTCGTGACGGTACTGCTTTAGTGGATTCGGCGAGTTTTTTTTTGGACTTATGTTACCTTCAGCGCGGTACTCTTCATAATATAGAAGAACGAGTGAGGGAACCTACACTCATCAAAAAAGTCTAAGCAACATGTACTAATTTAAATTTTAGGATGGTTCTTCACATTATAACGTTGTATTTTATTTTTAAAATAATATCTTTAGGGTTCTATGATGTAAAAATAACAGCTGTTGTCTTTATAAGTTATTTTAATCACAGAAATGAACAATATTAGAATATACTGTAGAAACTAAGATACATAAGAAACTAAACTTTTTTCTTACAAAATGAAATGTCTAAAGAAAATATATTTATTGTGAAAGAATAGAACAATTTAATACAAAGTATGGGCTCCTCTGCTATTCAGAACTTGTCGGCAACGATTATTCATTGAATTAATGAGACTGTTTATGTCATCTTGCGGTATTCGCTCCCAATGGAATTGTAGCAAATCCTTCAGCTGTTGGGTTGTTGTCGCTCCGTCCAAGTCCTTCAAAACACGTCTCTGAAGCATGTCCCATGCGTGCTCGATGGGGTTGAGATCTGGCGATTGTGCAGGCCAGGGCAATACCCGGATGTTCTCCGTTGCAAAGTATTCACTGGTTCGCCGAGCTGTATGTGAACGCGCATTGTCATGCATTAACCTAAAATCGGAGCCAAAGGTTTGTGCAAATGGGTAGACATAAGGTCTGAGAATATCCTCAATGTAATTTTCAGCATTCATGTTTCCATTTACAAAAACGAGCTCAGTTCGCCTGTTCTTCATAATACCCGCCCATAACATAACTGTTGAGCCGCTGTATGGATGAACTTCCTGAACGCACCTGAGCCTTTCAGTATTTCCGGGCCGACGATACACTCGCACCCTTCTTGTATCAGGCTTAAACCCGAATCGCGACTCATTGGAAAACATAATTTTATCCCATTGTTCCTGGGTCCATGTTATGCGTTCTCTACACCATTCATATCGACGAGCGCGATTCCCGTGACGTATCGGTGGGCACCTGATTGGGCGTCGAGCTCGTAGGCCGTACTCATGCAGTCGATTTCGCACAGTTTGAGGACTTACATCAACACCACTTGAAATTTGTAGCCTCAAACTTATCTCTCGAGCGGTTAACATCGGCTGGCGTCTTGCAGTCAGTTGTATGTACCGGTCTTGCCGAGTGGTTGTACTCCTTTTACGGCCTGGATGCTGTTCAGCGGGTTCTCCTGTATTATTGTAACGCTGCCAAAGACGACAAATAACACTTCTATGAATGCCAAAATGTTGAGATACCTGAGATTGATTACTTTCCGCTTGCAACATCCCTACAGCTCTTTGCATTTCATCTGCCATCAAATGACGTCGCCTCATGACGTAAAGAATATCTAACAATTCAATTTTGTCGCTAACTTTATTTAAATGGTTGGCAAAATTATAAAATCAAGACTAAACGTAGCAATTAAAACGCACTTAAATTCAAACAAATTCGCAGTCATTTGAATTTTATGAAAAAACAAAACATAATCAAATTTTTTTTTTACAACCAGCCAATATGTCATC